>BMAU01010727.1:0-10578 GCA_019973935.1 Trichonephila clavipes | reverse complement strand
TATATATATATATATATATATATATATATATATATATGATTTGGAGGAATATAGAAGGCGCAGACAATATGAGACAGCATGCAAAAAAAATTATAAATAATATAAAAAATAAAAAAACGTTAGCTTCTTGTTCGTTGGTTAATGAGAAATTTACGAAATTAGGAATGCATGATAATGAAAACATTAAGAGATATAAAACGCGTATTATTTGTGAATACTGGTTTGTAGGAAATTACTATGATATCGAAATGGAGAAATTATTAATCGAAATGTAATTATTTTTAAATATGACGAAACATTTGATAATAAATATCACTAAGTGATTCAGATCATTTAAAATTAGAGATTTAGAATGTGGGGATAAAAGATGCAAAACCTGCCCCCATGATGCAAAATGAACAGAAGAATGAAGAATCAGAATTTAAGTTCTGTAAGACATTCAACTGCATTTATATGTTGACATGTGGTGTTTTGCGGATTTAGATATATAGGTCAAACATCCAGGAGCTATGAACCTGAGAATCCAACTAACACTAAGATCCCGACATTGGAAAAAATACAACAACAAAAATATAGGAAGAATAGAAATACAACATTTTTAATAAGCATGGCTTTGAAGATGTTGCGTTGAATATTATTAAATTGTTCCAAATAAGATAAATAGACTATGGTATGAAAACGTTTACATTGGTATTTATAATGCTATGTATCCTTACGGATTGAATGTGTGATATGGAATAATAAGAATTTAATACAAGCAGTGAAACAAAATGATAAAGATCATTTATAATAGTAAGAAATAATAGTAATAAGAGAAAAAAGAGTTGGTAAGGGTGGACGCAAAAAGAGAAAATAGAGATATAGATACAGTTAAAAAAAAAGTAACTATTTTATTACAAGACTTTGAGAATAGTTTTTTAGTGTTGGAAAAATAAAGTATTTTTATTTGGACTTAAAAAACAGGAAATAATAATAGTTTTAAAATTATTAAAAAGTAGATTAAAAGATAAATCATGGATCACACTTGTTGATGGTTGTACAAATATATTGCAAATAGATTAAAAATAAAAATAGACTCTAAGGAGGTTTATAATATAGAATATTGTACTTTGCTACCATGAATAATCATATAATGGGATACAATTTTCTGAAATATTTAGGAAACACATGGATTTATTTCCGATGAAAAATGTGTTAATAAAGCGAGCGTTCAAGTATAATAAAAAATTAGTAGATCAATTTTCAACTATAATAGTATTAAGGAATTGATGGATAAAAAGAATGTCGTTGCAATGAATACAAGAATTACGTAGATGAATATCATGGGCACGTAATAACTGGCAACTTAGAAATTGTACAGGATCAGAAATTGAGGAGAAATTATGAGCAAAGGTACTGGTTATCGATTGACATTATCAAAACACAATTTAAATGTGAGAAAACAACTATCAGAAGATATTAATAAATTTATTCTAAATGTTGCAATTAAATATAATTTACCTACTCAGGCTTTTTAAGAATATGGTTTTCATGTCTTCAAGGACTTAATGAATTTTAATTTTTAGAACAAAAAATGAAGATTATTATAGAAAAATTAAGGGACCAATAGAAAACTTACAAAAACACTTTGTGATCGTTTATGTAGATAAAGTACCAGGAAATTATGCAATTATATGTAAAAATATTATTATAGTAAATTAATAAATGATCATATACAAAATAATAATGCATATGATGTAAAGTAAATTTAGTATGAAAGGAAATTAACAACAGATTATTTGCATTTGGTAAACAATTAAATATTTCTAGCAATAAAATTATATATCCCCATATATTTCTGACTCCTAAATTTCTTAGAGAATCAATCAAATTCCGCAGTGTAACAAAAATGGTTCATACTTATATATCAAAATCGGAAGAATTTTACAGACCATATTACGATACAATAGACAAATTTAAGGATACTTCTATTTAAAAAACAGCCATGATATCACAAAAAGTTGATCAACAAAGGTATTTTTTCTGTGTATGGGTTCGATTTCGAGGATTTATTTAACTCCATTAAAATAGAAGATATAATTCAGGTACTTTTCAGTTGCATATGAGAATATGATTTGAATAATTACATTAGTTCTGAAAAGTTCAATACACTTATTCGTTTTTGTTATACAGGAGAACTTCATTATTTTGAGAACAAAATTTATAAACAAATCAAAGGATTGCCTCAGGGTGGCCCGGCTAGTAATAGTCTCGCTAACCTGTATTTACACCATTATGAAATAGTTCGAAGAAAGGAGACCCTCTTGCCTCTTGTTAGATACATAGATGATTTAATTATTTATAGGTCATGATGAGAATTTAAACCTAACATTATTTTTATCCGGAATACCTAAGAATTAATACAGACAATTTTAACTCAAACAAAGTTGAATTTTTGGATTTGGATTTAACTATTATTGACAACAAATTATATATATATGATAAAAGGGAAGCATTTAAATTCAATGCCATAAAGATACCAAACTTCAATAGTTGTCTTCATATATCTGTGTTTGAATATGTTTTTAAAATTTTCTGTTGAGAAATAATAATTTAACAACGCACAATATTGATAAGATTCAAAAATATCCAGAAATTTATATTAATGTGCATACAAAATGATTACCCATCAATTTCCTGAGAAAATATATAGATCAAAATATTTCTTAAAAAATATTTTTAAACTCGTAAATACACAAATCCACCACACAAACATTAGGTCCACAAAGTCAGCTTGTTAGTGGTCAGCTGTGAAAGAATTTGTGCATTCCACACACATGCTACATTTTAATATACATTCCACACACAGGTTACATTTTAATATACATTTTAATACACACACAATTAAAACAATATTTACACGACTATATATACACTTTAAAATTATTTATTACCAGTTAAACATTTTTATGTCCAATTAGACATTTATGACCAATCAATCAAGCAGGTCTTTTGATGTGATATAGTTTGCATCTGACAAGTGGTCATACTCTGGTGTTGGATCAGAATCGATTAGATTGACATGGTTGGATGTTATGAACAAAATATGTGTATTTGATATATTAAAAATGAAATGTCGTGCAATAAGAAATGGATCATATTCTTGATGGGATACTGTTTGGTGAGTCTTTAATGATTTACTCTATTCATTTGTGAATATACTGTATTTTTAATGAATTTACTCTATTCATTTGTGAATATACTGTGTTTTTAATGTGAACATTCGGTTTTAGAAATTTTTAGTTTGAACTTTCAGATTTTTTAACTTGAACTTTCAGATTTTTTTAGCTTGAACTTTCGGGTTTTTTAACTTGAACTTTCGGATTTTTAACTTGAACTTTCGGATTTTTTAACTTGAACTTTCGGATTATTTAACTTGAACTTTCGGATTATTTAGCGAACTTTCGGATTATTTAACTTGAACTTTCGGATTATTGAACTTTTAGTTTTTAGAAACTTTCGGATATTTTAACTTGAACTTTCGGATTTTTAACTTGAACTTTCGGATTTTTTTAACTTGAACTTTCGGATTTTTAAGCTTGAACTTTTTGATTTTAGATAATTTTTGATTTGAACTTTCGGATCTCAAATATTTTTGATTTGAACTTTCGGATCAGGAATTTATTTTTCTACCTTTACAACTATTTAAAGATGTGTGCATATTCTTGGAAGTTTGAGGTTCACTTATATTATGTACTAAATTGTTTTTTAAATTTTAATATTGCAATATCTTTCGGAATGTGATGGCAAGATAGTTTTATTTTTCAAGTATAATGATTTAATTTTAAAGCTTTTTAATTTTTTTTTTGAAATTTGAAAAAATTTCCAATTAAATTACAAAGTTGCAATGGGGGAAGGTTGGCGCCATCAAACTAGTTTAACCCCTTATCGGTCCTAAGTCGAGATTGCACTTGGATATTTTATAAATTTTTATTTTTATTTTATAATTTTTAATTTTGTTTTGAAAATGATGGAACATTATCTTATATTCGCCATTGATATTCTGAAGTGTTTTGGTATTTTGGGATTCATATATTTCAATTTTTAAATTGATAATTGTAATTGTTTTTACCTATATTTAAATATATATATATATATATATATATATACATATATATATATATATATATATACGTATACGTATATATACATATATATACATATATATATAAATATATATATATATACATATATATATATATATATATATATATACGTATATATATATACATATATATCATATATATAAATATATATATATATATATATATATATATATATATATATATATACATATATATATATATATATACGTATATATATATACATATATACATATATATATAAATATATATATATATATATATATATATATATATATATATATATGTATAAATGACTTTACTGTATATATATATAAGGTTATTACAACAGAAATGTATTTAATTCCATTTTATTGGCAAAAACTAAAAAATGGCAATTTCAAAACATTCTCATTTTATGCATATATTCACATGTTGTTTAATGTTAACTTAAAAATATTTTTCACAGAAAAACAATCATGATCTATTGTTTTGCCATGTTTGTAAAATGTAAGTAACAAAATATTGAATCGTGCTAAATAAGTTTTTTTACTTTTAAACTTTGCATGTGCTTTTACCTTTAACATCGAGCACATCTTAGATCTAGGCACATCTGCCAAACAAGAAATTTCGGACGGGTGTAGTTAAAAAATGGTATGTGTGCAGATTCTTATTATTTCGTTTTTTTAATCGCAAACATGGACCTCATAAAACAATATCGTACACTAAATAGGGTAACACAGTGTTTCTCAAAGTGTGGTACCGCCTGGGGGCGCGATGACCAAGGGGGGCGCGAGCGTATCGAAAATTTAAAGATTTTTTTTTTAAAAAAATAACCGGAAAGAGATGTAAAACAAAATGCATTCTTCCATAATAAAAAAAATACACACAACACAGACATAATTTATGTTTATTATCTGGCTTTTTCCGTCATCAAATAGCTATCTTTGATCCCAAAAACCAAATTAAGGGGAAAAAAACATTTTGTTTTATTTGCTGTATTTCCTCAATGAGAGATTTTTATTACGTTTTAACATAAAATATTACTTGTTAAAAGAAAAACGAAACCCAGACCCTGAGAAAAATTCTAAGAAGATAAACAATTCACCACTGTAATTATTATTGAGGAAGTACTGTACATAAGTTGTAGAAGAAGAAAAGGAAGTCATGATTCACTTTTCAGCCAGGCTGCATAGTACGTTTGCTAATCATTTGATTGACCTTCAATCTTATGGTATGGTTATTATCAATATTAGTTCCCTCCCATCTTTTATGCGTTTGCTTTTCGCTTAGGGAAATTGTAAATAATTGAGTTTTTGCGATATTTGGAAAAGAATTGATTGGTTTAACATTTCTGTAGGATAATTGAAAAGTGTCTGATTTGCGTCCTTTATTATGGTCTTGTACTTTTGAATCATTTTAGTTCAGTTTTATTGGATTTTTCTCAAATCATCAAAGAATTGAATAGTCCTTGAAAGAAGGTAAGTATACTTTCTATAAATTCAAATATTCACTAGAATTCCGATTTGTATCGTGTACAGTAAAAATAATTCTAAACAAATGATTGGGGTGACTGAGTCCCCCGCACTACCATTAATGTTAGTATCAGTACGCGCCTGCTCCCGGGTTAAAACATTTTGAAGTCTTCTCGCTTTTAAATGTTAAAAAAGTAACACAATTAATCTTCATCGAATTTTATATTATTTTCATAATTTAACATTAATTCTAAATGCTAATTGTGTGAGGTTTAAAATTACAGTTCTTTTAAACAGTTATTTACAATTATAGCATTTATCTAAAAAAAATCATTTTACATTTTTGTATACAATGTCATGCACACCCAGTTTTTACTCTCCTTAAAGTTCAGCTATTATATCAAGAAAATGTTTTATTCTTTTAAAAAATGAACTCGTGTGAAGAGTCGGTGTTTCAGCCAGTATACGTTTGATGCATCAGTACTGAAGAAGGTATTTTTTATAAATATTTCTTATTACTGAATTTGGAAGCGGTAGCCGAGTGGTATAGGTATCGGATCGTGGCTTGCCTTGTCACGAGTTCGAGCCCAGTACCACTAAAGACCCTCCGTGTAGGGCAGCGATGCACGTTAAATCTGTTGAGAGATTGAAACGTTTTTCCCGTTGGTGTGGTGTGGTAGTTGGGAGGAGAGGGTGCCAGCTCAGGTGTTGTCCACGTCACTTGACCATGGTTCAAAAATTACGTGGTCCGTCGTCATAAGCCCTCGTGCAGCTGAACAGTGCGACGTTAATATTCAATCTTATTACTAAATTAAGAACAAGTTTAATAATTATTAGGGACTTTCCACGGGCTTGTCTTGTAGAGGAAAGTTTTTCAAAGGAAGGTTTAATATCGAAATTGACACTTAAAGAGTTATTTTTCTATATTTAGCTGAGATCTATATTTTGTCTTCAAGGCATCCACTGCAGAAAATCCCGGTTTGAAAAAGGTAGGATGTTGAAAATGGTAATAGCATACGAAGTGCTTTTGTTTTCAGTACAGATAATTCCTCATCCACTTCTACCCCAAATTCAAAGAGCGATTTATTACAAAATTGCCTTTTAATTTTTCACTGATGTGAAATCATGAAGATTTCTTCTTTAGGAAGTTGAGAGCTCTTCTGGGTATCTTGAAATAGATCCCTAAACCACTCGTAACTTGCTACCAAACTGTCCTCATCCAGAAAATACTTTTTAAATTCTTTGCCAACATAGTTAAATGATTTTTACATGTTTAAAACAACTTTCACATGTTGTTCTACAGATTGTAAGTTTAACACATATCGAGCTGGGGCATTTTTTTTTCACATCATTTACTTCAGTAGTGGTAAATCAAAATTTAAGTATTTTTGAGAAGATCGCCTTGATTTAATTTTCCCGGAACCATGCTCGTTCGTCTCTGTACTTGTTGATTCTTTATTATGGTCGAATGTTTGCTTACGACTTACAAATGTATGTGATATTGTTTTTAACCTACTGCCGTAAATACTTAATTACCGTGAATTACAATAACGTGGAAATTAAAAAATGTACATTCATCCGTAGATTCGGTAGCTATAGGAGTATCGAGTCGACCAAACTGACTAAAAATGAACGAGGAAAGCATTTTTGCATGTTTTGCGCAGACGTCCGATAAATTCCCCAGATCTGCTCAAAAGCAAACTGGCGCCAGATTGGTGGATATGATGAAGAGAGCTATATTACATTGACTAGACTATTTTCTAATGACATTTGTACTTTGAGAAATGAATGCTGAAAAATAAATCTTTAATTAAATACAATCATTTTGCGATCTGTTCCAATTTAAAATTAGAGAAAGAAAAATAACATAATTCTAAATGTAATATATATTTTAAATAATTTTCTTAAAATATATATTACTTAAGAAGTTACATATACACAAAATTTAATATACTTATCGTATTAATTTGTACGGTTTTTATAATTAAGATCGCATTGTAACCAAAGGTCTCTCTCTCAAAGTGTATTTTATTGCGAAGTAAATACATTATTGTTGTACAGGGGGAGGGCGAGACAAAAATTATGATTGAAAATTAGGTGTAGTGTGTATGAAAGTTTGAGAAACACTGCTTTTAATGTATGAGTGGTGCACAGAGTATTTTATGACCAATTAATTAATACTAAATTAAGAACAAAGTTTAATAATTATTAGCTACTTCCATGGGCTTGTCTTACAGAGAAAGTTTTTTGAAAGGAGTTTAAGATAAGAAATTGACCCTCTGAGTTCATTTTCTATATTTAGCTGATATCTATATTTTGTCTTCTGGCAACCACCGCATTTTGTAATATGTTCCAATTTAAAAAATCAGAGAAAGGAAAAATAACATAATATAATTATCCTATTACTTAACTTTTGGCTTAAAAGTAACATATACAAAATTTAATACTTATATCATGAATTTGTATTACTTTTATAATAAAATAGATGTTGTTGCTTTATCTTAAAGGTGCATTATTATTGCAATTCAGTAAATTATTATGTATAAGGGGGCGCGATAAAATTCAGATTGAAAAGGGGGCGCTTTATATTGAAAGTTTGATGAAGCATTAAAATAACAACAATAGCATACAACGACTAATTTTTCAAAGCCTGGCGTAAGAGATGACATTCTCAATCTTATATCATCTTCGAGATATAGCTATCATCAAGTCGATATCTGTTTGTCTGTTTAATTGTATTCATCGGTGAAAACTACGGTTTACATAAATATGTGGAACTGAACAGGATTTTAAATTGTAAGGCATTTTTTTTTTTTTCAAAAAAAGGTATATTTTTTTTATCGACTTGCCAGATTCTAAATATTTTCATTGTAAGTCAACGCGATTTCACGGTATGATTTTCATCGAATCGAATGTTTATAATCTCATCTTCAATTAAAGACGCTTTTCTCTAAATAATTTTCTCCATTAAATTCAAGGTAACTTCAGAAACATTAATTTCCGAAGATGGAATGGATTTACAAAAAATGAAGCTACTGTCTCAATAACCGAGAATTGCTGGAATCTATTTTTGAATTGCTCCACAAGTTTCTGAAACTGATCAATAAATAAATACAATAAATTTATGGCTTAAATTGTATTTCTAAAAGTGTCACGATAAATCTCGCGGCCACGCAAAAAAAAACGTAGTGGGCCGCGGGGTGGCCACGGTATCATATTGATATTGATATAACAAACAGTCACGAGCGCACAAGAAAAAACATAGCGGGCACATGGGCACTCGCTGTTTCAGGGCTAAGAACCTCCTACTTTATAAGCATTCAAATTTATAATCCCATATCTTAATGTAACATTAATTTTGCCATCCCATTGTTTCGTCAAATCTATCGAAATAATTAAGAATGGGTCTCAGGGGTGTTGAATTTCTCTAGAGGGCTGAAAATATAAACAATTTTCAAACAGGTATAACTCTTTTAAATTTAAATTAAATAATTCTGAATCCTTTGCATATAATTTATAAAAGAATGGGGCTTCTGAAAAGTATAAATTATTTAAAATAAAATCATAATTTTAAAAATTATAAGTATATGAAAATAAGAAACTTTTCAAAATGAAATATATATTAAATTTTACGTTGCGCATGCTATTTTCTAAAATAGAAGCTTTAATTACAAGCCATAAGTTGATTTGTAAAGTTAAATGTATCCTTATGAAACTGTAGTAATATTATATTAGTAGAATATATATATATATATATATATATATATATATATATATATATATATATATATATATATATATATATATATATATATATATATATATATATAATAAATTGTAATTTTTTAAAAAATAAAAAATATATTTTCAAAATTTAAAATTTTTTTAATATTTTTCAAATATTTTGAAACACAAAAAATATATTATTCTTAAATGATGTACGGTTTAAAGAGTATGATATATTTAATAATTATATATAAGTTTTATACATCAGGAGGCTAATATTTTATGAAAATAGCCTGCGCAACGCAAAAAATTACTTAATATTTATTACAGAATTTTCATATGCTTATAATTTTAAAATTTTTTAAATGTTTTAAACATTTTATACTTTTCCGAAGCCTCATTCCCTTTATAAATAATGTATAAGATTCGAGTTATTTAATTCAAATTTAAAATAATTATACCTGTTTGAAAATTGTTTATATTTTTAGCCTTCTAGAGAAAATTTAACACCCTGAGATCTAGCAAATCGCTAAATAGTTTGGATTTAGCCTACGTATTTAGGACGTTCGGAGCCTTTTCTAAGAAAACCAAATTGCGACTATTGAAAATAGTCATATTTCACTCTGTTACTCTTCCCCTTATCATCGTTGATTTTGACTTCCAAACATTTTTATATGACTCTTAAGAATTATTTGCATGATGGATGGATAAATTATCTCTAGAGAAAAGCAAAGAATTTTTTAAAAAAATGAGAAAAACAAAAATAACCGAAGCACTTTTCTCCAAAATTTCGTTTAATATTTGAATCAGGGTAACTTTTTGAATGCGAAATAGGAAAAAAAAGTAACATATTTTTTTCTCTTTTCAGCATTCTTATATTCTAAAGTTTAAAAGAATTTTTTTATACTGTTACTTTTCCAACGAGAGAAGTAAAGAGATCAGCAAAAGTTGGACTTTTGTCTCTTGTGCGACTCCGTTTGAAGTATGTAAAAGTGTATTTGGATATATTTGGAACATAGCAGCTTCTAGTATGCTAGTGAAGTGAGAAAAAATTGCTGGATTGAATTTTATTTATGACATTACCACACACACAATCAGATATCGAAATTTACTTAATTATTGCTGCAATGTAAATATGTATGCAATAAATGAAAGAAAAGGCATCCATCACAGCAAAATATCTTTCTCCACAGCGAGAAAGTATATGTGACTGATGTTTCAAAGCAGACTTTAAAAAAAATTGTATTCCTGAGTAT
>BMAU01010725.1:1320000-1629571 GCA_019973935.1 Trichonephila clavipes | reverse complement strand
CCACGTATTGCATATAAACAAAATATGAATGTTTGCTAATAAATAGATGTGGGCTAGCAAGTAATAGTCTCTAAATAATCTATATTTGCTATCCCTATGAATATAATTATGTATTACACAATGACTATTACATTTTTAGTTACATGGATGATTTAATTATTTTTGGTAAAAATGATAATTTAAATCCCAATATTAATTTTTATCCGCTTAATTAAACTTAGTTAAAATTAATAATAATCCAATTAAAACTAATCACTAGATGTAAATATTTGTATATTCAGGATTTGAAACCACATAATATTTATGATAAAAGAGATGCCTTTAATTTTTAACATTTTTAAAGTGCCGTACTGGAATTCAAATTTATCAATATCTATATATAGAAATATTATTTTAACTATATTTATCGTAATAATGTTTTAGTTAGTGATAAAGCTAATATTTTTTTAAACATTAATTACATTATATTATCAAACAATGTATTGGACATGGATATCCTGCTAACTTTCTTTACAATTAAAATTCTAATAGTTCTTAATGATATGCAATTTTCATTAATAACTTATTGACATTATTTTTTTAACCAATTATACAATTATTAAATAAATGGCGCCACATGTTTAATAATTCAATACTATGTATATATTTCTAGATTTCCTATTTATTTTTTACACTAATATTTATATCAATATATATTTATGATTTTTTATATATATATATATATATATATATATATACATATATATATATATATATATAAACTTTATATTATTCTATCATAATTTAACTTTAGCGGAACTGTTTTCCCTCCCTTGTATTTGGCGGGAAATATAATCAGTTGATACACTCCCGAAGTAAGTCTTACTATCTACGTTTTGCATCGAATTTAAATCTATAATGTGAATACTAGTAGTCTATAATTTTATAATTATATTTTATTAGTTTAGTGATTTTATTATAATGTTTAAATTCTTCCAAATGTTATTGTTTCCTTTCCTCTTGGTACGTAGTTTGATAAACTACGGGTGAAGAGTGCTAGACCTAAAACTTTTTTAAACCTGCAATCTTAGTTCCTAAGGCCAGGAGTTTGTTATTGTACTACTGTGCCTATATTTCTTCATATTTAGTATAGTTATCTTAGGTTCTAAATATCTGTGTATTTTTATGTTTTGGATTATATATTCATGTATGCATATATACATGTATGTATGTGTATGCATGTGTGTGTGTATGTATGTATGTATGTATGTATGTATGTATGTATGTATGTATGTATGTATGTATGTGTCTGTCTGTCTGTCTGTATGTATGTATGTATGTATGTATGTATGTATGTATGTATGTATGTATGTATGTATGTATGTATGTTTGAGTCACTTCATTAAAAATTAAGAGATATACATAAAAAATATTCAAGTTTGGGAAATTCAATTTGTTATAGCTATTTAATTAAATTGGTACTTAAAAGTATCGTCAGTATACGGTCGTTTAAAAAATTCTCATAATTCGGAATGAACGTATTTAACTGAGTTTTAACTCTTAAAAATCCTAAATAACCAGATAACACTAATATTTTACAGCACAAAATATTTATTTTCTAAAATTATGAAATGTTTAAAATTTATGCAAGTTTTACTCATAAACTTAGTTTTATGATATTGAAAGAAACAGTTTTTCTTTTCATTACTACACAAAAATTCACTGCACGCTATACATTTTGAGTAAGGTTTTGATTAATTGTTTTTTAAAGTACTGCATTCTGTGGTAGGAAATACAGTATTTTTTTCTGAACATGAACTATTACACCTTAAGTCTCTCTCTGTCTCTTGTTCGTCTTCTTAACAGCAAATTATTTATGGTTAAGCATCCGGAATTTTTATATAAAGTTCATGTTATATTTCACAAAAAGTGTTAGTAACTTTTCATTGCAGAAAAAAATTATGCATCAATACATTCATTATTTCTTTTAAAAGTATTAAAGCACAATAATCAAGAAAAGTTTTGGTTATACCAGGCAATAAAACGCGGGAATGATAAACTACCGAGATAGATATGAATAAAGTACCAGGCAATAAAAATATAGATCCATAGTCTTTTTTTCCATTTTTTTACCACAAAATATATTACAACCTAACACCCCTATTCTCTCTCCATTTAAGTAGAATTCTACACAATCTGCTATATGTAATCAACTTTCTTCCAATCCAAAAGTTCTCCACTTAATTTACACGTATTTATTTCGAACAGAAAATGGACAGCAAAAAAAAAAAAAAAAAACTGTGTGAAGCATACAAAATTCTATTCATCATTTTCATTCGTCGAATTCCTGGCTTGTCTCTTAATGTAACTAAAAATAAAATAAAAACTGACATCAGTCTGAAAGCCAAATTTACTTTCATCTTATCAGCCATCTTCAAAATTTCACCGCGAGGCAGTATACATCGCAGCAAAATAAAATAATACAAACCAGATCCTGGCTGTCACAGGAGACGGGTGTACTAAAATATAAGACCAGCATCAGAAGAATGAAAAAAAATAAAATTACCTTTTCCCGATACGTTATTTTGCCAAGAGTTTTCTGATGGCGAAGCTTTTGGGGATTTCTGGATTATTTATAGGAGGGTTTGGTTACTTACTGGAATAATCCGGGCTAAGAACGGAGGACCGTGCTTCAGGCTACTTGGCTTGCTTTTAAGCCATGAATTACAGATGTTTCTTTCAGGAGGTTTTCATCGTAAAACTTTTAGTGGTATCCAGAGATTCCGAGATTGTTCAAAATGTTTTGGGCGGGGGAGGTTAAAAAACATAAAGATACGGCTTCTCAAACTGTTACTATCCTCTTACTTTTAACATATTTTAGCATGTATGATTTTATACGCCCTGTGACTTAAAAGCTTTCCATTAAATCAGTATTACTTCTTCCATATATAAGATGAAAATACTATAATAACAAAAAAAGCTTTGATTCGAGTTTTAAGAGGACTTGGTACATTTTGAGCAACTTTCTTTATTTATGTATTTAAAAATTATATTTTAGCATTTTATACAATGTTTCTATTCAAGAAAATGATGCGAGATGAAATGTTTCACATATTATTCACACAATTTTAAAATTTTAAATTCCTTAAAGAAAATTTGAAAATTTTTAAAATCCTACTTCTTTTGTAAAAATTAATTTTTTGACCTGGATTTTTTTATAATATTCTTACGGATGTTCTAAGCAACTTTATGGATCGATTTTACAATATCTTTATTCGTTTTCGAGAAAAAAAATAAATGTTGATATACAGGCTAAAAATCAACGAAAAAGCCAACATGTCTTACATTTTATTTATTTTTTTAAAGTATTCAGTTTATAGCAAAACGGATCCCTAATTTTATAGCATGCTTTTTTTTAACAAGCAGGAAAAAAAATGGAAGTGATTGGTAAATAATTGTCGAAGGAGTAGCATTTTGAATGCACTGAGGTTTCAAAAAACACAAAATGAGAAAAACCACTTTAAAGTTTATAATTCTGAAAAAAAGTAATTATTATAAGCTTAACTAAACTTAAAATACCACTTTAAGATATTAGTTATACATTTTTCTTTAAAATAATTGCATTTTCATATTTTTTCAACCCACACATTTTTATAAATGATCAACTTTTAGAGAGTACTAATTGCACAAGAAAATTCAAGAAAAACGTTAAAAAAAATTCTTTTATGTCACGACAGAAATTTTAGCTGTTTTGCTTCTTATAATATTAAAGTATTACATTTGTATGAAAAATATATCAGGAATAAGAACTGAAATTATAAAATTATTAATATAAAATGCTTTAATTTAAAAATTTTACATGCACACATTTCACAAGGAAGAAAATTTACATTATTGTATTGGCTCGAAATATTCTGCTTTTTAATACTACACATTCTTTTTTACAGTTATTATTTCTATTTATAAAATAGATTTTTTTATCATAAAGCATTTTTGAGCTTTTTTTTCTAAAAAAGGGGTGTGGCTGAATTGCCTAATTTGTTTTCAAATGAAGTTTTATTCAACTTCTAACTTTCCGAAATGCACAAGTGATATATCAATCGAAAGATAATAATGCAAAGAATAAGACTAAATGAAAATAAAAAAATGATAGGTCTGTGATTTTGGGGGTACAAAGTCCTCTTAAGAATTACTCTGCTGTACATAATGTACCTCATAACTAAGAATTTTAAATATGGCGTATTTACTCCAATCTAAGCAGCGATCGATTCTAAACCGCACCACAAATTCTCGAAATGTTTTTGTGAAAAAATATGATTCTAAGCTGCACTTCCAATTCTCTATGCATTTCTTTAGAAAAAAAATAAAGAATTGTGTAAAAATTTCATCGATATCCGATATTAAGAAAGTAAAAAAAAATATATGAGAAATAAAATAAGTTAATAATTTATTTTTTTGCCAATATTAAAAACTTTCAAATACACACATGAGCCTATAATTACTTTAACCATTAGTATCATGTTTAGAAAATGATTCGTCACTCCCATTATAAGTTGATGGATTTATAGGAGAACCTGCTTCCCGCAGGGAAGCTCAATCTCCAATCATGATGAAATTTGGATGAGTTACATGAGTTCAGCTTTCACTTAGCCCTTTGCTGCTTTATTATAAAAATATTGTGTGGATAATTAGTGTTAACATGAAAAAATTAATAATTTACTTTTGTGTGGGAATAAATGAGAATTTAAGTGTGTGTTGTGATTGATTAAATGCATTTGTATTGTTTTGTTATGTGTGATCAATTAATTTAAAGCCTTGTCCACTAGAGCGGACTTTAAGAAAAATGGAGGTCGGAGAAACTTTCGGCACAGGGTTACCCGCACCGTCGGAAGGACCGCCTCGTCTGATTTTCGCCCAAAAAGAGCGGGTATTTGAGTGCATTAGCTTGAGGATGTGTGGTCCAATCAGGGGACAGCCTATGGTGACTCTTAGGGAGTGGGTGTGTCAATAGGAATTGAGTTTGGGTGCCGAGGCGATCCCAGAGCTCGCTTCGCTATTGGCCGGCTTACTCTGTTCCTATTGGTCGAGAGTAAGTTGGTAGAAGTTTTGAGATTTAACGGAAGAATTTTACGAATGAAAGAGATTAAATTAAAATATTGCGAGGTCTATTAAAAGAAGGATTAATATCATATTTTTCTATCCGAGCAATTGCTCGGTTAGTATGATTGTCTATATTATTAAAGAATTTAGTAGCTATTTTTTTGAAAAAGCATTTTAAGGTTTTTAGTTTGATTGCGAATCTTATGTCTTCGTTCCTAACATACCACGGAGAGTCCGTGATAATTTTAATAATTTTATTTTGCGCTGATTCCAGCATCTTGATATTAGAATAGGCTGCGTGGCCCCAGATTGGACTTGCATATTGTAGAATTGGTCTGAGAACGAGTTTATAAATAAGCATTTTATTTCTTAAAGATAAACATGATTTCCGTGCAATTAAGGGGAAAACTTTAGCGACGGAAATATTGAATTTTTCTACGTATTTGTATAATGTGTTGTTTAAAAGTGAGTCTTTTATCTAGGATTACTCCTAGGTATTTGGTGCTTTTGGACCAGGGTACGTGTGTGTTGTGTAAATATAATTTTGGTGGTTCTTTTTTAATGTGGTGTGAAAAGAAGACGGCCTCTGTTTTTGCTACATTTAAAGCAATTTTCCAAGTAGAGAACCAGTCTTCTGGTTTGGCTATATGTTTGTGTAAAAAGTGAGTAACGAGTTGTAATTCGTTACTTTGTGCCAGGATCGCCGTGTCATCAGCAAACATGCAAATCGTGGATTGGCTGGCTTTAGGGATGTCATTTACATATATATTAAATAATATTGGCGAGATGGAACTGCCCTGGGGCGTTCCAGCGTTAATTTTCCTGTTGGTCGAATGGATATTGTTAACTTTGACCGCGAAGGATCTGTTAGTAAGGAAGGAAGAAATTAATTTAATTAAGTGGGGAGGGGTGTTAATTTTGATTAATTTGTAGAGTAACCCCACATGCCATACTCTATCAAACGCTTTCTGGATATCTAGGAAAACAGCTTCGGTTGATTTCCGGTCGCGAAATCCTGTCTTAATATACTCCACCACCCGCAGAAGCTGGTGTGTCGTCACTTCCATTGTCACAGCTGTCTTCGGATTTAGTGCCGATTTTAGGACATTTGTCGTCTCCCGTGCCACACAGTGCATTTGTTATGCATCATTTATTTAAAAGAATAATTTTTGAAGAGTATAAAAGAGAGAATGATTAAAAAAAGATGATTGATTATTTATAAGCAAAATTATATCTTTTTGCTTACGCCATCGAAGTATATTTGTTTCATCCGTCTCAAATTTTTAGTGCCCCCTTTTCTGTTTCCGTTTTTTTCTGGATATAAAATTGCCTATCTTTTCAAACTTGCGTCATATTGAACTTGCATTGATATTATTACCAATATCTTTAATCTTTAGGTGAAAGCGCACACAAGAAAAAAATTCCTAAATACATGCAGATAACGATGTTTAGAATAGACTGAATACTAGAGATAATCTGTGGAATGGAATAAGTCATCGATGCAAGTGGTCCTTTCTAAAGAAATGGAAACTCAATTTCCCCCATTCACTAAATGTTTTGCCTTCGGTTCTAAGCTGCACCCAATTTTCAGTAGCATTGACACTGGAAAAATATTACGGCTTATGTTCAAGTAAATACGATATATATACACCCAACTTTTTTTTAACACGAATTTGAAATAACACGGTGCAAAAATGTAACATTTTTTTTTTTTTTACACGAAACCCTCCGAAAAATATGAGGATTCAAGCCCTTTGAATAAGGACGAATTGATCAAAGTTACTACAGTTTATGATAATAATTAAGTCGGTAATGATGAAGTCGAAGAGGAAATTCAACTAGATCAGTGCTTCTCAAACTGTGGGGCGCCCCCTGGGGGCCATGATAAAACTACGAGGGGGGCGCGAGCATATTGAAAAGTCGAAAACAAAATATTATTTAAAAAAATTATTAATGTACTGAAAGTAAGCAAACAAAATACTCATTTACACTGATCTAATGCACTTATAAATATATCAGTATCGCGCAATGTATTTTATAATTAATTTAACAATACTAAGTTTTGAGCAAATTTATTAATGGGCTTGTCATATAAAAAATTAAAAACAAAAATCGACACTTATCTTGAAAGTCTGTACGGTTTATAATTAATCCTTTACATGTCGATTAAAAATTACGCGATTTGCTCCCCAATGCCACCGTTGAACACGTGTCTGATGTATTGGAAGGGGAGGGTGGAAGAAAAGTAATAAGCAAGCAAATCCTCTGATTTATGGATAGCAGTACACAGAAAATATCGTACTTCGGACAGACGTATATATACGTCTGGGGCAATTAACACATTGGCTGAGCGAGACAGTTACATACACCGGTGGCAGGTACGGGGTTAAAGTCGTATTGTAGCTTTAGCGTCAAAGTCTAGTATTATAGAATTCAAAACATTGTTATATTGTAGGAGGGGGCGCGACGAAAATTATGATTGGATATTGGGTCGCCAATATTGAAAGTTTGAGAAACACTGAACTAGATGATTTAATTCGAGATAGCTTGAAATTTGCTACTCGTATGAAAAAGCATTTTCTTGCTTATGATCATGTCGTAAAGCTTGCATTAAATTTCAACGTTATCTCGTTTTGTGTAACAGCACGTTACGAATTATGTAAGCAATTTGAGAAACTAAACAAACAGCCTTTAATAACAGATTTTGTAACTTATTCCATGATTCAATTCATTAGAACTAAAGCCTTCAATTGTGCTAGACATATCTGACGCATCTACTGGTGATAGACTTTTTGATTTAGTTCGTAATAAATGTGTAATACCGTCAAGTAGATTCAAGTAGGAGAATATTAGCCCCCCCCCTTCCCCTGCAAATTCATGTTTTAGGCTTCAACCCCAAATACGTAATTGGAGTCAATTAGGCTTTGGGCCTCCTAGAATCTCTGGACACCGCCGCTATGGGGGGGGGGTTCGTGGGTGTACGTTACGCCACTGAGTAGCCATGGATAGATTTTAGTACTTCTATTACTAATTTCAAATTGAATTTTTATATGTTGTATGAATTTATAAACTAAATTTTCGCACTAAATCAATAAAAAAAAATTTGTAATACAAAAATTAATTTCTTTTTTTTTAAATATGTAGCATGGATTTTATTATTACTTTTTTTGCACGATTTTTGGGGAAATATTTAGAGATTATTCGTCTGACACGATTTTTTTAAACTTGTGAAACATATCCCCAAATTTACCATATGTCAAATGTATTTTTTTACACGAACTTTTTTTGCACGGTTTTCTAAGGAATGTATCAACCTTGTAAATATATATATATATATATTAATAGGTTGGGTGTGCATATATATATGTGTAATTAAGTAAATGCTGATCTAAAATGATTCTTTCTTTTTACATAAACAATTTTTATTTTTAACTAAGTTTATATAATTCTTTGATCTTATATCATTGAAGAAATATTGTATTTTAAATTGATTCACATAACTTTCTTCATATATTTGTGTGTAGAAACAATGACTAAATAAAGGTCGGCTGGGTGGTGTAGTTGGTGAATGCTGGTTTTATACGCCCAAGTTTGTGAGTTTGACCCTGACCCAAGTCGGTGGATTTTCAAGTTGAAGATCGACAGCGTTCATGTCGTTTGATTACGCAGCATGTTCAAGATCTCTAAAAGAGAAAAAAAAGTGTCTTTTTGGCTTTGGTGCTATTGACAAAATTTAAATTCCCAGCACAATTTCACAACCTTAGAGCTCAGGTATCTGCCCTGGGAAAGAAACTGAGTGTCAAAATTGCATTACGGCAATTGGTATTAACGTATACGGTGTAACACTAAAAATTTATACCAGCTCCCTGGGAATGTACAATTGTGAAAATACCAATTCGCAGCTTCATTTGAAATTAAATGATGATAAAATAAAGGCATTTTAACACCAAACAGCTTTGTTGAACATTATTAGAATGTGTATTTTTGAACATATATTAGCTTTTTAGAGTGTGTAAATTAAATGAACAATAACACAAATTCATGCAAATATGTAAAACAAAATATCATGATAATGTATTACATGTAACTTAAACCACCACAATTTAAATGAAACTGCTGTTAACTAAGATGTGAATATGTTTTCATATGTATATAAAACTATAACCCCCTAATAAATTTCTTTCATCATCAATTTGCTCTGCTTCAGTAAACGGGACCTATAATTATGGAAATTCAATAATTTTTCTGAACTCAAACTCAAAAAATAGGAAATATTACGAGTTTTTTTTGGGATGAATCGATTGTATCGTATTTATATTTTCAAACTGATTTTAATAAAGCTTGTTTTTTATATTTTCAGAAGGAAGTAAAATTTAATGATCCTTCTGAATTTCATGATTTACAGAACAGGTTATTCTGAATCTTGTGTGCAACGAAAACTAGAATTTTGCAACAGCCTTCTTGAAAGCTTTTGCATTAACTCAGAAAAGACCATTTAAAAAAATCTCTTTCCTCCTACTCGTATCTTGAATTAAATTTCACTTCTAGAAAAAGTAGAGTACATTGCTTGATATACTTAAATAGAAGAATCTTATTTTTATATAAAGCAAAATCAAATATAATTCTACAATAAATAATCTCAAAGTTTATCAAATAGATAATTAAATTAAGAGTAAAATGCGTGGGCTTAACACTGGTTTCTTAAGAATTCTATGACAAAAAGAAATAAATAATATTTCTATCTAAAAATATGTTGTAATAATTAAAAATCCAACTTTATTCAAGATTTACTTATTTATCATTGATTTGATTTCACAGAATGTGAACCGTTGAGTAATTGGGACCTACGCGTCTATTAGTACAAAATTAATTGATTTACGACATATTTAACGTAAATTCTCCTAATTATTTATAGATGCTCTCATGAGTTAATTATCGATATATTGATCATGCGCACGGCTGATGTTTATTGCGCATGCGTTTGTCATTATTTAGAATTGGTAATACTGTGTGTGGTTTTGCCAGTACCTAAAGTTGAACTCCATGTGTGCTGATAGCATGTGTGAACCCTATTTGTGCTAATACACACTCGTGGATAAAGTGGTTTGTGCTGCTCTACTTGATAGCACAAAGCGTTGAAGTCTGCTAAAAGTTACAATTCAAAATGGCGTACGGCCTATATTTTTGTACATGAAATGCTATTCAAGCATCTCAGATATTTCAGGAAAGAAAGTAAAATATTGTGATACCCACCAGTTTTAGTGAGTGTGCGGGTGTGGCGCTTTTTTCTGTTTATTCAATTCCTAAAATACCCAGAACATAACAATAACGAAAATGATAGGATATTCTGCTATGCGATAACTCCAGGAATTTCAGTGGTGTAACATACACACTGACAACTGCCACATTGCGGGGGGCAGGATTCTAGGGGTCCAATGTCCGACTGACTCCAAGCTGTAATCTTTGTAAGATCCAGCGTGGGTCCCAAAACCTTACATTGCAGGGGGTTCTAATATTCTTCGTTACACCACTGAAGAATTTATATCCGAATGGGACGATTTCGCAAGTTATATTAAAAGAATTGAATGCTTGCAAGTTGTTTAGTTATATATATCTAAATCGATTATGAGAACAAAATAACATATTTATTGAAAGAGTTGCATTAGATCATATATTTTATCTAAATTAAGATACTTAGTAATAACACACAAAGCTAAAGGAATTTAAAATTTGAAGAAATATATTTATTGCGGTTATATAATCTATTTGTCGGTTAAGCCACTAATACAGAGTGTTATTTTTCCAGGTATAGAAGTTTAAGTTGGCATTACTTTCCAAGATGGCGACCGATTTAACAGCTGTCAAGTGATTTATTCTGAGTTTGGTTTCGCAATTCATCATGAATAGACTCACGCCTGAACAACGCTTTCAAATTGTGCAATTTTATTTCGAAAATAATGGTCGCGATTTTCATAAGTGAATTTTGTTTAGCGATGAAGCGCACTTCTGGTTGAATGGCTACGTCAACAAACAAAACTGCCGTATTTGGAGTGAAGGTAATCCACAAGTGTATGTCGAAACACCGTTACATCCAGAAAAACTGACTGTTTGGTGCGCTTTATGGGCTGGTGGAATCCTTCTTCAAAAACGATGAAGGCTACAACGTTACAGTCAATGGTGATCGGCATAGAGCCATGATTACTAACTTTTTCATTCCTGAATTGAACAATCATGATGTCCAGAAGCTGTGGTTCCAACAAGACGGCGTAACATGTCACACAGCTCGTGTCACAATCGATTTATTGAATGACACGTTTGGTGACCGCCTAATTTCACGTTTTGGACCTGTGAATTGGCCTCCAAGATCTTGTGATTTAACACCGCTAGACTATTTTCTGTGGGGCTATGTAAAGTCATTGGTCTATGCGGATAAGCCACAAACGCTTGCCCATTTGGAAGACAACATTCGCCGTGTTATTGCCGATATACGGCCACAAATGTTGGAAAAAGTCATCGAAAATTGGATGACCAGATTGGACTACATCCGAGCCAGCCGTGGCAGTCCTATGCCAGAAATCATATTTAAAATGTAATGCGACAAGATTATCTTTCGAATAAAAAAAAAGTCATTTTAATCGAATAATACATCGTTGTTTTATTGCAATTTAAAGTTCTATACCTCTAAAAAAAACACCCTTTATAAACTTAAAAACGCTTTTCGTTCACAATTCCAAACGGAAGGTGGAAACTTTGGTACATTCTTGTCTGAACTTAGACGTGCAGTATTTAACTGCAGTTTTGAAGGAGAGGAAAGATTGAAAAAGAAGAAATCGAGGACCAAATTAAAAGTGGTAATCGCTCTGAAATAACCCAGAATGATTTATTTCAAATTAAGAGCTTAACATGCGAAGATGTGTTAGAAGGAACAAGGGTCGAGATGAGAAGATCCATTTTAGTGATATTTCCCTGGGTCTATAAAATATTAGCAAATTAAACCAAATTTTAAAGATCAATATTTTCAAGATATCCTAATATGACTTTTATTTCTAATTTAAGGAATCGAAATCCTACCAATACAATCCGAGAAGAAGCCTCACAATTTATATATATACATATATAACATACGTAACCTTAAAGAAAACGTATATGTATTCGTTGTAATAAGCCGATTCATGATGCACCTAAATGTAGATCCATTTATAAAGGCTAGTTGTCGTACTTGTAATAAAAAATGCCCCACTAGTACAAATTGCTTAAGAGGAAAATCTACTCCTGTTAAAGTTTATTTATCCCTGAAATATAGATAATAGTCTTTCAGATGAAAATCAACCTGCAGAGTGAAGCTGATAGACTTAAAACTTCAATTAATTTGAATTATTATGAACAGTTTAACACGTTATCTACCACATTATGATTTACTGCAAATTTGTTTCCTGCAATACATTTTTTTCAATCACTGCATTAAAAATTAAGAGATATACATAAGTAAAGTACTCGTACTTTAACGTATATTTTCTAAAGAGTCATGTTAGTTAAATAATTGTGAAATAGACTGAGGTTTAACAGAAGGTGTGTCACCAATATTTTTCTGCAAAATTCTGTACTTTATGCATTGAACGAGCGAGTATAACTTAAATTGGAGATATACGACATTCTTGAGACTTTGCCTAAAATTGATTGTTCAAAATAGACTATATCTATTACAACAACTATATAAAAGCAAGAACGTCACAAAAATAATTAATGAAATGTAATACTTTTGGAAATATATTATTCGCTTTACAAATTAATTTATGTAATGTTTAATTTGTATAATTTCGTACTAATTTTCGTGCAAGCTCTGAAAATTATTGTAATTATAAAAGCAATAGCTAAATTGTAATTTGTAAGAAATATGTTGAAGTTGGAATTTCATAACTTATTTTTTTCCTTTTTGTATTGAACTTTGGATTTGAAGAGTTGCAAAACAGTACTTCTACACACCCTTGTAAATGGAGAAAGAAGGTGTGGTACATTTCACATAACTTTGAATCAGTAGTAAGGAATGAAAAGTTCAATTACAAAAAGGCAATTTCATATTATAATTTCAAAAGGAACGTAAAATTAGTCCAAAAAATACTATTGATATAAGTGGCATTTTCCAGTAAAATAAATCTTTCACATAAAAGAAGTGCTGCATAAAGACAATTCTTTTCCTATGTTTTAGTACAGTAATATGAATAAATATAACCACACATCATGATTCATAGAGGATAAATTTGTTGTATTATGTATTTAAACTATTACACTGATTTTCATAATGTCAAACCGTTTAAATTGTTTGCAGTATTAACAGTTTAGAGGAATCGTAGCTAAAGTTTTGTAGGATCACATAAGAAATGTTCCATCATGACATAAACTTTAAAATTGAACAAACCTTAGATACATAATTATATTTTATGTATTTCCATATATTTTTTTAATTTATTAAATGCTTTTTTAATACTTAAAACATTCTCAAAATTTTTACGAAACTAGATGAGAACTTGGGAAGGATTTGTATCTAAAATTATTTCAATTATTTCAAAGAACATAAACCACATACATTTTATACATACATAAATTCTTATTTTGATTTCATTTTGAACTTCAATGCAATAAAAACCAACAATTCCTGGGATGACTCTTTTTTATATTTCTTCTTCAACTTTTCTTCCACCAATTTTGATAGAGCAATGAATTTCCAACTCAAAAACTTAACACCACCATTTCATGCAAATATATTTTTATCATTTTCCACATCCTTGCATCCACTTCCTTTTTATTACGCCTCCCACAAGGGTTAAAACGATTTTCTTCTTTTCTCTCCTCCAATCCACTGCTTCAGTGGCATCAATTGCAGAAACAAAACGGAGCCCAGATGATGTGCATTTTCCTCTTTCCTCAGTATATAGATCTTACTACTCTCCTTTCCTAAAAAATGATTTTTTCTCTTAGTCCTTCCCCATCCCCAGAAGAAATCTCTCGACGCTGCATTTTGTTTCCAGAACTCTGAGCCCGAAAACGCACATCCTGACGTTCATAAACTCCCGAGGATGATCCCCGGAGCACTTTAGAATGGTGACGTTGCCATGGATACGGATCCAGCGTTTCCTTCCGAAATATATGTCAGGTGACATCTCGATCCCGGTAACAGGGCTACGTGAGTCCTGGACGGTTATCTCTATAGCTCTTTATGGAGTAGATGTTTCTTTCCTTTTCAGTTTTACACCTGTCATCATGGCCATGGTGATAAAGCGAGAGTATCATGGAGGAGACGCGTGTATATGGGTGTATCTGTTTAAAAGTGCAAGTGATAAGGCGTTTTCAAACTGACTGTCGCTCAGAGGTGAAATGATTTAAACCCAAACCGACAGAGGATTTGCTTATATTGAGAGAAAGGTTTAAATTCCAAGAAAGTAATTAATGGTTTGAATAAATGAATTCAACTTACATGGGGTACCTCAGAATATGTCTATGCGTATTAAATCGTGCATAAAATGCTGCGAATGAATTAGGATTAATGGAAATATGACAACATCTATACATTTCCATTTCAAAATCCTTGTTAAGAATCCATAATCTCGTGCTGGCTTAATTTTAAATTCCTATAGAGAGATCATGCTTCTCAAACACGTATTTTTAAGAATTCATTTACAGATATAATGGAGTCTGATCCTTTAAGTGATGTATCACAATATACCATTACCATAAGTAAATAATGATTACTGTATCCTCCGGTGCATAACACGTACCCATTCATTCACGCTGCAGTTTTTAATTTTCACCTATACTTAACGCAACCCCGTTTTTACGAAGGAACCTGGAATATATGGAAGCAATGCTATTATGCTTTGAAGTCAATTATTAAAGTTATTATTTCAAGTTTTAGAAAGAATAGGATATTTCTAGAACTACAACACTTTGCGTTCATAAGAAATGTCATTTCTTTTAAATAAACGGTATAGTTCGATCTATGTCGAAGTTTAATCTTTTTTATTTTTAAAGCTCTTCTTATACCCCGTAAATTTCGATATTATTTTTGTGTGTTAAAAGTATACGTTATACACCAGATTTTACTATAAATGGATTAGTTTCATCACTTTTTACTATTCTTAAGTTTTCCTGTTTTGTTCTTACTTTTAATTTTAAGCATATGGTTTGCTTCAAGCTTCTACAAATTTTTAATATTGTTTTGACTATAAACATTTGAATATTTCTTCATTTTCTGTTTTTGTAGACGACTCTTTTTTATAAATTTGTAAAAAAAAATCTGAGAGCTGATGAGTACGCAAAGGATGATACTTATAACTTAAGGACTTCACTTACTTATAACATAATGAAGCAATTTCTAAGTCCCTTAAAATATTTTGTACCATTTTTTTAATTAAAAATTTTCAACAATAATTTAGGATGTTACAGAAGTTTTGCTAGCAATACGAAATGAAAATTCCCCAATCTGTGC
This sequence comes from Trichonephila clavipes, assembly GCA_019973935.1. NCBI lineage: Eukaryota > Metazoa > Arthropoda > Arachnida > Araneae > Nephilidae > Trichonephila > Trichonephila clavipes. The sequence continues at coordinate 1,614,009 of BMAU01010725.1, read as the reverse complement.
TCAACGTAAAAATGTTTTTATTTAATTTTCTAGAATGAACAATTGTGTACGTTTTAAATTTTTTATTCAAAAATATTTGCATGTTATATAGTCATTTATGATACAAATTAAAATGCTCCTTTTGCCCCAATAACTTACGAAAAAGTAACTAATAAACTGTTTTTATACTATTCATACAAAAATACTAGACACAAACCTAAAAATAAAGTTTCATTAAATCATAAGTGTTTTAAAAAAAAGTCTTGAATTGCAGTTTTTGACGAACCGTACCAAACACTAAAAATATTCAAGGAAACTGTGAAGATTTACCCTTTAGTAGAGTTTTAAATATTTCTCATTGTATTTGGCGAATGCAAGAAACATTTTTTTGACATTGCTTGATATTAGAGTTTTAAATATAAATAAGGCCTTATATTTCAGTTTTAGATGAAATTTTGTTACTCTTTCAGTCTTTTATTTTTGATCATATATAGTTTTCAAAATGATGTATTGCAAACATGTCTTTAAAATAAACATTCATTATGTTTTACAGGAGGCCCAGTGGTCGATTGGTTGTGTATCGCGCTTCCACACCGGAAGGGTGGTTCGGGTTCTTTTCCCGGGCTGAGCAAGGTCGACTCAGCCTTTCATCCGTACTGCAGTGGGTCGATAAATTAGTACCAAGCTGGCTTGGGGACTTAAGCACTGAAGGTCTCGCTTCAGATCGACCACCTGATCGGGATTTCTGCTTATGCACCTCAGCACCCAATGGTCAAGTAATCTGGTGTGGGCACCGTAGATCCTGGCCCTCATGGGCTATTGTGCCCCTGAGTTTGAGTTATGAGTCATGTTTTACAGGATAAACAAGTATATAGTTATTAAATAATTCTTTTGTCATCTTATAATTTGAATTGTTTTCTATTCAACAGAAAACAATCACTGATAGATACTTGTTATATCGTTCAAATTACTGAACCCAAAACCAAAATTGAAATAAAAAAATAGCTATTTTCTCATAAAAATAGTTTAGTTATTATTTGTGTATATATTGCTCTTATTCTTTAGATATATGTCTTCTAACCACAACAATATCTAAGGATATAAAACGCTATGTTGCGAGAAATAATTGAATTGTTTCGTGAATAGAAAAATGGTTCAGATAGTTGTAAGCAGAGACTTACCATTTGGCAACCTTACTTTTGATGTAACGCTCTATTAATCGATTTATCCCTACAACCATTCCAGAATCTTCTGATCTCGAATTTGAAGTTTTTGAGTTAAATCGCTGATATTATTCAAGTGTTCTGTAATAATGTTCGATTTAAATGATTCTGTAAGTCGCAAACATGGACAAAAATGAATATGAATTTAGTAGCACATCTATAAATATATATATATGCAATAGTGTACTTATAATACATATAATCATTTACTTTTGAAAAATACATGTATGGTATATAATGCAAAAATATTTTTAGCCTTTGAATCTTAATCATGATTTTATATCAGTTTGGTTATAGTCCATTTTAACATTCAATTAGAAATTACCAATTACATGAGGAATACTTGTATAGAAAAAATCCATCATTAAAGGAAAACAATTTTGAATAACTTAATTTAAATAGTATCAAAATAATTCAAATTCTAAAATAAAATAAAAAGTGGAATGATAATAAATTTTATCAATTTTATAATGAACTGAAAAATGAAGGTTTACTTGCTTCTTTTGAATTGAATTCTATAAAAATACTAAAAATGCATGCGTTATGCTAAGGAAATAAAAAAAAAGGAATTACAAAATTCAGATTTCCCATATACATAGATTTCTACAAAACATTAGTAGCGTCCAGAAGACATACTAAAAACTATAAGTTCGGACTATCTTTCATTTATTATACTTGTATTACAAATTATTTTTAGTCAGTCAAAAACTTACGTATATGATTTCAAATGAAGAAAATATTTTTTTAAAACATCGGAAATTTTATAAACTTATCTATCCTTCAAATTACCTTTAGTTGCAGCAACTGAGATACTTCCTTTTTCTGAAAAAGATCCATATTTCAAATGATTACTCCGTCATTAAAATTTTATTTCTAGAATTTATCTTCAGTCTAATAAAATACTGTATTTGTTCACCGTAAAAGCATTTTTAAAATTAACGGAGAAAAATAAACTTTCATCGTATGAAGGAAGTTTTTTCGAATAATTTTATACACACACATTTATGTCTTCACCTTTATTCAAAGAAAACAAGTAATACACATATAAAAAATAAAGTCAATTCCAAATTTCTTCGTAAAACAACAAAGATTTTTTTTTATTTTAGTTACTTTCTATTAAATCCTTAAAATTTTTTTACCGCATTATATTTGTATTTACGCTTTTTAGTAAAAGTTGAATTTTAATAGGTAAGAATTTATTTTAAAACCAATGTAAAAGGAATGCTGATGTATAACTAGCGTATGATTATTTAGGTTAAGTTAAATCTTCATCCCACAAATGTAACAAAAGCTGTTTTATTCAATGATGTTGCCATCTAGAGGAATAATATTGACTGAAGTATATATCTTTTTTAAACTAAAAATAATTAATTAAATTCAATCAATGAACTTACTTAATTGAAAAAACTGTATTATCATCAAGTTTCATTCACTACAATTTTAAAAAAAAATGTATTTGACCTTGAGAGGATGAATAAAGAGTATTTTATTAACGATTGAACATTTGAAAAGATATATAAATAAATATATATAGGGTGAGTGGGAACTAATAGTATAATAAGAATTGAAAAATGCCTATCTTTAAATAACAGCAAAAATGTATCCGGATTTGCTGTATAATAACCCATTCATAACAATCATATACTTTCATTTATCAATTACTCATAAATAAAAAAAATGTGCCAGTGCCTTCCAGTAATTAAATTATACAATAAATGAAACTTGTTGTGAAAAATAAGTGGTGCAATCATATTTTATTTCCTACGACCAGCTATAAAAAAATCTGAATGCATAACAATTATGCATAAAAATGTCTGAATGCAGAATAATTATGCATAAAAATATCTGAATGCAGAATAATTATGCATAAAAATATTTGATTGCAAAAAAATTTAAAGCAACAAACAAAAAATAAACACGCACAAACAATTAAACTTTTTTCAGGTAGTCTTAAAATCAATGAAAATTTGTTGATTTATCTATATCTTATCACTTTAAATTTAACAGTATAAACAGAAGAAAAAGCATTGCTTGTTTTTTTAGTAGCTTAGAAAATAACAAAAAAAGTTTCAAGTTTCTTTTTTTTTTCAAAATGAAAATACGATCTGGGAAATGAAAGCTGTGAGACTTTACAAAATTAAGAAGTGCTTTTAAAATCACTTAAAACTATGAATGTTAATATATTTTACAGTTTAAAATACAGTTTCAAAGAAATCATAGAAAATGTGTTTTTCAATGATTATATAGGTGCATGAAAACTTAAAAATTACACATTCAAAACCATGCATGCGTATTTCAGATAAATTTCAAGAATTAAATATATATTTCATTTCTCCTAATTTGGACCTGATAAACCTGTCCAGTACTTATTTCACTTTTCTCTGTTTCAGAGAGTGCTTTGTTACCGAAAAAAGTTTTTAGATTCTGTAAAATATAGATAGTAATACTCTCAAAAGATACTCATCTTTTGAACTTCATCCAAAGCGTCCGTTGAAGTTATGCAGCGACAAAATTTTCCCTTTAACAGTAAAAGGAAGATGACATCCCATTTACGCGATTTTTGATTTTGGAGCTTTTATGTTTTAAAGTTAGAAGTATGTCGCTTTATCACGAGCGTAAAAGGGTTGACAAGTAGAAAAGTAACAAACTGCGTTAAGATGCATTTGTTTAAAAATTCCCTTTTAGAAATCAAGTTCCATCGAAACAAACATTTTTCAAATCCGCTGTTGTTTCAAATTTTATATATTTTAAGTTTAATAATTTCAAAGTTGATTATTTTTTCTTAAGTAATGTTTTTTTTTCTCTTCTGAAAACTAATATATTAATAAAAGAGCTTTTTTTAGGTAAAAGTAAATTTAAGTAGAAAAATTGAAGTGAGTAATAGAGTAAAATTATACACGTGTAGGTAGTTTTATTAAAACATTTGTCAAGGCAGCTGAGTATTCATGACCTCAAACTTCCGGTTGGTGTAGGTTTGAGTCCTTACGCAAATGACTACCTGCCATGTAAAAGGACTGATCGTTATATCTATCAGGGTTCAATTTTTACACGTTGAAGCCATGTGAAAGTTTGTAAAGGAGGGAGGATACCAGTCGTCACTTGACCGTGGTTCAAAAATATGAGGTATGCAGCCAATTGCCCTAGAGCAGTTTCGAAATATGACGTCGATTAACAATCAGTCAATCAACTTACTAAAACTTCTCCTAATAAAAGCTGATTCTGTATTTAAATTTTGCTGGTTCGTGATTACTTATTTGAACAATTGAAGTGCTGATTTATTTAGTCCTGCTTCTATGTAATAATATTTTTTTAAAACTCTGGAAGATTAAGAAATATCTTTAAAGTAAATATAAAAATAAAACATTTATTATTTTATAAAAGAACTTCATAAAAAATATTTAAAATTTTAGATAATTGCATATTATACCGTCGTCGATCAGTTTTGACTAGTTAGAAAACATCGCCATTTCAAAAGATGCCGCAAAATTCAGCCACTGTTATAATTGAGCTTAAATCCATACCGATACGGATTTCTACTATTGGCTGGAATTCATCGTATTTGGCGACGTCTTTGCATTTTCCGAAATTGGTAGACGGTTTAATACGTAAGTACTAAAATTTTGGTTTTGATAAAAATGTTTTACTTTTTAATATTTCAGTATTGCAAACTGTATTACATAGAAGCGCTATTGTTTGTGTTTCTGTGTGGGTTGCAGTAACTCTTTCTTCCTTAAGTCTAAAAAAATAAGGGACAGAAATCCCGAACAGGGGTATTCCTTTTCTACCCAGTCACATAAGGCATGCACGGAGTGGCTGTGGACCAGTAGGTAGGTGGTTCAAACAAACACCCTGATAAGGTCAACAGCTTCCAACGAACAGTGATAGAAATTTTCCTCCTTTTTAGTATGTTTTTAATCGAAAGTAACATTCGAATAACCGTGAGAAAAACGAAAATTTGAAGATTTTCATTATTTTTCTTGCATTTGAAACAAATAATCAGGTAATTCAATTTGTTAATCTCTATAAATGTTACTCTACATAAGTGTACTGCTTTGTATTGTTACTTTTAAGCATTTTATTGCTTCAAACTTAATATTGCTTCTAAATAAATAGCTTTTGTTTTCTTCATCTTCAATAATAATTCTAAGCGAAGTGGTAAATTTTATGTTCCTTTCAGAAACTCAGGTTTGGTGAATTTTCTCATTTTTTTCCACCGATTGAAATACCTTTCAAAATGGTTTAAGATACAACTTTCAAAGAGGAAATCGTGTAAAAACCTTAATTTAGCAGCGTAGCTATTAAGTTGCCTCCTTTTAAAAAGAAGCATCCCGATTTGTTGTTCAGGACTATCAAACCACAGTTTCAAAGATTTGGAAGAACGGATGGTAGTACTAAATGTTATTACATTGTATCTGTCCTTAATTTCGATGTATTTAATTTTGTCATTGGTGTAGTTTTAAATCTACCTATGGTGAACAAATGCAATACTTTGAACGGTGGAGTTATTGCTGATTTTATAGATGCTGAACAAACAATTATCAAGAACTTATCTCAGAATTTGAGTTAGGCTGCAAAAAACTGTCACAACAAAAATATATACCTTCTTCAGACATAAAACATTCATGAAATTTTTCTATAGAGTGCGTTATAACATAATTTATATTTAGAGAAGAAATGAGGAATGCTTCTATTAATGCAAACAAAGTAGAAAAATATTCACTCGCTTCGCCAATTACAAATAAATAATAAAAAAGAGTTTTTTAGAGCAAAAGCATTTAATGAAAGCACAGAAGAATTAGTTTAAAAAAATGGATGAAGTTTAAAGAATACGTAATTTTTTCACCCTTATAAGAGAAAAATAGTTCAAAAGTCTAAATATAAGTATTAAACAAGTAATAAAAAATATATATGTCAATTCCTACTTAGATCAATAGAGAAAAAAATTTATTTTAGCTACTTTTTTTTTATTAAATAGTTACATTTATGTGTATACATATGACATAATCACAACATTTAGTGCTAATTAATTTTTATTAATTATCATTTAAGTATCGTATTGTCCTTCAAAACAATCGTGTCTATAAAATTTCAGTTCAACTAAATGCTTTAAAACGTGAGAAAAAAAAACCTTTTCATGTTTTGGCGACACAAGTCGCTAAAAGGGTCACTAAGTCACCAAAAGTGATACCAACGTTGCTGTATTTGTAATTCTTTAAATAATTAGTTTTAATAAATTAATTTTTATTAATTATAGTTCAATTGTTGTATTGTCATCCAAAATAATCATGTATATAAAATTTCAGCTCAATTAAGCGCTTCAAAATGTATTTTATTAATGATTGAAAATTCCACCAAGAAAATTAAATAAATAAATAAATATATAGAGAGTGTGAGCTAATTGTAGAAATTGAAAAAATGAAAAATTGCTTTTAATGTGCTGCAAGTTCACGAAATTTTAAAGATGTTACTTTCTGAATTAGACGAAATATTTAAATTCCTCACAATTACATCGTACTAATTATTAAATATTGACTGTTTAAATATTAAATCTAAAATTAAATTCATAAGCATATTAACACTTTGAGTGAGAGTTTTATTGATGTCGTAATATAAAAAACACAAGGTCTATTGCCGAGGGTCCACATAAATTTGAGCCTCAGTCAAGTGACGAAGACGATGCATGAGCTGGTACCTCCCTCTCCTAACTACCAAACCAACGAGGGGACATTGAGTCTCAACTGATTTAACCCTTTCGTGGGCCTTGGGAAGATTACTTCCCATCTATATGATCTTGCAAAGTACACCTGTGAGAAGCGAAAAACCCATTATAACATATTGTCCTTGCTATTATAAGGATGGAAAGACTAATTCCCACTTCAGTTTTGTGCTACTGCGCTTAATCCAGCGATTATGACGTCTGTAAATCGGACACTAAATTGTACTGACTCAATGGTACTAAAGAAGTATATTGTGTAAATTGGTACTAAAGAAGAAGTACCTTGTCCAAAAGCTGTCGCTGTATATAACGATGCCATGGGAGGGGTGTATCGCTTCGATCAAAGAAAAGAAAGATGCCAAATAAAAAGATCTATAAGATAGTGGCCTCGTATATCTTTTATTTTCTTGTTGACCTTACCACCATAAATAGTTTCATACTGTGGCAAGTGAACAAAAGAAACCGAAGTTTAGACCAGCTAACATTCCTTATAGCATTACCTCGTCAGCTAATAGATGGATATTCCTCAAGAAAAATGAAGGGATGTCCCGCTAGCTTCCATGCAAAGAAGTGTATAGTTCCGGAAGATGTGTACTTAACCAGTGTGGGAAATCGTATGTCGAAGATGGATTCCAACTTTAGACGATGTAGGAAATGCTGCAAAAAACTAAAGGAAAGAGGACCCGCTACATGTGGGCAGAGTAAGATGTCTCTTTGTGCATTGTAACGTGCTTCTCATCTTTTCATGGCAAATAATCCCCATTAAATTTAATTTTCTTTATGACGGTGAATGTTACCCTGGAAAGTATTCTTCCCACCCCAAAACTTTAAATGGAAATATAAATATATATATATATATTCCCTTAAACGCTATTGTTTAATTGTTAATAAAACAAAACAAAAAAATGCGAGAAATTATAAAGAGAAATAAATGGCCCACGAAAGGGTTAACGTGTATCGGCCTCCTTTACATAGCGCGTTTTTAGTCGCACCAGAACTCGAAACCACTACATTCCAGTCGCGAGTTCGTGACCATAATCACTAGGCTACCGCGGCCACATAAAAAATTTGAAATATTACCTTATAACAAAATAATGCTAAAAATTAAATAACGTAAATGAAGATTATTGCCACTCACATATTATTATTATAACTAGGTAATTTTAATCATTAAAATACAATCGTAACTGTTTTACAAAGTAAATGCGTAGAATTTTATGTGAAATGAAAATAAACACTTATTCAATTTATATCTTTTTATATAAACCTTTTTCTCCCCTTCAACACTAATCAGGTTAAAGTAATTGCAACTTTTGGCTGTTTTTTGGTTTAATTGAATACTTCAAAAACACACTTTTCGTGAAGATGCCCACCCATCCTTGAAAACGACGTCTTTTTAAGCATTGGTTTTGCATCTTGTTTGCTCTAAATTAATTACGATCACGAGAGTAAAAGGGAAAAAAGAGAAAACTAAGGTAAAAGTGTTATTGATTATATATGTTTTTTTAAACTTTTTTTTCTTTCATTTTCCTCTTAAGACTCAAATCTCTCTTCAGCTCTTTTCCTTTCCTTTCCTTCCTTTTGTTTAAGTTTTTCTTTTTTTTTCGCAAAAGGGTTTGTTTCTCCCTTTCTTTTTCCTTTCCATTCATTTTTTTCTAAAAAATCATTCTCTTATTCTTCCCTTGTTCACGGGGAGTCGTAGTTTCTATGGAAACGATGGGTACGCTTTTCAATGAGTAGATATCCTACTAGATTTTGATTTCACCCAAGTGTTTGTTTTAAAGGGATTGTTTGCAAATGAAAAATGACAGCATAATTATTATTTTGTTCCCTTCCGCGAAACAGAGTGTTTATGCTCATAAATTTTCATTTCGGCAAAGACGTAAATTATGCTTTTAATTAAAACTTTTTATAACGTTTTCAACAATATATTCTTAAGTAATTAATGTTTGTATGATTTAATATTGAAAAATATCAGAAGGCTGCGTAAAAAGAGAGCGTTACTTACATTTTTTTTAATTCATTCTCGAAATAGTTAATTAAATTTATGGCAAAGAATCAATTTTTGAAAGCACGGTCATAATCAATAACTGTTTATATATAACTTTAAGGGCTTTTCGATATCTTAACTATATACTAAGTGAGTAACACTTTTTAACGTATATAATTTTTGATTGTATATAAAAAATTGAAAATTCCATTACATAATTATAAGATTTCATATGCATGGTTATATACTGCACATTCCTTTCGGCTTGTCAGTAACATATGTTTTTTCCTAGCTGATATGATAGCCAGTTATACTAGCTACACACGAACGAATAATGCGGCTCAATTTCGAATTTTTTGAATCTATTATCTATAATACTGACTTGTAATTTCTTTGTAAAAAGATCTATACAATAGCTCAACATTTTGCGTGTGTGTGTGAATAATGACTTTTCTATATAAAAGAATTATGAAACTGCTCTTAACTTGCGGGTAAGAAGTCTTTAAAAACCTCCAGAAACATAAAAGTAGAAATACACTATAGAAATTATTTAGAACGAAAGGGGGTGACACTGACTTGACATGATTGGCAATATCTAAAATCTTTTCTGAGAATTTTGGGTAAACCGTACAAGACAACAATAAAAAATGATAATTACATGAAATATATGTATATATAAAAAGTGTTTTTTTCCCAGATATACAAGTTTAAGTTGGCATTACTTTTCAAGATGGTGACCGATTTATCAGCTGTCAAGTGATTTATTCTCAGTTTGGTTTGGCAATTCATCAAAACGATCATCAAACAAGGCGTAGATTCGTCGAATGGGCAAAAACGAGATTGCCGTTGTTCCCGATTTTCATAAGCGAATTTGGTTTAGCGATGAAGCGCACTTCTGGTTGAATGGCTACGTCAACAAACAAAACTGCCGCATTTGGAGTGAAGCTAATCCACAAGTGTACGTAGAAACACCGTTACATCCAGAAAAACTGACTGTTTGGTGCGCTTTATGGGCTGGTGGAATCCTTCTTCAAAAACGATGAAGGCCACAACGTTACAGACAATAGTGATCGGTATAGAGCCCTGATTACTAAACTTTTTCATTCCTGAATTGAACAATCATGATTTCCAGGAGCTGTGGTTCCAACAAGATGGCGCAACATGTCACACAGCTCGTGCCACAATCGATTTATTGAAAGACACGCTTGGTGACCGCCTAATTTCACGTTTTGGACCTGTGAATTGGCCTCCAAGATCTTGTGATTTAACACCGCTAGACTATTTTCTGTGGGGCTATGTAAAGTCATTGGTCTATGCGGATAAGCCACAAACGCTTGACCATTTGGAAGACAACATTCGCCGTGTTATTGCCGATATACGGCCAAAAATGTTGGAAAAAGTCATCGAAAATTGTAGGTCCAGATTGGACAACATCCGAGCCAGCCGTGGCAGTCGTATGGCAGAAATCATATTTAAAATGTAATGCGACAAGATTATCTTTCGAATAAAAAAAATTCATGTCAATCGAATAATACATCGTTGTTTTATTGCAATTTAAAGTTCTATACCTCTAAAAAAACACCCTTTATATATATATATATATATATATATATATATATATATATATATATAATATATATATATATATATATATATATATATATATATATATATATATAATATATATAATATATATATATATATAATATATATAATATATATATATATATATATATATAATATATATAATATATATATAATTATATAATTTATTATATTTATTTATATTTTATTATATTATTTATATTATTTATATTATATTTATATTATATATATATTATATATCTATAAATATATTTATATTATATTTATATTTATATATATATTTTTATATTATATTTATATATATATTTTATTATATTTATATTTATATTATATATATATATATATATATATATATATATATATTTTAACTCCAACAAAGTTGAATTTTTAGATTTGGATTTAACTATTATTGACAACAAATTATACAGCAATATATATGATAAAAGGGAAGCATTTAAATTCAATGTCATAAAGAGACCAAACTTCAATAGTTGTCTACATATATCAGTATTTAGAAATATAATTTTAAATTTTCTGATGAGAAATATTAATTTAACTACGCACAATATTGATAAATTCAAAAATATCCAGAAATTTATATTATGTTGCATACAAAATGATTATCCCATCAACTTCCTGAGAAAATATATAGATCAGAAATATTTCTTAAAAATATTTTTAAACTCGTAAATGCACAAATCCACCACACAACATTAGGTTCACAAAGTCAGCTTGTTATTGGTCCAGCTGTGAATAATTTGTGCATTCCACACACACAGGATACATTTTAATATACATTTTAATACACACACACTTAGAACAATATTTACACGACTACACTTTAAAATTATTTATTGCCAATTAAACATTTATGTCCAATCACACATTTATGACCAATCAATCAAGCAAGTTTTTTACATGTGGTCTGGTTTGCATCTAATGCCAAGTGGTCAAACTCTAGTGTTTGATCAAGAATCGTTTGGATTGACATGGCATTGGTTAGATGTTATGGGCAAAATATGAAGTGGTAATTGATATATTAAATATGAAAAGTCGTGCTATAAGAAATGGATCGTATTCTTGATGGGATACTCTTTGGTGAGTTTTTAAAAATTTACTCTATTCATTTGTGAATATACTGTGATTTAGAAATTTTTAGTTTGAACTTTCGGATTTTTTAGTTTGAACTTTCGGATTTTTTAGCTTGAACTTTCAGATTTTTTAACTTGAACTTTCAGATTTTTTAGCTTGAACTTTCAGATTTTTTAGCTTGAACTTTCAGATTTTTTGGTTTGAACTTTCACATTTTTTGGCTTGAACTTTCAGATTTTTTAGATTGAACTATCAGATTTTTTAGCTTGAACATTCAGATTTTTTAGCTTGAACTTTCAGATTTTTTAGCTTGAACTTTCAGATTTTTTAGTTTGAACTTTCGGATTTTTTAGTTTGAACTTTTTGATTTTAGATATTTTTTAATTTGAACTTTCGGATCTCAAATATTTTTTGATTTGAACTTTCGGAACTCAAATATTTATTTTTCTACCTATACAACTATTTTAAAGATGGGTGCATCATCTTGGGCGTTTGATGGTTCACTTATATTATGCACTAAATTGTTTTTAAATTTTAAAATTGTTTTTAAATTTTAATATTGTAATATCTTTCAGAATGCGATGGCAAATAGTTTTATTTTTCAAGTATAATGATTTAATTTTAACTTTTTAATTTAAAGTATAATGGTTTAATTTTAACTTTTTAATTTTTAATTAAATTTTTTTTTTGAAATTTGGATATTTTTCAATTAACTTACCAAGTTGCAATAGAGGGAAGGTTGGCGCCATCAAACTAGTTTAACCCCACTTATCGGTCCTAAGTCCGAGATTGCACTTGGATATTTTATAAATTTTTATTTTATTTTATAATTTTTTAATTTTGTTTGAAAACGATGGAATATTTTCTTTTATATTCGCCATTGATATTCTGAAGTGTTTTGGTATTTTAGGATTCATATATTTCAATTTTTAAATTGATAATTGTGATTGTTTTTGTATATTTAAATATATATATATATGTGTGTGTGTGTGTGCGTGTGCGTGTGTGTGTAATCCATAAACATATACAAATAGCTATGAACCCTAAGTATAATTAGTTAAGATATATAGTAGGAAATATTAGTCACAGTAGTACAATAGCAAACTCCTGGCGTTAGAAACCAAAACTGCAGGTTTATATATATATATATATATATATATATATATATATATATATATATATATATATATATATATATATATATACTGGCTGGTAACCCGTTCTTTACACGGGTGAATTGAAAATTTAAACAATACAGTTTGAAGGATTAGGAAAGTTTAATGAGTTAATTTTACGCGAATTGCAATTAAACAAAAAAAATTATTTTGGAATATCTCAGCTGAACAAAAAAAACCATATTCGTTAAATTTTAAGTCTGTAGATCTAACAGCTGATAAAAAAGGAGATTTTTTTTATTTGTAACACCCCGTAACTCTCTTGTGGGTCGATTTTTGAAAATACCTTCCTAAGCCGTTCTCTGCTCAGCAAATGTAACACATTGTTACACATTTCGTGTAATAAACGCTTAAAATAGCGTAAATAATCTATATCTCTATAAACAATACATTAATATTACTTTCTGCTGTACATATTTTATGTTAAATGTGTAATATTCGTAAACAACGCCGTTCCTTACATTATAATGGTGATTCAATAGAAATATAGTGACATGTTGGCGACAAAGCCAAGTTGATATCATTCTCGGCAAAAATGTTGGCAACAAAGCCAAGTTGATATCACTCTCGGCAAAAATGTTGGCAACTTGACGATGAATTGAATGTTGCAGAAGTTGATATAATGTAGTGCCATCTGGTGGGGAGCTGTTACAAAGAGGATATCACAAAAACCTTCTCCACAATATATATATATATATATATATATATATATATATATATATATATATATATATATATATATACATGCTAATTTTCATAGTGATCGGTTGAACGGTATTGGAGTGATGCCATTTCATACATACAAACATCCATATATATTATTAAGGTTCTACAGTTAATTTATGATAAATATGAATTATATACTTCAATGAAAGAAGATAAATTTGATATTCTTATTAACCTCGTATTAAAAGAAAATTTCATTGCATTTTTTGATCAGAATCTTTATAAACAGATCAAAGGATTACCTCAGGGTGGTCCAGCTAGTAATTGTTTAGCGAACCTATATTTACATTTTATTGAAATAGATCATGTTGTAAATGATTCTTACTTAATTTATCGTTATATAGATGATATAATAATTTTTGGTAAAAATAGTGAATACAAACCAAATATTACGTTCTACCCTGATTATCTCAAGCTCCTTAAAACTAACTTCAACTCTAATATGGTGGAATTCTTGGATTTAGACTTGCATCTTATTAACAATAATGTAGTCAGTAACATTTTTGACAAAAAGAGATTCGTTTAAGTTCCATATAATTAAAATTCCCATATGGAATAGTAATTTGCATGTATCAATTTACAGAAATATCATTTTGAATTTTTTATTTAGAAATGATAACTTAACTACCCACAAAATAGATAAATACAATAATATAAAACAATTTTTTCAATATTGTTTAGATCATGAATACCCTTTTAATTTCTTAAGAACTTATATTCATCACAAATACATTAACCGTCTTGCTACTTCGAATTCCAAATCCACCACACAACAATAGGATTTCAAAGTCAGCATGTTAGTGGTCTTGCTGTGAAGATTATATCATAACACTCATATCACAGTTTACATTTTTTCCACACACATCTTGAACATCTTACACATTGTTGACAACCAACCAAATTAGAGCCTAGCAAATTTACATTTTTGACAATCAACCAATTCAAATTCCACCGTATTTGATTGTCGTCTTTTTTATACCTGTCTTTGCTGGCTGGTTTAAAATTCAGCTCAAAAGATGTGTTTATGTATTTTCTAATTTTTTAACTTGGTGAATAATCGATTTTCATTAATGTCAAGACGCTTGATTCTCCTCGTAAAAGCTCTGTGAGTAAAGAAATTTTGTTAAATTATTTCTTGAAAGATACTTATCTTATGTAATTGTTTTAGCATTTTCTACTTTTCTTACGTAATTATTTTGTGATTTTTCTGCATTAAGAGTTTGGGAGAGTTTGTTACATAATAGTAATGAGTGGTTTTTTCATACTCTCTGAGTTATCCAAACTCTGAAGTTTTGTTTATTTTATTTTATTTGGTTTTCCTACCGAGTTGCAAAGGGGGAAGGTTGGCGCCTTCAAACTAGTTTAACCTCACTTATTCGGTCCTAAGTCCGAATTGCTTTCTGACTCGCTAGGTTCTTCTTTTTTGTAGTTTCTTTTTTTATTTCTCTATAATTTTGTTCTTCATGTTCAGGTTTTGTATTTTTATTATGCTATATCTTGTTATGTTCTTTATCTATTATTTCTTATTTTTGATATATAATACATATTTCTTTATATATATATATATGTATATATATATATACTTGTGAGACATAATGCACGAGCAACATTTAACAAATGGCAAAATAGCAGTACAGTTTCTCTCTCTCTCACTGCCAGTCTTTACTATATAATAGTGGAGATGCACACATATAATCCGATACTATTTATTAATATACATTAAAACTAAGACATTTATACAATTAATCTCTCATTCCCTCTCGTATATTATGCAAAAAAAATGAATGGTTATGCTTTATTTAAGTCACGTCAGAAGTTCTGATACAAAAATTTGAGATCGCCTGTTGTTTATTATGCGTAGCGGTTGATTTTAAATTTCGTTGGTAGAGATTTTCTGCTGTACTTTTCATATAATTCCAGTCTTTCACGACTAAATCAGTTAATGCTTTAACACTCTCAACAGAAGTGTGCAGCTGATGTTTCGCTGCATCAAAAGTAAAATTTTAAAGAAAGGAAGAGCTCACAGGAGAATTTTAAGGCTCTTAAGCATTTAGATAACCAAAATATTGTTCATTTATTGAAGCAATAAGAGATTTTCTAATACCAATATCATTGCAGACTGTAGTAGATCCGGTCTTCCGCGCTCGGTCACAACTACAACGCTCTTCAAAGCAGTTAGGGTGAGAACTTATTGAAATCGTTGAACACATTAATTGGACGAATGATTAGCGGTCCCAAGCCGTACAGAGTGATGAAACAAAGATAACGTTATTCGGTATTTATGGCTGAAAATATGTAAGCCGTAGCATAGGCGAAATGCTGCATCCTGACTGCATCCAGGCAATTGAGAAGTAAACCCATAATTCTATGATTTGGTCAGGCATATTAGCAGATAGTATTGGTCACCTTCATATACACAATGGGGCATTGAACATGTTACATCATATTACATATTTTATTACATTAATCTCCTTCACATATTACATGAATATTAGCCTATGTGCTCATTTAGCACACGCTGTTAATGAAATTTGAAACCATATATTTAAAATTTTGAAAATCGCCCCTTTAAGACCGTATAGCTCAGTTACAAGCTCAAAGTAAGCTCAGATACAAGTATCTTGTATATTTTAGCTACTTAAATCAACTAAGCCAATACTGTATTTTTGCATTCCCAAAACACTGATCCATTACATTAGTTTATTATTCCTCAAGAAAAAGATTTATTCATTAAAAAGCTCTTTTAACAATCTAAAGAAGGAAGAATATGCAGAACAAATTTACAAAAGTAACATAATGTAATTTTTCTAAGAATACTAAAAGAAGATGCATATAAACGGAGACAAAATAACTCATAAAATTTATTTTGTTCTTTAACTCCCAAGAAAATCTACTTTTTAGGATGTTTTACATAGAAAAGTTCTTAGTAACGAAGGATGATTGAATCGAAACATGCAAGAGTAGTTCGTTTAAATTTAAGACTTTTAAAATCAAACAGATAATAGGCTGGAATCTTTTTCTGATTAACAGTACTTTTTCTGATGAATTAAGTACTTTGTTCTTATTTTTATGCATAAGGGGCTAGCCACAAAAATAGTTAGTTGTATCGAAAAATAAAGAGTTGTAGTTATGCCTGTTTGATAATATTTAAGAAATTGCGTGTTATGTTAAAAAAAACTAGTATTAATTAATAAGTTTTAAATATTCATATAATAATAATTTATTATTCCTAAATTAAGATATTTTTTAAGGTGGATAAAAAGGTTGGCTTTTAAACTATTAAAGGTAGAGCTATGTCCTATGTAAAAAATAGTACTTCAGCTAGTTGACTTAATATTGCATTTTAAGTTAGTCTTTAAACTCAAAATATAGCAATCAGATATTTGAAAACTGTCTGTTTTTTGCTATTGATGATGTTTTTTAATGAGAGAAAGTCATGTTTAATAACATTAGAAAATTTAAAAATGTATTTGATAATTATTACTGTAGCTTGAAAAACATTTCTCTCTTTTTTTATTTGATAGTAAACAATATTAATAAAAAGCAGAAAGTTACTTTTCCAGTATTTTTTTTTCAAAAAATTGAGAGGCATATCAGAGAGTAAATGCGTAATTTTAAGATGTTAGAAATACTAACTAGTGGAGGGGTGGGCAGATATTTCCAGGTGACTTCTAATTTTTTCAAGGTGTTGCAGTCCAACCAGTGTAATTGGAGCACACAAGTAAGGGGATTCACGGGTCCAAAGCTTCCCCCATAGCTCTTGATTTTTTTCGATTGATTATAATCCCATGTATATAGCAAATAAAACTTAAATAAGTTTTCTTACTAATGATTTTTTTTTATTAATTAATGTTGATTATTCATTCAGTAATCTATTTTGTATTTTTTTTTTTTTTGTTCCCGACAATCTTCAAAATCAAAAGAATATCTTTGGCTGCGTATTGGAGTATGATACGAGAAGGGTAGACTTTCGATCCTTGACCCCGCTCATCTCCTCCCCTTTGAAAAATTTCTGTGTGTGCCAATGCCCATTGTGGTAGGTGTTGTGAGATAGGAAAAGATCTACAACATATATAAATTAGAACTTAATATAATTTAATATAATAAATACGGAGTATGTGTGTACTTAACTATAGAACCAAAATAAAAAACGAAAACTTTTAAAAACGCGTTTAGAGCAAAACGCAAGATACAAACCTAATAATAATAAGCCCAGATATCAAATGATGCATTTATTATCAAACAATTCAGAATACATTAAAAAAATAAAACATTTTTATCTAAAGTTAGTTTTCGTTGTTATAGTCAGTAAAACTCTTATAGTCTACGTACTTTTGCTAATCTTGAATATTCCCCTATATAATTACTAACTGCTAAAATCTTTAGGCGGACAGCCCAAAATGTCTTAGAATGTCCTCCGGTCGATCGCGATCGACATAATGCTCATTGTTGAAATTAGTCAAATATTTTTAGTTTAGCTGATCCTATTTTTTAATGAAATGCATGTTTTGGAAATCTCAAAGTCCCGATGAGCTGGTTAACAATACCAACGGTCAATCGATACAAAATATATACATTTGGAGAATTAAAAACTTTAAGGTATCCGACTGCGTTAGGAACTGTGATTTTAAAAAAGCGTATAAATGGATAATTTTCATAATATTCAGTGAACTTAGATTAGACTACATGTATAAAATTGTTTTAAGGACATTTTGACAAAAATATTTTATTTAAATACAATATTTTGAGACAAAAAATTAACTTCGAATAATCTTTTTTCAAAATGTTCTCTTTTTGTGAAAAATGCTTCTATTATAATAATATTTTGCCTGTATATAGCACAGACCTCTTTGCAGAAGCTCAACTATGATTTTTGAAAAGTTTACATTATTTTCAGAGTTACAACCCATTGAAATAATTATCGGCGTTTTTTTCTTAAAATTTCTCCCCTCTGCTGTCGAAAAGCGTGGATAAACCCACTTCTAAGTTATATATATTTTAAAAATTCTAGTTGAGCATCTGTAGAGAGGTCTGAGCTATATACAGGCAAAATATTATTATAATAGTAGCGTGTTTTACAAAAGGAGAACATTTTGGAAAAAAATATTCTAAGTTAATTTTTTACCAAAATATCGTATTTAAATAATGTTTTGTCAAAATGTCCTTAAAACAATTGTATACATGTATTCGAATCTAAGTGACACTAAATATCATATAAATTATCCATTTATGCACTTTTGCAAAATCACGGTTATAAAGATGACTATTATAAAGATTCACTATTATAAAGATGCCTATTATAAAGATGACTATTTAAAGATTCACTATTATAAAGATGCCTATTATAAAGATGACTATTATAAAGATTCACTATTATGAAGATGATGATTATTATAAAGATCCACTATTATAAAGATGATTATTATAAAGATTCACTATTATAAAGATGACTGTTACAGAATTCAGTAAGGGTCATGTATCCATATAATGTGGATTGAACCATATCGTAACTGTGTGTCATATTTCAAAGTATTATATGCACATAGGTTAGTGTGAAAAGCATTTTAACATGCAAAAGAAATGCTAGATTGTTGCAAAAATATTGAAAAAATGGTTTTATGTGCTTTATACGCGTGTGAAAAATATTAAAGATAGCAAATGTCTCTTAACCACAAATTTTAACTTTGTTGCTTGTTCTCTCAAACTGCAAGCATTTTTTCCTTTACGAACCTTTTGCTCAAAAACTAATTCCAGCATGAATTACAAATTTTCTCCGATCACACTTTTAGTATGCCCATATGTTTCAATGAAGTAAATAAAATATACCTAGAAAGAAATTTTAGGTAGAGCTTTTTTTAATTAAATTTTAAGATAAAATCGGATATAATTTTAAAAATTCATAATGACTTTATTTTTCAAAAAATATACAAACTCCTTCATTAAAGTATTGTTAATAGTGCACATAATTTACCATGAAATTTCATCCATGTGAAATAAATAGCTTTTGAGAAAGAGGTAGTTAATTGTTTTTAGAAATGAACTTGGACCCCATTAGATGTGCAACAGCTCCTTGAATGTGGTACATATGTTGCCCACGTGGTTGAAATGTTAATTTCTCTTTCTGTGGAAAAGCTAAGGCATTTTATCCTGAAGAATCTTTAATATCAGTTTAAAATGTATCTCAGTATCCTTTCTTTTCTGAAATACAAATTAAAACTGTATTTATCTTATGAATTCTCTAGAATCCAGCCTCTCCTGTAAAACAAGAATATACAATATAATTTTATCAGCATATATTTCATAATAAATCAGTTAATGATGATTTTTATAAATCTATAGATTGTCGCTCAAAAGGAAATATTCCTTTACGGCTATCATAATAATTAATAATTTTAATATTCCACACCCAGTTTTCCTTAATACAACAAGCCATAGTAATAAAACAAATTCTATAAGCATATAAATGCAAATGTAATTTTTTTCTTACTGCTCACTATATGAAATTCCAGATTTCTACTGAAAATAAAACATTATTTAGGAGAGATAGTAAATTCTTAATTTTGTACAAAGACAATTACAATGGACTGAAGAAATTTGTAGCCAAACATGCATCATAGTATAATATTTCTTAAAGTTTCCCTGAAGAATTTTAAGACATTTTTTTTAAAAACAAAACCCAAACGTTTCCTTTTTGGAAAGCATCTCAGACTTTACTTACAAGCAATCGATGCCTACCATCTGCACATCGTTTTGAGAAATGCTTTTTCTCATCAACTCATCATGGGTTTGTTCATTGCTTTCATGCGGACATTTCATTTTCTACAAAACGGCGTATAACACAATCGATTCTCTTTCCGAAAGAAAAGCATTTACAAAGCATTTGCAGACAGCCCCGCTCCAGGTAGCCACCCTCTGCTGCACCAACTCTTCCCTGTTCGAATCAATGGAAGGAAACGGGGGAATAATTCAAGTGAAAGCGAAACAGAGGGACTAGATGAGGACTTCTCTCTCTCTCTACATTCGATTCGGACGTTGTACCATTCTTTTTTTATCGTTTGTTTACCTTCTGATACGCCTTAGTTAGCCATCTACTTCGTTTGGAAGGCAGAGAGGACTTGTAATGAGTTGAAGATGGGGTTTCGGCTCAATTCGTATGATAATGGGAGTCGGTTACGATGTTAAGGAATAGGGTACGGGGGGTTCTTGCTTGTGATTCTCGTGGAACGTTATGTGTGTGCTTAGTGTTTCGTTTAACTTGTATTACATGCAGGTGTATAATGTGGGTAGAATTGCCTTTGTCTTGAAAAGAAGAGAAGGGATAATCAAAAGAGAATTTAACTGAAACAAGAGTCCATTATTCTACAATGCATTTTCTCTTTGTTTTATTTTCTACACTGTTTGAATTTAAATGAAGTCTTTGACTTTAAACTGATTTCATATTTAACACATTTATTAATCAGACGTTTTGTATAAAAGGTAAAATAAAATGTTTTGTTTTAAGTTGTAATTGAGTTGTTTAACCCCTTTAGGGTACAGAAGAATTTCAAAATCCATTTTTTAAATATTGAATATATTTTTTCTGATTAGCGGGAAATGTGTGGAATGTGTTAACAGATATCACTGTACAAAGTTCAGTGGAAATATCTTTACTGGTCTCTGAGATAGTCATATTTTTAATTTTAACGCACCAAATAATTAGTATGTTTCAAAATGCTCCATGCCCATCCAGATTTAGTTTACACTGGGTCAATATTCTCTCACAATGTTCATTGTACACATAAAAATAAGACTTACAGAAGTTTTTTGGTATTTCTTTTTTAAAAAAATTTCAAAAAATTATTTAAGTTGAAAAAAAACCCTTTAGTTTTTTTACCTTAAAAACTAACTAAAATGTTTATATTCTTTTGTTTTCACTGTTTTCCCGACCCTTTAATAAATTTTAAAAAATCACTAACATTTATTTATACATCTACTGAGAATATTTGTGCAAATTTTTGCTGCAATTGGGAGAAATGTTTTACGCACGGAACATTTTAAAATTATTTAATGTCAAAATTTAAAATTCTCTTTTATATTATACTTATTATTAAAATTATACTTAATTTTCAGCAATTAACAAATTGTCAGTAGGAAAAGAGGAATTGATATTTTGATATGTGTGTAATCTCAAATATGACCGAAAAGGCAATTTAAAATCAGGCAAACTCTAGATTTTTACAAGCAACAGATGTTAATGTAAAATAGTGTAAATAATAAAATGTGTGTTTTTAAACACATCATAATAACTTTATGAATATCTTACTAAGTATGCAGTGATTTCAAACTACATTCGTATAAATTAATAAATAAAAAAAACCCAAGTAGTTCTATAAAATTTCACTGCTCCATGAGAGGTTATTCTTTTCCTTATGTTTATTGTCCTTTTTTAAATATGTATGAATCTATTTTTTATATTGTTCAGCAAACAAAGAGGCGGGGTCAAACATAAGTTCGAACTGAAAAAAAGCATAACTTCCATAAAAATCATCCGAATTGAAATTTTTTTTTGCATTCAGTAGCAGTGATTGTAAGAATTTTTAATATGCTAAAAGTGAAAAATCAAAAATTTGATAGATTTTCATCAACTTGAAAGTCCACCGTACAAGCACGGTCACTTTTTTTTGTCCCAAATATTCAAAAAAGCACATATTTTTTTGCATATAACTAAGCATGATACTTAACAGAATGTGAAAATGGAAGAATTTTAAATTTTAATTTCCAATTTTAAAGTTTTCACACTATTTTTTATTTTCTAATTGTGTGCTGTACAAAAAAACCTTAAGCGTTTGCTGTTTTAAAAGTGCACAAAAAAATTTCATATTCGTACCTCTTTTTCAAACGGTTGAAGATTTTGTGTGTATGTATATGCACACACAGTTGAAGATGATGTAATACTCAGTTTTACATTGCAAGAGACAGAAATAATATCGACTATTTTGGATATCTTTCCATTTTCATTTTTTCTCAAGCAACAAATTGTACACAGTGATGCTAATTAATCCCTGTTCTTAATCGAATATTTTCAAAAATTTAAATTCCTATATTCAATGGAAAATTCCTGCCTTCACCACAATAAAAATCCCGGATGAGAAGTATTTCAGTACCATGGACAAAACTGTATCTCTTAAAAACACTAGCACTAATAATCTCACTATAAGAATTAAAAAATGTACAAATAAATCATTTAGTTATTGGAGGTTTCTCAAATTTACTTTCTTACAGTTTCCTTTTTTCTATGATTTTATGGTATAGAGATGTTTTTAAGAATACAGCGTGGTACAGCTGTGAGTGAACTCTAAGAACTTCAAATTAATAATTAATACTTATAATTAATAATTAATACTAGAGCTTCCTTGTATATGTTTCGAAACAAATCTATTCAAATTATTAGCGTGCTCAAATTTCTTCGAAAGACTTATTTCAAACTAAATTAATAAAGTCTAGATAGCTAATGATGAGAAAATCTTACGTAACATATTTTTTGGCTTTACGAATTACCGTAAAATCCGGCGTACAACGAGTACCGTTGTGTAACGTACACTCCCTTTTTTACGAAGAAATTGAAATGTACTTATTAAATTGTCTTATATGTTTTGAAGTCCTTTATTTGAGGTATTATTGCAGTCTTTTGAAAAAAATAGTATACTTTTAGATTTAAAAACTTTTGAAGTTTGTAAAGTAAGTTATATCTTTAAAATAAACAGTATTTCAATATAAGTGGAAGTCTAATTTTCTTTATGCTTATCTCTTTTTATTTTAAAGGTCTCATTTTTATACCCGGTGTAATAGCACACCGTAAATTTCGATGTTACATTTGGTGTTAAAAAGTGCGCGTTATACGCCGGATTTTACGGTAAATCTGTGATTACGTCAATACATTACTACATTAGAAACAATTTATGATGTACGAATACATATATGCTGCGTATTTATATTTGAATCCGTATCGGCAAATTAAAAAATGCATATTACTAAAATCAATTTTCTTTTATTTAATATTACCTTTTTTCTGATTTTGTAGCACTAAACTAAATTTTTTACACCTCTAAAAACCCACTTTCTCATTTTGGAAGGTTTTTAAGGGGTTTAAAACGTTTTGCTATAAATTAAGAAACCATATATGATTTAGCTTTATTTTTTGCGTGATGTGCTCAACAACTATGAATAATGTGCATATTATAATTGTGCGGAAACTTTTACGCAGGAGGCAACTCTGATGGACACACACGCACTCACTACCAGTATGTCATTTAGAATGTGACAGACAGTTTCCGTCATGCAAATTCACCATTATTATGCGTTGCGTTGAACATCCAATGCAATTAATATTCCTGTCATGCAAAATGTCTCTTACCATGCATGTTGTTTATGCAATAATGATGATGCTGCAAATAAAAAAAACATCAAATTCGTTTTTGATATATATTTATTTAATATCCTATACATTTCACGTATGGATTTTTACATCAATTGGCAAAAGAGAAATGTTTCAGTAAGGAAGCAGTTTATTATAATCTAAATACTGCAGTAAATGTAAGAAATCAGTTTTCCATATTGCCTTTTATTACAAGCAAAGTAAATACAAATGTTAATGGGTCTTATCATGATATATTATGTACTGCATACCCTTTAGGTATCTGCTTATTAGTTCTAAGTAAGAGAGACTTTTGAGCAATTTTTATAAGAAATTCAGACGATGTTAGTACTTTTGCATGATTTAAAATATTCTTCTAAATTGAAGTATTCTGAATTTATTTTCTTAAAGAAAAAATATGAGTTTGACAAAAAAACATTTTTTGAAACTTAGTAAGAGAGTTTTCCGAATGTTTTTTTTTTTTCTTTTCTTTTCTAAAATACTGTTCTGCTATTAAAAGAAAATTTCTGAAGTTTTAAGAAAAGTATCATTAATAAAAAAATGAGTATAACTGAACACTATGTACATAAAAATATTATTTAATAGATATAATTATCAAATAAATAATATATAATATAAAAATAATAAATAATTACTAATACGTAATTATTACCTTATAACTATTAATGTGTGGCGTAAATATTATATACTGCTGGCCATTAAAACAGCAACACCTTAAAGAAAAACAAACACAAAAAATATATTTATTATACATAAACAGTATGGCATGAAGATAACATGAATAAATTTGAAAGAAATTTAGGGGTTTGCAGAGGTTCAAAAGTTATAGAAAAGGGATATGCCATTCTTGGCAACTAAAAATGTTAAGCATGGAGGTTAACTAGGCTTAGGTGACTGAAATGGGCAACTCATTCCATGCAGGTTCAAGTCTATGCCACAGTTCATAAAACGTATTAGTTGGAGTGGGATGGTGGGTCAGTTTCAGAGCAGAGTATGATCTAATGTGTTTTCATTGGGTGACATATCTGATTAGACCGTGCACGCCAGGGCAACAGTCGAATGTGCTGTGTATCACGTGAGGTCAGAACACGATGCACAACCTGTGACCTTGCATTATCTTGTTGAAAGATGACGTCTGACAGGCCTTGCAGATAGAGCAAAATCACGAGATGTAAGATGTCAGAAATGTATCGATTTACATTCAAATAGCTGTTGAATCAAACTAGAGATATGCGTTTTGTATACACAATGGCAAACCAAACCATCACACCAGTTACAGGGCACGTATGCCGATATCGAACGGAAGCAGGTGCCAGGCGATCTCTTCAGAGCCTCTAGAAACGTATACGGCCATTAGAACTTTGTACGCAGAACCGAGACTCCTCTGAATAGACGACATGGTACCACTCCTTTAATTAGCTTTGCCGTTCGATGCTCTAGAGTTGCTGTCAGTGTCTACGCTGCATTGTCAATTGAAACTGAAATAATAGTTGCCAAGCTGACAGCCAACGCTTATGCGAACGTTGTCGCGCATTGAGCGGCTACTGGATGTGCTGCAAACATTCCCATTTCCTGACTAATGATACATGATGTAATTGTATGGTTTTGGGGGTCCAACATCACATTATGTTTGTCCTCTCGAACGTTAGTCATGGAGATCATGCATGTTGTTCAGAATGACTCTCAGCAACACATTGATTTCATTTTAGCATGATAGTAGTTGGACTTCGACTAGTGACTAGTGGCATCAAGGAATAATAATCTACAATCTCGATTGCCCACGACGCTGCTTCTATCGAATTCTGTCACTTTCTGTTAAACATTCTTCGTTCTTAATCAATGAACAACACGATATTTTGAGCAAACACCGACCTTATAAAACTCTTACCGAACGAGAAATCCATTACACGACTTTTCTTGTAAGTAGTACTTCAGATGCCACTTCTCTCACCTGTTTCATCTAAATGTGCTGAAATACTTATCATTTGTATATCTCTTTCACTTCTTTCTTTCATGTGATCTTGACGTTCATTAGCTTATATTTTTCTTGTGTTGCAATTTTAATGGTCAGATGTTTAATTATTAAATTTATAGTAAATATTTAGCAATAAACACAACAAAGAAGTTCAATCTGTGTAATTTTGAGAAATCTTTTATAAGCTTCATTACAATGAAGTTTTGAAAAAAATTTATTTTTTTAGAAATATACACTCATGGGGACAAGAAAATTAGCTCACGAAGGAGTCGTCAAAATGAAACGAAATTTTACATAAGTAATGAATATTTTGATATAAGTATATGAGAGATTAGAAAATAAAAGATAAAGGATCATTTATTTTTTTCAGAGAAAAAGGCAAAATAATGGAGGATTTAATACCCTGTTGAACCCCTTATAGCACGAATGCACGATGGGATACGATCAGGCATTGAGGCATACAAGTTCTGTTTGATGTCTTGAGACATTTCGTTCCATATTTGCTGTAACCTTGCCTCTAGTTCAATGTTCCTCAAATTGTGGGGTGCGCCCCCTAGGGGGCATGAGCATTTTGAAAAGTCGAAAACAAAAATTATTTAAGAAAATTACTAATTTATGGAAGGTAAACACAAACAAAATACATTCTGACATAATAAATAAAATACACACATTTACACTGATATAATACTCTTATAAATGTATCAGTACTGCACAATGTGTGTTTTAATTAATTAACAACACTAAGTTAGGATCAAGTCTAATAATTACCAGTGGCCCCGTGGGCTAGTCATATAAAATTATAACCAAAAAGTAACATTTTTCTGGATCATTTATGTCTTTCAATTAATCCATGAATCGTTGATTAAATTTACATGATTCGCTCCCTAATGCCACAGTTTTCCATGTGAGTGAGCGTTTGTTATGTATTACAGGAGAGAAGAAAAGAAATAAATAAGAAAATCCGGCAAACACTATCAAGATCCTTTTTATGGTATTCCAAAGCCTTCGGAGTAATTTTTTTTACAACAGTGCAGAGAAAAGATCGTACTTCGGAAAACGTATATATACGTTCGGAGCAATAATCGCTTTGGTTGAGATGAGAGATACATCTATATACGTCGGTTTCATTCAAGAGTTTAAAGTCATATTGCATCTGTAGCGTCAATGTATAGTATTATTAAATTCAATTCCCTGTTATTGTATGGAGGGAGGTGCTACGCAAATTATGATTGAATATTGGGTCGCAAACAAAGAAAGTTTGAAAAGCACTGCTCTGTTTAGTTCAAACTCGTGGGACACCCAACTCTCCCTCCCAAATGATCCCAGATATGCTCGATTGGAGACAAATCTGGAGATTGGGAAGGCCAAGGAAGGGTAGTAAGAATGCGGAGACAGTCTTGTGACACCCTTGCCGTGTGAGGCCGAGCATCGTATTTTGATGAAAAATGGCTCTTGGGAGCCGCTGCATGAGTGGCAACACATGTGTTTGCAGGATGTCATGGGTATACCGCTGGGCTGTCATGGTGCCACGGTTCAATACTAGGGGTGACCGTGTAATGTAGGCAATGGCACCCCATACCTTCACACCAGCTGTGGGAGTGGTGTGTCAATGTAAAGCAAAGGTAGAATTCAGGCATTCATCACGTGTTCTCCACACACGAACGCGATTGTCCTCACTGCTGTGATTGAATCTGGATTCTTCACTAAAGACGAACTGTTTCTATTCCTCTGCAGTCCAGTTTCCTCGTGCGTGGCACCACTTCAAACGAAGGCGTCGATGGGTGGGCGTCAAGGGCAGCACACGTAATGAGCTTTGCGATCCCAAATGTTCTTCAGCCAGGTACCTTCATATGGTTCGAGAAGACACAGGTGCCCCTAGTAAAAGTTCTATCTGTGTTTGGATGGTGGCCGATAAAGCATTTGGCTATACGCGTGCATTTCTTACGATGTGGCGGTCTTCTCGACGAATAGTCTCTCGAGTGCGTCCTGAGCCTAGTATTCATGTAAATGACATCTATTGGATCCGCTGGTCCCAACACCTCCTCACAATACAATCAGAGTGGCGTAATTGACGAGTTTCTCGCCTATCTGATCACCCAGCTTCCATCATGCCAATGATTCTCCGACTCTCAAACTGCGAGAGCAGCTCATACTGTCTTCAAAAATAGCGTAATGTCATGTCTACCTCAGCTCTTCCTTTGTAAGCGCGCACTCAAACAAGCTTTGGTTACCTCTTTTATACCCCACGGAGTACGGCGTTAAACACCCTCTATCGGCTATGCGTAATGAGCAATCACTCTGCTAATTTTTTTTTCTAAATTATTTGTATATCTCCCCGGCATGTACCTTCATGCCAAATTTCGTAACGATCCCGCAATTATTTCTTGGAGCACTAATTTTTTTGTCTATGAGCGTATTTCGAGAAAACCTTTTTTAAGTTGTCTAATTACTACGTTAAATATGTCATTTTCGTTAAAAAAATACTAATTTTTATTATTATGTTTCATTTTAAAATTCAAATTAAAAATTTTAAAATTATTTTCTTCTTAGCTCCAATTGTGTTAGAATCAGAAAAAAAGTTACAAATGTATAAAGTACAGCTATATGTATGTGTTAGCGTATGAGTTTACGTGTATGTATGTACATTATTTCAATAAATATTGCATGAAATCATTATGTCTAATTTCACGAATCATAAATCCTACTCAGAGTTTTTGTGGGTGTTTTTTAAAGGCAAATATCCAAGAAAAATATTTGAAAACAGTAAAGTGTATACTTCATCACACTTATAAATATATGTCGAATTCGTTCTTATTCGTATATATATATATATATATATATATATATATATATATATATATATATATATATATATAAGGGGTGTTTTTTGAGAGGTATAGAACTTTAAATTGCAATAAAACAACGATGTATTATTCGACTGACATGAAGTTTTTTTTTATTCAAAAGATAATCTTGTGGCATTACATTTTAAATATGATTTCTGGCATAGGACTGCCACGGCTGGCTCAGATGTAGTCCAATCTAGACGTCCAATTTTCGATGATTTTTTCCAACATTTGTGGCCGTATATCGGCAATAACACGGCGAATGTTGTCTTCCAAATGGTCAAGCGTTTGTGGCTTATCCGCATAGACCAATGACTTTACATAGCCCCACAAAAAATAGTCTAGCGGTGTTAAATCACAAGATCTTGAAGGCCAATTCACAGGTCCAAAACGTGAAATTAGGCGGTCACCAAACATGTCTTTCAATAAATCGATTGTGGCACAAGCTGTGTGACATGTTGCGCCGTCTTGTTGGAACCACAGCTCCTGGACATCATGATTGTTCAATTCAGGAATGAAAAAGTTAGTAATCATGGCTCTATACCAGTGCTTCTCAAACTGTGGGGCGCGCTCCCCTGGGGGCGCGATAACCTTACGAGGGGGCGCGAGCATATCGAAAATAAAAGATTTAAAAATATTTAATTTACTGGAATGAAGTAAAACAAAATGCTTTCAGACAGAATAAAAAATGCACTTTTACTCTGATATAATTTATAAGCGCACGCGCGATATTAAGTCATCAAAAATAAAAACTTCTTCAATACCTAATTAACTATCTTTGATTCTATAACCAAACAAAAAAACTTTTATTTGATTTGCTTTAATCCAATGACGAGAGATTTTTTTATTACGCTTCCTTTTTAATCCTAACATACAACTCATTCAGAGAAAAAACAGATCCCGTACCCAGAATCGAAAAAATTTAGGAACATAAAAAATTCATCACTGTCATTATTTTTGAAATACTGCACATTATAGCTGTAATCTGTTTGACCTTCTAAGTAATTGGTACAGTTACTTATGACCCCTCCCTTATGTGTTTGTTTCTCATTTATGGAAGTTGTAAGTAATGTATTTCTCTGTTGCGCTTTTTTCCATGAAAAGAATTTTATGATATTTGGAAAACCACGGAGATAGTATTTAAGAGTATTCTAAAATATATAAAGCACAACGAAAAACGTTTTACAAAATTTTTTATTAGTAACATATAAATTATCATAATGAATACACTTTTTACCCGGAAGTGGTCACGCGGGACACATAGATTACGAAATCGTTAATTCTGGCAAAACTGTTTATTTGTTACCAAAGAAAAATTGAAAAGTCTTTGAAAGTAGGTAAGTATATTTTCTCATAGTTAAATTATTCACTGGAATTACGATTTTTATTGTGTACTATAAAAATAATTATAAAAAAAGGATTGTGTGTGGGGTGACTCAATAACCCCGCTGGACCATTAGTATCGAGTGCGCGCCTGCTCCAGGGTTAAAACATGTTGAAGTCTTTTCGCTTTAAATATTAAAAATAATACAATTATTCTTCATCTGAATTTTATATTATTGTTCATTATTCAACATCAATTCTAAATGATAATTCTGTAAGACTTAAAATTATAGTTCGCTTTAAACTAATTATACTTTGAGTAATCATTTAAAAAAATCATTTTACATTTTTGTAAACATTGTCGCGCACTTGGCTTTACGCTCCTTACAAAATTCAGCGATTATTTCAATAATGTTTTATTTTCTTATAAATGAACTCGTGCAAGCGGGTACTTCAGCCGGTATACTTTTAATGTAAGTGTTCCATAGTAGTTTATAACTAATTCATTATTACTAAATAATTAAGAACAAGTTTAATAAATATTAATGACTTCCATGGGCTTGTCTTGCAAAGCAAAGTTTTTATAAGGAATGCTTATGATTAGAAATTGACCCTCTGAGTTCTTTTTCTATATTTAGCAGATATCTATATTTTGTCTTCTAAGCAGCCACCGCATTTTTCAATATGTTCAATTTAAAAATTAGAGAAAGGAAAAATAACACACATAATAATTATCCTATTATATTATATTATTTATTTATTTATTACTTAAAAGTAGTATAAAAAATTTAATACTTATGTTACTAATTTGTATGATTTATAATTAAGATCGCCTATTGTAGCTTGAGCGTCAAAGTGCATTATTATGGCATTCAGTACATTATTAATGTATAAGGGGGGCGCAATAAAAATTGTGATCGAAAAGGGGGGCGCCAGTATTGAAAGTTTGAGAAACACTGCTCTATACCGATCACCATTGACTGTAACATTGTGGCCTTCATCGTTTTTGAAGAAGGATTCCACCAGCCCATAAAGCGCACCAAACAGTCAGTTTTTCTGGATGTAACGGTGTTTCGACATACACTTGTGGTTTAGCTTCACTCCAAATGCGGCAGTTTTGTTTGTTGACGTAGCCATTCAACCAGAAGTGCGCTTCATCGCTAAAGAAAATTCGCTTATGAAAATCGACCATTATTTTTGAAATAAAATTGCAGAATTTGAAAGCGTTGCTCAGGCGTCAGTTTATTCTTGATGAATTGCCAAACCAAACTGAGAATAAATCACTTGACAGCTGTTAAATCGGTCGCCATCTTGGAAAGTAATGCCAACTTAAACTTCTATACCTGAAAAAAAACCACTCTGTATATATATATATATATATATATATATAAGGAGCCTTTACGATGAAACTCACGTTTATTGATGCCAAAATTATGTAATAAATATCTCAAAAATTGTGTGATTTTATTTTTAGTAATTGCATTTTTATAGATATAATATTGAAGTAATGCAATATGGACTCATATCCATAAATTAAGGATAATGCAATTTCAGGCAAAGAAAGAGTCTGAAAAAAAAAACAATTGTCATTTTTTTGTAAAAGCTTTTTATTAAACAAAAGGTAAAGAGCAAAACGATGCTACATGTTTTATATGATTAAAAAAATTTGCAATTTTTGTTCCCTAGATCAAATTACAAAAAAATAAAATAAATAAATACAAAAAATAAGAAATAATAAAAAAATAACTATTTACAAAATCAAATATTACATTCTTTGAATAATGGTTTATACAAAGTATGTTTCCCAGACGAAACAATACAGTCCGTACAACGCCTAGGCATGCTTAGTATCTAATTATCTATCTGATTTTTGGGATACACCACTCATCAAGCAATGCTTTCCGACTTGTAGGAGGTGGTTGACGGGCTGCAACTCTTCAGCCAAGTATGTACCACACATGCTCTGCTAGATTTAAGTATGTTGAGAACGTTGGCCAGTCCATACGGGTGATATCCTCCGATTGAAGGCATTCACTTACGATGCTTGCACAGTGAGAACGGGCTTTGTCATTCATAAACAAAAATTCTGCACCATGGCGCCCTGAAACAAACGTACATGTTGTTCCAGAATGACGTCCCGATAAGTTTGGCCTGTCATGGTTCTAATTTGAACAAGCAGGTTGGTTCTGGAACCCAGAATAATTCTCCCCCACAAAAGAATAATCCTGCATCAACTAAACGGTGTTGTTCAATGTTGTTCTCTTGGTGGTAACGGGTACCTGGCGCTCTCCATATGAAAGTCCGGCAAGAATAAGATTGCAAACTAAACCTGGACATGCCGGAAAATATCACACAAGCCCACTGTTGCGGTGTCCACAATGCATGCTTTCTATTCCAGGCTAACCACAGACGTCAGTGAGTTGCAATAAGTAGAACACATCTGACAGGTCTACGAGCATATAGACCAAGCTTCCCTAAGTGTACATCTGTACACGGTCTGACTGAAACTGTCATACCAGTGGCTGAAGAGAGCTGACGAGACGAATCTGATGCTGTGCTCTGTCTGTTTCTTTTGTAAGTAACTGCCAAATACTGGTCCTCAATCGGCATTGTAACTCAGGGGCGTGTACACTTATGCTGTAACGTCTTCTTACATTATCATCATCTTGGAATCGTTTCCAAAGCCTAGAGATGACACTGGAAGATTTCAAGTTCCACGGATACTTCCAGTTGAGTACACCCACATTTCAAACGGCCGATAATTCTACCGCGTAAACAATTATTTAAATTCCTTTGTGTCATAAATATGCGGTTATAAAGCGCATGAAAGGCTTATAAAACGCATTAAAGGCTTATAAAGCGCTAACAAACAATTTTACTTCTTTGCCTGTATTCCTTATATATCCCTCTCTTAAACTCTCGTCATTGTGACGTACTATCTGTGTCATCGGGTGGCTTCTATGAATTTGTATATGATTCTTGAAGATGCGTGTAACCATTTTGCGGGTGATATATTTATTTTAGAGTTCGATTTCCACGTGACTCTAAATTATCCTTAACTTATGGACATGAGTGTAGATATATATACACTGCTGGACAATTGCTAAGGACGGATCACAAATTGCTATGTAGCATAACATTAAGCGAGACATGAGGCCTAGTAGGATAAAATATAGTTGCCACACTGTTCAGACATTAGAATAAAGAATATTTATTGTTCTGGAAAGTACAAAAGCTGTGAAACATATGAAAGAAAAAAAATGTTCATTTGATCTGAGTACGGAGAAATGGAACAATGCATCTAACAGTCAGCAGGCACCTTAAAGAAAGGTATCAGTACGGGATATGTCCACCGTGGAGTGTGATGCAACATTCCACACGTCATACCATACTTTGCACAACATTATCGAGCAGCTGTTGAGGCAATTTATCCCATTCCTCTGTAAGTGCACGGATAAGAGTGTTCTTGTTTGTCGGAGGATAGTTTCAACCAGCAACTTGCCTCCCCAAAGCATCCCACACATTTTCAATGGGGTTTAGATCTGGAGAACGCGCTGGCCATACGAGACGTTGAATACCCTCGCTGTCTAGACAATCCTGAACAGCGAGTGTTCGATGACATGTTGCGTTGTCGTCCATAAAAACAAATTTATCACCGACAGCACCACGGAAAAGACGAACATGAGGAAGTAGAACTTCATCAATGTATCGTTGGCCCGTCATAGTCCCATTCGCAACCACATGTAGGCGCGTGCGTCAATTGATCATGATGTCGGCCCACACCATGATACTGCATGTCGGATATCGGTCCTTTTCCTGGATATTCTCTGGACGATAAGCAGTACCACTCTCGCGCCAGATCAGTTGGCGTCTACAATCCGATGACAGACTGAACCTACTCTCATCTGAGAATAGTACGCATGCCCAGTCCTGTTCAGTCCAATTGTGATGCTCACGACACCATTAAAAACGGGCAGTATGGTGCTGTCTGGTCAATGGGACACACACAACAGGTCTGCGTGCATATTGTCCTCTCCCCTCAAACGTCTGGCAACAGTTTTTCGGGAGATCTGCTTTCCTGAGGCAGCAAGAAACTGATTTGCCACCTTCTGAGCTGTGGTGCGCCTGTTCTTTTTTGCTGATAGGACGATATATCTATCTTCTGCAGGCGTCGTACTTCTAACACGACCTCCCCCGTGCCGTCCACTACAGATTCCAGTAGTTTTAAATGACTTCCACAGCCGTGAAACAACACTGTGAGCGATGTCGAACTCCCTGGCAACATCTGTTATTTTTCGCCCTTCTTCGATCTTTCCAATAATTCAGCCACGCATAAAATCATCTATGTGATGTCGGGAAGACATGCCAAAAATTTTAAGTTCGTCTATTAAATCTTTCCTGTAAAACTGAAACTGTCCACACGCGTCAAAACCTTTAAAGCTCTTATGAACGCTATCACGTGATGAACAGAAGTGGAAAAAAAATTGCATACTCATACTTCTTACTAATATCCCGCACTTATTCTAATTTTCCACATTTTGCTTCCTTTCATTTTGTGGTTGCTATAGATGATAGGGTTATCCGTCCTTAGCAATTGTCCAGCAGTGTATAAAAGTAAATAATTAATGTTATACATTAATAATTGTTCATATATTGGTTTCTACACCAAGTATCCATAACTGAACTAGAAATTTACAAAAAAAATCTGTAACATTAACCATACCAGAATTTCATAAAAATTGGTCATTATCATAAGTCAGTCTAAGAAATGGTATCAATATTTCCCACGAAATTTTTAAAAGTAATTTGAGAAGTTCACAAGCATTCAAGTACAAATATACAGGAATACATATATATTGATTTGTATATTCTTCATTAAGATTATGGCTTACATATAAGTTTTTGTTTAAATAAAAAAAAATTTAACTAAACATTCTTTAATATTACTGCTTAGACAGTTAAAAATTCTTTTGGGGGGGCGCTGATTATTCTCTAATAAGCAGAACATGTTTCCATAAAATTACTGATTGTAATTTAAGGAAATTTTTTATGAGTGATGGTAAGGAAATTAAAATCGAGAAATAAAACAAAAATGTAAATTTTAAATAATGGAATAAAAATATAAATGATAGTAAAACATAATAGAAATTTAAAGAGCACGTTACAAGTAGATTGCAAAGATAAAACTAAATATCTTGAAAATAGTTTGCATACAATTGTCAGTCTTTTTTTTGTCAATTCTTTCTAAATAACAAAAACACAGTACCTCTTTTTCTCAATTATATTTTCCTGCCTTTTCTCCTTCTCTAACTAAGGCATTATATCTTACAAGAAGTTAGTGCTATGCAACAGCATTTTTGGAAAGCATTCAAAAATTCCTATCCGAGAAAAAAATTAAGCTTGTGCCAGAAAAAAAATTGGATAGCTTATTTATGTTATGTGTCTGTTATATGAGCTGCCCCTTCTTTTATGAATTTTATCAATTTGGATTATTTTATTTGGAAGAACATTAATACAAACACAAAATGAAAGCCAAATGCATAAACACCTCTAAAATGTTTCACGTAGATTTGAATACTATCCTTTTATTTTTGTTCAGAGCCATTTTAAGAAAATGCGTTTTAAGAAAATAATACGGCAGTTAATTTGATCATTAAATACTTTCTAATGCCCTCATATATGGTCTACCATTAATGGTATACACTTTTCAAATATTCGTCCATTGACTGCTAATAAATAGTTTTCGATTCCATTGACATTTCGTGACACATTCATTGGCACGAGTAAAGTGCGTAAATTTGCAAGACCTTAAGACATCTATGTGCATGTCAGATGTCAATAGTAGAACTCTCATGTCGGGAAATGCTACAATTCCATGATATCAGTATTTACACTATAGGACTTTTATGTATACATTTACACGCAATAGTTTATCTTATAGGTAAATGGACACTTTTCTGAAATGCGTTTATTTAATTCATGTATTTCCCCCTTATTTATAATTTTAATGAAACAAACCACTGTCGTATAAAATTAAATACATGCATAGGTTATCAATCTTAATGGACAATAGAACAGTAACTGAAAAACAGTTTGTTTGACATGTTTGGCCAAGAGGGTTACAAATTAAACTTCCACTTTCATTATAACTTTGTACTATCTTTTACAGCTTCAGAAATTCAAATTTCAATATCAGTATCATAATGAAGAAATAAGCATTTTTTAGCTTTGTGTGATACACGTAGAGTTCCTTTCTTTTCATACAGTCCAGTTAACCTTTTTCAACATGGTGTTAATATTAAAAAAGAATTAAATACAATTGAAACATTTTTTATTACTCTGCTGTTGCTATCTTTTATTATTTTAATCATCCATTATGTTACAGGATAAAAATATTAAAAAAATATGTATTATTATTCATTATAATTTATAATATAAGATGCTGGCGTTATTAAGCAGGGATTTATCTATTTTTTTCCTACATTGTGATGAAATATATTACATTCAAATCAAAAAAGATAAAATTTTTAGAAAACACAGCTCCTGCCAAGGGGGATATTAATTTAAGTAGTACAACAATAAATATTCCTCCATTGTACAAAAATAAACAAGCATTCTTATCAAAAAGTTTTGCTTACCATATTTATAAAACTAATATCAAATGCTGCTGTTTACATTACGCTTTATCAAAATATTTTACATTATATAGCCATTGGGTAAACCCCACTAGACCGTTCTCTTTCTAATGTCATATCAACTGATGTAATACTTTGCCTAAGGCAACCGTAGGCTTACTAATACATAGGGAAAAAAACTATGAGAAAAAACGAAGATATGAGAAAGCGTCGGATGCATTTTGCCCGCATACCCTGAAGCTTCTCCTGTTGCTGAAAGGATGAGTAAAGAAACCTTTTCTTTATACTAGTGACATATCTTACAGAGGATACGCATTTATTTTTTGCATGAATTTCTAGCAAAAATTTCAAATGGGAGTTTGATATTTTATGCTCGAATATTTTATTTCTGATAGTAAAACGATAACGGGAGTTTTTAACTGTTGGAGATAGAA
Source organism: Trichonephila clavipes (assembly GCA_019973935.1). Lineage (NCBI taxonomy): Eukaryota > Metazoa > Arthropoda > Arachnida > Araneae > Nephilidae > Trichonephila > Trichonephila clavipes. Next base: position 1,576,876 of record BMAU01010725.1, on the reverse strand, counting down.
TTCCAGATTAGATTTTAAAATGTTGGTCCTAAAAAGTGAATCATATTTTACTGAGATAAAAAAAAACTTTAAAGAATGTATGAGTTATGCCTGCAATATTTAGTAGTAGTTTTATCATTTACAAAACTCAATAAAATAATCATCTAAGTTAACACGTATATTTAAAAACGAGAAAATATGAATTAGAAAATATATGCTAGGAATGCTAATAATAAAATATTAGAACGTTCATTGATAACAAAAAGAACATAGAATAGAATATAAAAAATATGAAAAGGTCTAATTTCTTTGTTTTGTGAGTAGATACATTTTTCAATTATATCCAAACATTTTGTATGTTGTTTTATTGGCATGTTTGTATACAATATATATGGTATTTAAAATAAATTTAATCTAAAAATAAACAAGTTTAAGGTATCCGACTACGTTCGGTACCGTGATTTTCAAAAGCACATAAATGGATAATGTTCATGATATTTAGTGTCACTTAGATTAGAATATATGCACATAAAATTGATTTTAGGACATTTTGACTAACAATTTATTTAAATACAATATTTTGGCAAAAAATTATATTAGAATAATCATTTTCCAAATGTTCTCCTTTTGTGAAAAATGCTTCAATTAGAATACTATTTTGCCTGTATATAGCTCAACCCTCTGTTCAGAGGCTCAACGAGAATTTTTGAATTATATAACTTAGAACTGGGTTTATTCTTATTTTACGACAACAGAGGGGGAAAACGCGAATAAGTATTTCAATTGGTGGTAACTCTGAAAATAATGTGAATTTTCAAAACTTCTAGTTGAGCCTCTGCAGAGAGGTCTGAGCCATATACAGGCAAAATATTATTCTAATAGAACCATTTTTCACAAAAGGAGAACATTTGGAAAAAAGATTATTCAAAGTTAATTTTTTGCCAAAATATTACATTTAAATAAATTATTTTTGTCAAAATGTCCTGAAAACAATTTTATGCATGTATTCTAATCTGGCTGACACTTAATATCATGAAAATTATCCATTTATGTGCTTTTTAAAATCACGGTTCCGAACGTAGTCGGATACCTTAAGACAATCTACAAGTATTTACATATCAAACATTTTGAACTACTTAGTTCTATAAAAAGGCTTATAATAAAAGTTCCCTTTGATTTTAAATCGAGTATAGAACATTTTTCTATTGCAAGAAAATATTTTATGAACTCAGCGATTTTTAAGTTTAAATATGAGAAGTTTATAAATATTGAATTAATTCTGATTTTTTTTTATTTCAAAATTTTCTAAAGATTTTTTCAACTTTTCAAAATGTTTACATTTTCATTTTAGTAATAGTATAATTTCGATACTATGTTATCAATTACAGTGCGTTTATTAAGAAATCTTAATTTCATAAACTCAAAAGATAATTTTAAATTTTATAACATGGATATGTTTCCCTTTCGTTTTACTTTAAAACGTGATTTTTTGTCTAGAAATTAAAATATTTGATGTGTGCAATTGTTTATTGTTAGAATAGAGACTGAGGAAATTTTGTTGAAATATGAAACTGAATTATATATATACGGGGGTTTGGAAATTTAAAATAAAGTACAAATGTATAGAAAATTATAAACATTACCGTTTTGTTTTGAATAAGCATAAACATCATAAAGAAATATAATGCATCGTATTTTATTAATCAATTAAAGGCAATCAAATTAATTCTTGATTGTAATTTCACAAAAACATATTTTTAGAGAATATTTTTACATTTTTTTTAAATATCACGAGATATTTTGGAAATAAATATATTCATAAGGATTTTTCAAAAAAGAAGCAAAGAAAATTCAGTGGAACTTTAAGAAAAAACAAAATATAAAATATAAATTCATTATTGTAATGAAAAACGTTAAGGACTTGTGAATTAAAGTCTTGCGTTTTAAATACAAATCACACTTCCCCATTTTTCTCTCTCTCTCTCTCTCAACACAAGATCATCTAAAATAAGAGTTTCATATGTAGATTAAGATACTTTGCTTTAAAAGCATATCTTAAAGTTTAAGAAAGCAGTTTGTATATAACGAACTGGATATTATTTAAAACTTTTTAGTTCTGCTAAATAGCTTCCCACTTTACAAAACTAAAGCACTTATTCGAAGAAAGATTAAGGAAATGAAGCGATTATGATGGGTATTTATCATCACTCTCTTTATATTTCCTTTTAGGAATGCATTTGTACTCACGCACAAATTTTTAAAAAGTTTTCTGAAATATTTTCCACTTTGCGAAGCGGAAAGTTAAGCTACTTATCTTTTAGAAAGCTACTCAGAAAGGAAGATTTTTTTTTAGAAAAAGAAAAATTCCTTAGAGCACGATTAAACAACAGTTAAAGTTTGCATAGTTGTAATTCATCGATCTCGTTCAGCGAAAGCTCTTTAGTCATTTTTAAATGAAGATTTTAAATCTCCTGAATTATAAATATTCCTCTCTCTTTGATAATTATAGCACACAATTACGTCACGTGCTTTTTATGATTATAGATTAATTTTAGTTATTTTAAAAGCTAAACTCACACATAAAATGTTTTAATGTTGCGCGTTAAAAATTTAATAGCTAGAATCGATTTTTTTCATAGATAGTTTGGTTCGATCAATGCATTAAGTATTTAAAGATGAGGCTTAAGTTAGAACTAGTTAAAATGAAGCATGATTTCTTGTGGTAATATTTAGATGAGCTATGAAGGAATTATATAATAGATTATATCCTACCAAATTAATGTTAGTCAATATGATATAATTCTTATCGTAATCCTCATTTTGAAAGACAGTACACTAGCTTTTGACTTAGAAAACACAATTCTTTTGTAAATGCTGATATTTAATTGTTTATTTTCACTTTCTCCAGTTGTTCCATTATCAAAGCATCGATGAGTGAAATATTCATACGAAATATAATTATTATCATTTTTATATCATTTATGGGTAACCAGAAATGAATTTTATTGTAGGAATATAATACATTTGTGCATGCACACTAGTTTTTTTTATCCATTAACACAAACACATTGCTAAAAAAATTAGGAACTCAAGCAAGAAAGGGAAGAAACCATTGCATGATAATCATGCAATGACATAGAATGGAGAGTATTGGTGTAACAAAACTCATTACAGAAAAAATACGTATTGGAACGTTAATTTTTTCAATTGTATAAAGAACCTGAAATGATGCTTCAGGTCTACAGTTTAATTACATGTAAATGCCAAAAAACTGATTGTTTGGAAATGATACAGGATGTTTAATATGGTATGTGGTCTCCACCTACAGCTAAGATGCTACTCAGCTATTTAGCACGGAGGTGATAAGATTATCAGTCAGATTACAATTCCATTCTTCAAGGAATGCAATCCCCACGTCGCACAGTGGGCAGTTTTCCCAATCCGGCGCACGGAAACCCCAAAAAAGAAAATTACGCAAAGTAAAACAACAATCCACAATTTATGGTCCACTTGAGTTCTCTAGTAATGTGGTAAACAGTTTTTTGTCCGTACACGAATGGAAATCGTTAACAATTATCGGTTTAGATAAGGTTTGTTCTTGTTACAAGAAACACTTGGGAGAGCCTCATTTTACAATCGCAAGATCTATCGTTTCGTCTGAAAAGTATTCTGCAGATTTTAACGTATTTTTTTGAAAATAGATGTCATGGGTATTTAATTTCTTGATTTGACTTTCAAATTAGGTTCAAGCTCGATTAAAAATTGTAAAAACATAACTTGTACCACAACATGCAACTCCTGACTTTTTTGTGTGTTTAATGGACTAGAACTTTTGGGATTGACACGGATTGATCACAGTAATACTTGCATCATATGGAGTATAGATATAGACCTTTAATTTAATACCAAATTTAGCTGCTACTTCCTGCTACTCATAAAGTTATGAGTTTTTTTTTCAGTGATGGCTGAAGGTACTACTCGGCGTGCCTTATTCAATGTGGGGAAGGAAGAGCAAGGTACTAGCGCAAAACTAACGTTTTTTTTAGTTTAATTGAGACTACAACGGACTTTGATAAATATGAGGACCAGCAGCAATTAAAATTTAGACTACAAACTGCTCGTTTGTAGGGGAAAAATGAATGGGGTGCCATAGAAATGAAAAATTCTTCTCTAAGTCGAATGACGCGTGGTTCTTCGGGCAGTAAGATTTATATTATATCTTATTATTTTTAAGGAAAATCTATAGCTAATAATTTAGTATGGTATTTTATGTTTATTTAAGCTTATAATATATATATTTTTTCAGAATTATAAACTTTAAAATGGTTTTTCTCAGTTTGTGTTTTTTCGCATTCAAAATACTTCTTCCACAATTATTTACCAATCACTTCCATTTTTTCCCCTGTGTCTTATATTTAATGCATGTTACAAAATTAGAGATAAATTTTTCTATAAATTGAATAATTTCTTTTTAGAAAAAATTGAAATGTGGGAAGTATGAGGCTTTTGGTTGAATTTTAGCATAAATATATTTATATCGACAGTTTATTATTTTTTTCTCCAAAACTAATTAAGGTATAGTAAATTCGATACCTAAAGCTGTTTAAAGCATTCTGAGGAATATTACAAAAATTTCATGTCAAATTAACTAACACAAAAAGAGTAGAATTTTAAAAATGTCGATTTTTTTAAAAAGAAATTAAACTTGCAAAGTTGTGTGAATAATATGTGCAAAATTTTATTTGTATCAGTTTCTTAAACAAACATTATATAAAATGCTAGAATGTAGTTTTTAAAAACATAAATAAAAAAATGCTGAGTCCTTTTAAACACTACCTATTATCCTTTATTGCATATGTACAATGTTATGTTTGATTGTATTTGCTTAATTTTTAACAATTATTAAATTTAATTTTTTTAACTTGCCATACTATTTTTTGTATATATTCTCCCACGTGTAAATTACTGCTTCTGTTAATATCCTTAGATCCTTGTTCAAAACTAGTTCTTCTTATCAGTCATTTATTCTTGACCAAATTCAAACTTGACATAAATTATTTAAGACCCTATTAACCTTATTTGTTAGTAAAAACAGAGAAGAATATCCAATTTACATTAACTACTATGATTTTTGATCATTAGATATAATTATGAAGACTTTAAAGCCATAAAAAATAATTTCCGTGCGGAAGATTGCGAAAACTGCCTACTGTGCGTCCTGGACAGTAAGCGAAGGATGTGATCTCGTTGAATGCGTCGTCCGTATAAGTCCTAAGAACACACTGGATTAGATTTAGGTCATACTCCATATGATGTATTGTTAAATTCTTCGTTGTAAGCTCTAAACAAGAAGAACTGCATGATTTCTGACATTATCCTGTATTAAAAGAAAAACATCTTTTATTACTGCAGTGGGACATGAGGTCCTAGGATCTCGTTTGCATACTTTTGAGACGTCAAATTGTCATTCCCTATGTTATGTAGGACAGTATATTCACCTAAGCTAATACCAGTCGATACCATCAAAAAACTTTGTTTGTAATATGATATTCCCTTAAAGAATATTGGGTTATTTCAAGTGCCTCTTGCTCGCGTTACCAAAACACGTCTGACATCCCAATCTAAACTGAATCTGGTCTCGTCCATTAACAGTACTTGACTCCAATCATTTGGCGTCCAATCTCGATGTTCAGCAGGCCACTTGTTTTTGCGCCACATGGTGTATTGCTGTCAAGGAATACACCATTGGTCTACATGCATACAAACCACCCAAATGAAACCCATTTCAGAATGTTTGGCTTGGGACTTTTCGTCCTGTAGCCAAAAGAAACTAACTTTGAACCAGTGTCGTATTGGCTGTTATGTCTCGACGATCTGTTTACAGAATATATTGGTTATTATTTTCAGTAGTAACCCGTAGACGACCTTGTCCTGAATGTCCATTTTCTTAGAATCAGTTTCATAGTTTCGCAATGTTATTTCTTGCCACTTCAACTGCATCCACTATAGTTCTTTGTTTTTATCCGGATTCCAGTCTCCAGATAATACGACAAGCCATGAATTCCAGTATACTATGTTGTCGCGACATTTTCCAGTCTTCTTCCCTCAAAACAACAGCGGAAATGTGGAATTTCCCCTGTGAGACAAAGAAAAATAACAGCTTCTACGAAATCATGACTTTTGCATTTATTTCCTTTTTCTGGTTTCTGACCCCATTTACGTTGATGTGCATATGACGATGTCTTCTGCTTCTGCTACATTTTAGACTGTGGATGGTTTGTTTTACGTTAATTATAAGAAGAAATATTTGCGTAATTTCCTTAAATCCATGTGCTCCTCTAAATGTTTTGAGGAGTGTATATTATAGAGCATTCATATGTGTCACAAACTTCCACCCAAGCGACTCCCAATCAAGTTATTCCCAACCAAAAGGCGCCTACAGCACCACCACTTGAAAGAACTGATATTATTAAATATATAAAAATAGACACGTGGAAGAAGCGCCCAATTAAGCAGAGAAAGATTGAGAAACTACGTAATATCTTGCACAAGTTGTTATTGATAGAAATGTTTTTGTCTAGTGTGTGCCGTGTTAGTTGTGTGTTTAAAGTCTAATGTATTATGTGTGTGGTAGCAATTAAACTTTTTAGAAGTTTAAAAGCTTTGTTTTATTTGGACTTCGTTTTTTTCAAAACGTGGCAGCCCTCCCCATTGACAAGGTAAATCTTTCACCTTGATCTTTTTTCATTTTTTTCAATAACAAAAAGTGAAAATATGTAAAAGAACACTTTTTGAAGGATGGTTGTATTTGCCATTTATTACAATAGTCTAATAATGATAAAGTATCATTCATTTATATAGTGTTTATGAATTGCATTCAAAATTTTCCTTTGTTACTATTTATGCCAAAAAATCTCTGTTATTATTCACGAATTTAATATCTTAATAAGAATGTTAATATAAATTTAATCCAAATAATGGCATAGTTAATTTGTCGTTTTCATATTACTTTTCATATTCATTGTCTTTGAAAAATATATACCAGTAATTGAATAAATTTAAAAAAAATACAAGCTCAATGCATAGTGCATTTTATAAATTGAATTATTTGATGAAACATTTTTTCTTGTAAGTGTTTACTTTTTCATTACTTACATATAATTTTTTGTATATTTAATTCAATAGAAAGTACATACACACATAGATTTCTTTCAAAATAGACCAGAATATTAAGAAAGTTTTTACGAAAAATACAGACTCAATCCTAATCCATAATTTTTTAAAAATTTAAAACTTTCTCATTTTTTTAACAGAAATTGGTTCAGATTTTCAAGCTTAAAACTAGACTTCAGCATGTTTTATTGTTTTAAAATAAAAGAGGAAAATATATATTTTAATCATCTTTAGAAAAAAATCCAAACTACATACTAAGCCTAAAATACAACACAGCAAACAAATACTAAGCTAAGACAAACACAAGTAAACCTATACTAAAATAAAAATAGAAAAGGAAAATAATTATAGAAAAAATGAATTTGTGCATCAGGTTTTACTAGTCAGTTAATTGAAGGGAGTCGATACACAAGAAAAGAAATCTAGATTGTTTCCATAATAGAACCTGAAAAATGAAGCAGGAAACTGGATATTGACAGCCTTTAATTTCAAAATTAGTTATTTCCTTCCATGGATAAATTTGGAACAACGTAGAAGCATAATTTGGATATCCTGTACTCCACCTGAGCTACAAGTGCATAGACCAAATGAAGGCTATCTACTGTTGTAAGCGTTTTATAAAATTAAAAAATGAACAAAAAGTGATAAAACTAGCTCGGCTGAATGTATGTTTAGTTTAATAACATTTTTCAATATTTTTAAATTGAATTAAAGCCTAGTAATCAATTATTTTCAAACATGAAATAAATTATTTGCAGTTAATATATTTTAAGGTATTCGACTATACGTTCGAAACGGAGATTTTAAAAAAGCGCATAAATAGATAATTTTCATGATATTTAGTGTCACTTAGATTAGAATACAGGTATAAAATTGTTTAACATTTTGACAAAAAAAATATTTAAATACAATATGTTTGCAAAAAAGTAACTTAGAACAACCTTTTTTCTCAAAATGTTCTCCTTTTATAAAAACTGCATCTAAAATAATAATATTTACTTATATAAAGTAAAGGCTTCTCTCCAGGGGGAGTCTGAACTACTTTTTTTAAAACAAAATTCACATTATTTTCAGAGTTATAACCAATTGAAATAATTATCGGTGTTTTTTTCTTAAGGCTACACGGTTCCCTTTTACAAAAAAAATTTTGGAGACAGTTACAGTACAAATAATTGATGTTTTTTTTTATATTTAGATTATATTATTAAGCTGATTCTGTGAGCAAAAAGTCAGTTTGACTAGCCATTATTTTACAATTTTAAAAAATTAGGAATTTTTGAAGTTTTTTCAAATTTTTATAAAATACTCAATTTTTAAAATGTTTTAGTAATTTTAAGTTATTTATAATTTTTACATTATTACAAACAATATTTAGTATGGATTTGAAAATCTATTCCGTTGTTGATATTTAATAATTATTTTTCTAGAAAAACCTGGAAAAAACACGAAAATTTTTAAAATATTAACTTTAGCATTTTTTAGAAAAATAACTAAAGTTCTCAGCCCTAAATCCATACTAACTTTTATAGAACTTACATTTGGGAGTATATACAAAAAAATTCAAGGCTCTATCTTGAACAGGAAAAAAGCCTTAGGGATTAGAAAATACTTATACCTTCAAAATTAAAAGTCTGAGAAAAACGCATTTAAAGTTTTTAAAGTCATAAAACAAAAACTTATAATGCCCGTAAAACTCTAATTTTTTAATATGTTATTTTCCAATGTATGTTCTACATTAAAACATTATTTTTATTAAATATGACTGAAAATTATATTTTTAATTCAAAATATATTTTTGCATAATATTGATAGCATTCGTTAAGACGTCAGTTTATATTCAGCTTTATCTTAACCTAATATTTCACAAAAGTTTTGAAACACGAAGCATTTATGTACAAAATAATAATGATACTAACTTAAGCTAAAAATAGTCAGGTTTGCTCATAAAATTTAATTTTTTTCAGTTTTAAATTGGGGCAGTTTAGGAAGTTTTAGCTCTTGTCGTACGACTTTAAAATACTAAAATATAGTACTACAATATGTTTAGTATAATGTAGTTTGGTACAGCAAGGAAATATTCAGTTATGTCTGCAGCATTTGAATCCAGAATACTTGTATTCGGAAGTCTAATTTCAGAATCAGCTGGGGACTAATTTTTAGATACATCATTTTCAGTAGTATTCCATCTCTTCGAAGTATTGTTTCTCACAGAAACCCAGAACGCATTTGCCTTGGCATTTTCTCTACAGGAAAAATTAATGATAAAGCTTTTAAGTTATATGAACCATTTTTAAAGCAAAAATAGGCCATGAAATTAATCTTTATTAATTAATTATGAGAACTCAAAACATAATCAAGCAGAAATGATTTTATTAATTAAAATTGGAATTAATAACCATTTCAAACTAAAAGCTCAAAAATGTTTTTAATTAATTCAACTTAAGTGTGAAAAATGCTTTAAAAGGAAACCGAAACCAAAACCATAGCTCATAAAACTTCAAATATCTTAAAAACTAATTTTCTAACAAATCTGAAATTTCGTGGAAAGCATCTCAATGATACGGGACACCAAAACATGTAAAAAAAAATTTTTTCGGTAAAAATGAAATTTTTAGGGTAATGTGTAGCCTTAAAATTTATCCCCTCTATTGTCGTAAAACATGGATAAACCCACCTCTAAGTTATATATTTCAAAAATTCTAGTTGAACCTCTGTACAGAGGTCTGAGCTATATACATGGAAAATATTTTTATAATAGAAAAATTTTTCACAGAAGGGAAATATTTTGAAAATTCGTCATTCTGTGTTAATTTTTTGTCAAAATATTGTACTTAAATAATTCTTATTTTAATAATATTCTTAAAACAATTTTATATAAATTTTCTAATCTAAGTGACACTAAATATCATAAATATTATCCAGTTATACACTTTTGACACTTTTGTAAAATCATGGTTCCGAACGTAGTCGGATACTTTAAAACACATGTGGAAAATGCATAGTTTGATTAATCGAACTAATGAGCTTATTGATCTAAAATAGTAGGATTCAGCATTCACTTAAAATATTATTTCAAGCTTATTTTGGTTTTTTCCTCTTAAGGTTTCATCATATCAGCGTATAAACATTTTAATTCTAATTATATGCTTTAAGTGTACAGAAACATATTCTTTTTTTAAGTGTAAATAATTGTGTTTTAAAGAATTATGTTTCAAATAAACAGCTTTTTTTCTGAATAAATGACGTTTAATAACTTTAGGTAATATATGCTACATACGATAATATGTGTATATTTTTAATCCATGGTTTATAAATTGTAAATTTTCTTAGTCCTGTTCATTCCTTTTTCTGTTACATTCTAGCTTTCATTTAGCTGGTCTTTTCATTTTATAACTTATTTGAAAATTTCCATTTAAGTTTGATAGCTTTTTTGTACATTTTCTAGTGTGTCTTGGTTACTTTGGCTATATTTATATTTCTCAAAATGGTGATACTTATATTGTAAACATAATTTATTGAAATTATTAATATTTAAATTTATATATCACACTAAACAGTCCTGGATATTGTAAAAAATTGATACATTATGTTTTTGCTTTTATAAATATAATACTTAAGTATTCCAAATTTTCATAAAATTATCTTTCTAAGCATTTGTTCTCATATGGCACTTTTATATAAACATTTTGATCTATTACATAATCAAAATAGGTTACAACTAAGTTAACATTTAAATGACAGCAGATAGTTTAATAAAGTTATTAATTAATAAAGTTCTTTTTCTTTCTATTGTTATTAATAGAAAATTGTTCAGAAGTTCAAGTTATAAATCCTTTTAAACTAACGCATTGTAATATCACTTTTTCCTGTATGTCATTTTCGCAATATACATTGTCATAATGCAGCAAAGTTTCCTCTCATTTACGAAAGGAATGCTTAAGATATTAAGACTTTTAAATAAAGTTCGTTCGAAAACGAAGAAAAATCGCACATTTTAGGTAATATGCGAGTAGTTTAATTTAAGGTGCCTGACTAGTTGCGAAGACATTTTTTTGAAATTTTGCTGAAAATTTATTTTTAAACTCATTTTTTGTTTAATTATAACTGAAAACTAATAAAAACAGCAAAAAAAAATTTTTTTCAATGTATTTTTTTTAAATATGGGCAATTTTAGGTTTAAATTAGACGTTATTTGTACGTTACGTTAAACATAGTAAAATAAATTCTAATGCATAATATTTCAAAACCCACATAATTTTACTCAAAAACAGTTACTAATGAATTGACTTAATATCTTTGAAAAATTTTAATTTGTTACTGAACTAGAAGTCAAAAAGTGCACGCAATGCAAATTTTTCAAAAATTTCACATTTATCACACAGAAAAATCATAAAAAAGGTAAATATGCTGTTTTTTCTTAATCCCTTCACAGCATACATACTATAATAATGCACAATTATACAAAATTACAGACAATTATCTACAGAACTTTTGAGATATCATGCTTAACGTGTTGTAAAATATCAAAAAATCTGTTTCAGAGAAAATGCATTTAAAGATTTAAAATTCAAAATTTAAAACTATACCGCTGAAAAACCTAAAACCTCTATATATCAAAAGAACAAACATTTTCAAAGCAATTATGAATATTATATACTCTTCAAACTTTTATCTTTTTATATTTTTAACAATTTTATAGTGTCAAAAAGCTTTTTCTTAAAGTCTATACACAGTTTACGAAATACAGATTAGACGTATAAAAAGCACTTTAAAAAACCTTATTGCATTAAAAATAAAAATATTTTACATAGCAAATATATATTATTCCATATTATTTTAGAAGTTAAGAAATATATCATACAAAATATATTTGTGTTGTTTTACCAGTAAACATTCACGAAAAACTCTTGAAAAATATTGTTTATCACAAAAGTTATCATAAATTAGAATAAAAATCCTGCAAAGAAGTACTTTAAAACCCTCCATATGAATATAACTGATCCTTAGTACTTTTTGTTTTTCTAGCTGCTTTTCTTTTTTTCGAGACAATTTCGCAATCGGTAAAGAATGTCTTAAAGATGTTGAAATCCGTTGTTTATCAAATTTAAGTAACTCTTGAGCAACACTTTCAGGAAGGGAACCATTTACATTTCGAATTACTGATAATATACCAGCATAACCAGAATTATAAAGTATTAGAGCTAATAATGCACCCAAACGAAATGTTTCCAGTCCAATAAATATATTTTTGGGAACAATATTCCACAAAATGTTGTTATAACTTTCATTGCAGTTCTGTGTCTTACCATGAAGACATTTTTTTTCAACAAAGTTTCATTACACAGTTTTAGATATGTAGGCTTAATTTGGTTTATAATTTTATTAGGAAGTCCTTGCTCAATTTCTTTGAGGGGACTCCCAGCTGCTTTTGCCCTTTGGTAACATTCAGATCCTTCAGGACATTGTCCATGCAATGAATTGTTTTTTCAGATACACAGTGAAAAATGCAGCTATTACACTACTCATCATCTTTTGTAGATTACCTACATTGTTTCGAATAATTCCATAATAGTTCTGAATTCTGTCGATTAATTTATCAGTTAATTTATTTTTCCCTCCCAAACCTTTCGTCGTTTTTTTTAATTGACGCAACCGCCCCCCTATACGTTTCTGTAACCTATACACTAATTAATTCCATAAAAAGTTTTTAACAGATTCATATCCTTTGAGTCCCCATCTCCGTAGTATTCAATTTAACATTCCTCATTTGAAAATATCAACAACCTCCATGTTCCTGCGGAACCTTTTGTAGTTCGAACATACATGTTTCGATGATTGGCTATTGCCTTTCGCACATATGTGGCAATATTGTGTCATAACTTCAATGTCTAAAATTTTACCGGTGTCAACTGATATGGCACTTACACACCCATTCAAAGATGAGTAGCCTCTGCGTTGCCAAGTACCATCAATGGATATTCCACATTTAGTGAAACTATTTGAGCCTTTGATTTCACTCAATGCAGCGTTGATGTTTTCTTCTTGAGCAACGCGTTCAGGTGCTTTCAACAGTTTTCTTTCTTGATTGCGGAAAGCAAGTTTTGACAGGAAAGGTAAACCGAGGAAAGAACATAATTTTTTGCCAGCTGAAAATCCTTTCCCGATTATCCTTAGCCCCAAAACAATTGAAGAGTTTATAAGACAAGAACCTTTCATCTTCTCTGTCGTAAAACCTTTAAAGAAGGAGCCGTTTTGCACTTTAGGTTCATATGTGAGCATAATCCACTGACAGAGTCTTCTAAAGTTCCAAGCCCTGAGAATAACAATCAGGACAACAAACTATGGCAAAAAATGAAATCAAAAGTTGTCCAGCTGACAATTCTATTGTCTTTAGAAGTTTCAAACAATCTTTCTGAGAAAATTTCCAAACTTGTATGGCTTGATTCCAACTTTTTGGCACTAGCGGATTCAGTAGAATTTAGCTCAGATGTTTCATCATTCTCATTAATTGTGGCACGAATGGTATAACGATTTTCAGAAATCGGCGCTTCTTAGGCTCCCAGATCTTGATTTAGCCATAATTAATCAATATTTTGTCTTAAGAAAGACAGTTTTTTTCATAAAATATATCAAAATAATAAATTAAACGAAGCGAAGAATCGAGTCTACAACATAAGCAAATCGAAAAATGACAACAAACCTGTAAAGTTGTTGCCAAATTTTATAAAAACTATTAAATAATTTTTAAAAGAATATCACCATATTCAAATGTTATTAATATTTTATAAATAAATTCAATAAAATTCCAAAAAAGAGTAAAAATCTTTCAAATTCAAAGTACTTCCGGTTTCGATTTCTACGGGTTCTTGACATAAAAACTGCTCTAACTTCGTAAATCAAGCAAAAGTAAGGTATTTTAGAAAGAAGAAAATTCAAATATTAAAAATATCAAATAAAATTTTTTGTCATGTTCATCAAAATTGACGATTTTACACTAGTCAGGCACCTTAAAGATCATTATTATGAATTTAGATCTTTATTATGAAAAGTAATCGAAAGTAAAAGCTGTAATAACATAGTAAAAATTACTTTCAAGAAGATTAATAAACATGATTTAATAAATATTTTTAATATTTCAAGAAAAATACCGAATTAAAGTTTTACGGTCTATAAAAGAATTTAAAGCCAATTCATCTCATTTGTCGTGAACATTTTCACAATTAATTCCCAGTACTCTCTAAAAACAAGACCAATAAAAAAATACATGACACTTTTATTAGAGAGCAAACTAAAAACGTTTTTCAAAATTAAAATTCGAAATTCAATTCCCCGAATTAGATTTATTGGCACTTAATATTAACAAACAGAACAGTAATTCTACTTCACGCCTTTCGTAATCCAAACAAACTACAAAATAAATGAGATTTTGAGAGAAAAAAAGAATTGAAATTTCTTTCCTTTGTTTTATTTTAAGGTTTTCTTATTCTTGGATTTCTTCTTTCGTTTCTGATAGCACTAGCTGTTCGTAAAATGCTTCCTAATTGAATCTAGACAACGTGACCGAATGGCGTGACGAAAAACAATTTAATTATCTTCACCGAAGCACTGTCTCGAGCCATCTGCGAAATGAAGAGGATTTGGACGGGCTTAAACTACACTAATCCCCCTTTTTAAGCAGAAACTTTCTTCTTGGAAAATCTTTGTTCACAGGATGGCTTAAGCCTGCGTAGATTTTTGTTCGTTGCGGTTGTTAAAAAGAAATTTAAACCGGATCTTGTTGGTAGAACAAGAAGGATTTCGTAACTTTTAATACTGATCTAGGAAACACGCATTAATTAAATTTTGTTTCTGAGAGTCTTAGTTTATTCATAAACTTTTCTTTGAAAAAATAAATTTAGGCGTAACTAAAACCCAAACACATAGAAAATGAGGGCACTTCTAAATATTCGATGCGAATTATAACGAAATTAATCCGCGATCATTTACGTAGGGAGACTCTCAAGAACCATTAAATCAAAGTCTGAAAAACTTTAAACATTACATTAATTAATATGAAGCCAAACAGTTGAATTTTCAAATCTAAACATAATCCTCTATTTAATCATGCTAACATCTTAAGAAACATTCATAATAATAATCCTTCAATTTCTTGTGAATAAGCAGATCATGTGAATTTTTATATTAAGGTAAGGACTTATGCCATAGGAGAAAAGAGGTTTATACAAAATTTCATGCAAATTATATGCGGCACGTTCGATATTGGTATGATTAAAAAACATCACAATCTGCTTATACTCAACTCGGCGGAAATTGCAAGTGAGATAGAAAGTTGTGGCAAGAGCACAGGTTAAAGGTTTATTTTCAACAATATTTAAACATTGGCATACGTCACATTTAATGTTATTTTTTTTTACTTATCAAATTATTATAACGCTAATGCCACGTTTGAAAACCCAGTCGTATTTTATGAATATTTAGGATAAGCATGATTAGAGAGATAGAGCGTATATATATGTATATGAACTTAACTAGCCGTTTAAATTTTTATTTAGTGGGAGCTACTTTAATTTATGATAGTCTTGTACCTTTCAAGACATCGTGGGATTGATCAGTTTAGTTTACTCACCTAAAGGGAAATACTATTTTCACCTCCATTTCACCACCTCAAAATTCCCACGTTGACACATTTCAAATTGAGATGATGCAATATTGAAACAACAATCGATTCTGGCCAATCACTGTATTAAATACCGGAAATCATAAAATTATCGAATATTCTAACTCCGAAAGGGGCATTAAGTCAATCGTGATCGACCAGTGGACCGCCAAGACATTTTGAGGAGACCACCTTTACTTAGACCTAAAACATGTTTACTCAAAGAACTGGAACATTGATGCCAGTTAGCTTTTAGAATCGTCTTTTCACAATCGAGGCGACTGTGTTTACTTAAGCAAACGATTCGATAAATGTGTACACGACTTATGAACCTTCTTTAAAAGTGAACACCACTGTAGGGGAAAAATTCACCACTCGCTGATTGAAGGGGAGAATAAATGTTGTGTGATCAATAGTTCTTTCCACGCTTCCACGGAATTGGGTTCTGTGTTGACGTCATGTCTCGCGATGGCACGGGACTCGGTAGCGAAAAATTTAAGTACATACGTCAGTTTCAGATTCATCGATACGCGTATCCTTACTTTTCGATGCATTGAATACGATCACGTTCCACGGTCTAGCATTCTCTCATAATTTTTTAAGCATTAATCTGGAAAATTTTGTATTATTACTTGAAATTTTGCAGTAAACATAGTAGTTTGTAAGATTTTAAAAGAGGGGTACAATATCGAAATAAAGTGCTAAAAAACATACAGTTTTAATACAGAATGACCACACCTACGCCACTGGAGGGACCGCAGTACTTTATAAACATTAGAAGCAGTCCATACCCTGGAAAAGTCCGCCCACCCCTGTTCTTGCCGGTTCTGATAGAGAAATGTATAAAAGCTGAGATCTGTAGAATATGTGAAAAAAAGTGCCTTTGTCTATTTGTAATCTATACATGTGTGTTTCTGTTGCAGTTCACTTTTTGCTTGTGTTCAATAAAATATGGTTTAAATTTGTTTTAAAATGCTTCCATTAACCTACTACAAGCAGACAAAGTTGTTCCAGCTACATGTTTGATTCCAATGAAAGCAAGACATATGTTATTAAGTCATTTGTGTGCCCAAAAAGGAAAATAATTATATTTTCTACAGCTGTAATCGACTTACGACAATAAAAAAAGGGATCAGCTTGCCTTATGGGATTCCGAGCTTCCCGGTCAACTGAAAATTTAGAAACAATAGTTCAAGAAAAATTGCTGAAGATAAACCAAGATTTAACAAATGACTCAGAAGCCTAATTTTACATTAATATATTAAATAATTATTTAGATATAATTACAGTTAAAGAGATGACTCTTCTCTATTGTACAAACAAACACACACGCACACACACATATATATATATATATATACAATCGATAGAATTAGCTAATAAATTTGATGATAACTACAACACAGGCTTAATTAAATCTTTATGTATGGCATGAATAAAACTGAAATTAAGAATATGACAGATATTTTAAGCAGATGTAATTTTCAGGATTCTTATGGTATGCATAGAATTTGAGACCATAAAAATTCTTTAGAAAATAAATATTAAATTTGATGCAAGTGAAAATTACACTACAGAATATTTTACATTTTTATTCTCTCATGAATAAATTCTTTAACAAAATTAATTTTTTAGGTTTATTTCAAAAAAATATCAATACTTTTTCCTATTAAAAATATTATAACTAAAACGGCTTTCAAATACAACAAGAAACTTGACACATTTGTATTTAATTATAATCAAATCTCGGAGCACTTATGTACAAAGTCCTGTAAATGCAATTTATATCAGGACTATATTGTTGATTATCATCACCACATTGTTAAGGGAGAACTTGTTATAGTGAAAGATGATTTATTGTGAAATTTTATATAAAAAAAGAGTACTGTAGTTTTATAGGCTTACCATCACAAAAAAATAAATTTAACCTTATGAAACAAATCAAAAAGGATTTAGGTAATTTCTACCTTAAAATTGCAATTAAATACGGAATGCCGATTGAGGTTTTCGATCAATTTAAATCTTACGTAGCAATAGAAATTGGAAAATTATATTTCAGTGTTGAAAATGAAATTACTACGTATACAGATCTTAAGGCATCAATAGAAAATATCTAAAAGGACTTCGTGATTACATATGTTGATAAGATGACTTTAAACAAAATACTGGATGTTCATCTAAAAATATTAAACATCCATTTTTTTTAAATCCAAAATTTCATAAAAGCCCTATAAAATTCCGTAGTATTACTAATGGGTACAATACATATATCACGAAGTCTGGGAAGATTTTACGATTTCTTTTTCAAAGTATCAGTGATAACTTACAACACGCAGCAATAATTAAAAATAGCTTAGAGATTACCAGAGGCACTAAGGATATGTTAATTTTTTCCATGCAAGGCTTTGACTTTAAGGACCTTTTTACATCTATCGATATTGATGATATGATTAAGGTTCTACAGTTAATTTAAGATAAATATGAATTATATAATTCAAAGAAAAAAGAAAATTTGATATTCTTGTTAACCTTTTTTCAAGAATATTTCATCGCATTTGATTATAATCTTTATAAACAGATCAGAGGATTACCCCAGGGTGTCCCTGCTAATAATTGTTTATTTAACCTATATTTACATTTTTTTAAATTGATCATATTGTATATAAATCTTACTTGCTTTATCGTCACATAGATCATTTAATGGTTTTTGGTAAAAACAGTGAATACATGTCAAATATTACGTTCTACTCTGACTATCACAGCCACCTTAAAACTAAATTTAACTTTAATATGGTTGAATTCTTGTATTTAGATGCATCTTATTAACAATAATGTAGTAAGTGATATTTTTGACAAAAGAGTTTTCTTAAATTACTTGTAATTGAAATTCCTGTATGGAAGAGTAATTTGCACTCATAAATTTACAGAAATATTATTTTGAATTTTTTATTTAGAAATGATAACTTAACTACCCACAAAATAGATGAATTCAATAATATCAACAAAAAAATGTCAATGCTTTTTAGATCATGACTACCCTTTTAATTTCTTAAAGACTCATATTCATCGCAAATACATTAATCGTCTTGTTACTTCTGATTCCAAAACCACCACACAACAATACGATTTCAAAGTCAGCATGTTAGTGGTCTTGCTGTGAAGATTACATTATAGCTCTCCCCTCACAGTTTACATTTTTTCCACACACATTTGGAACATCTTACACATTTAAAAATTTCTACATTTTTAACAACCAACCAAATTTGATTGTCATCTCTCTTGGCATCTATTTTTGCTGACTGGTTTAAAAGATTCGTTTATGCATAATCTGGGTTTTTTTTTAAGTTAGTGAATAGTAGCTTTCCATTATTTTCAAGACTCTTGATTCTCTTAGAAAAAGCTCTGTAAGTAGAAGTTTTGTAAAATTCTTTTTTGAAAAATCCTGTTATTATGTAAATTTTTTTAGGAATTTTCTGCTTTAAAAAATTTTAGGATAATTTGTTGCAGAATAGTAGTCGCGGTGGGTGTCTCGTACTTTCTGTGAGTTTTTATGTACTTTGAAATTTTTTTATTTTATTTGGTTTTCCCTACCTAGTTGCAAAGGGGGAAGGTTGGCACCTTCAAACTAGTTTAATCCCACTTATTCCGTCCTAAGTCCGAAATTGCTTTCTGACTCGTTAGGCTCTGTTTTGTAGTTTCTTTTTTTTTGTATTTTTCTATAAATTCGATTTTCATGTTTTGATTTTATATTTTTATTACGTTATTTCTTGTTACATTCATTATCTATTATTTCTTGTTTTTGATATATTATATAAATTTTTTTCATATATATGTATGTAATTTCAAAACTTGTAGTCAGAAATTACAGATTCTAAAATTGCTCGTTATTTTTCTGTTATTGTATTAGGCCTGATTTTTTATGTTCCCACCTGCTTTAAAAAAATCGACAAACATTTTATTCACAACTTTATTACAAAAAAATGAAATAATTGCTCTAAATAAATACAATTTGATATGACTTGAGCTGGAGTACTTGTGTTGATATCTTTTAAATTAATCGGTATGCACTCAGCCTGTTTGTATAACATAAATATACTTGACAAAATTTTTATAGATCGTAAGCATTTTGTAGGCTGGTTGCAATTCTTGCAGAGTAATCTAAAATGCACTCTTTTTTTAAAGGGAATGTCTTTCTGAATAGCTTTTATTCATATGTAAATTTTTTTAATATTTTATAAAGATGAACAAAGTAAAAACTTAAAAAACTCTTATCCGTCTAGAATCCCTCAAGGCGCACTCAGATGCATTACCTCCGAAACACCAATAAATAATAATAACGAATATAAGAATTAGTATTTTGAAGCAAAATTTTTTTTCTCCCTCATTCAACTTTAGAGATCAAACAGGAAAAATAAAACCCTCCGTGTATTTACATTTAAAAGCAAATTCCAGCTGGATGGAAAATACTCTTTTATTATTCAAGAAAGTAGCGAAATCGCTTTATAAATTTCATCTCCACTTTCACCTTTCAAATGCAAAGTACCTGAAGCAAAATAATTCAACTTTTCAGTACCCATTTTCAAAGTAAAATCATCATAACCAGTATTTGGAAAAGTTAAGAAAAAAATAAGAATGAATTGGGGGAACACACACTGAAAGATGGTTATTAAGGTTAAAAAATACTAAAAACAAGTCACCGAGATTCAATTTCATGCAAGCAAACACCGAATTTTAATGATGTGTACTTTCTACCGCCTTTGAAGAGATTTTTTCCCCTTTTCGTTCTCTTTTCTGTTCTCTGACTCAAATATACTTTTTTTCCTCTCTTTCTAACATCCCGCATTTCCTTTAGTCGATAGTGATTATAGGGGAAGCATAATGATTTGATATAGAAGTTCGTTGGAGCGTACATTTCCAACGAAAATGTTCTTTGAAAGTTCGAATAAGGGATTTGTACTGTCAATTACGAACCAAAGTGAAGTAAAGATTGGCATCTATGCGTTAACTGGTGGTTGCAGTGAACAGACGATTGCGCGGTTGAGTTGATAAATTAAATATATTTCCTTCGGATAAATAGGGATCTCTGGGAAAATATAAAACTTTTTCAGCTCGTTGAGTGGAAGGGAGTACAAAATGTGCTCTGCTTGGGAAACGAAGTTTCATACAAGGTTTTACCTTCATAAAAGAGGAAAAAAACAGCTCTTCCGAGTGCGATTACTTTATAACTGATATCTTTTCTTTGCTTCTGGGAATTCATTTAAGAAAAGAAAATAATAATTAAAAATATTTATTTTGCCTCTATATTTATTTTTATTTATGTCATTATCTTATTTTTTTAATTTCAAATTAAAGAATTCATAATAAAACATTCACATTTTCTTCAAGAAACTGGCATATAATTGAAAAGTACATTGCTTTTACAAAAAAAGTATTAAAAATATATTTGTTGATGAAATGAAAAAGTTTTAATAGTGGAAAAATAACTCTAAACACACACAGAAGGCGCCTGAAAGTAGTGCTTTGTAAATTCAACGATTAAGTATTTAATACATTGATTTTTGTTACTAAAATATACCTTATATTCTAAAAAGATATTATAAGCTTTAAAGTTGTTTATAAATTTAACTTAAGATCAAAAAGTAAAAATTATTTTTGCTATCGAAATTTTTTTACTGTACTTGCAATAAATGAATGTGCTGAACCAGGGAAATTTATACTTATTTCTTAAAAATAATATTCATAACATAAACAACATAAAATTAATGAACAACTCTTACATTATGGTTAGCTTTTTTACAGTTTATGTTGCTCATGACAAATTTCGATGGAGCCACTTTCACCTTCTTCAAACAGAATCATGTGCTACAATGTAACTTTATAACTTGCATTTATTTTATCCCAAAACTTTATATTCATACATTCACTTTGAAGAGAAATTTTTTTTAAAAAAGTAGACTTGCTCTTTTTTAATTTGCCAAAAAGTAATTGAAAATAGTTTTTGTAATGTTGTAGATCATAAGTAATGGTTCAATTTAAAAATAAGTAATGCAACTCATGCATAGTGTCAGATGAATTTTATTCATCTGACAGTTTGTGCTTCCCTGGACAACACAAATTTTAATTTTGATCTATTATCTTCTAACAACTTTTCTGCAAAGGCCAGTTTCCATTCGGCTGCTAGCAGAGAACTGGCATATACTAGTCTTCCTCGACGTTATAAAGAAAAAGAAGTATTATGATGTGGCCGCTACCCCCGAGTTGTCATGGTCGCTAAATCGTGGACGGAGTTCGAATACTGGTTCCACCGAAAATCCACCATGTGAACTGGCTGACGATATTTAAAACTGTGAGGAAGTTCAAAGTCCCCACGTTGATGTTGTGTGGAAGCTTGAATAGTAAGTTGCTAGCTCAGGTGTCATCTTAATCACGTGACTGAGGTTTAAAATTAAAAGGTCTACCGAGTAGCTTTAGAGTGCTACATGAGAGAAATACAAATTGAATCAGCATTGATAACAAGCAAAATATTTACTTTAAAGGTATCACTTCGTGTTTTAGGTTAACACAAAAACTAATATATATATATATATATATATATATATATATATATATATATATATATATATATATATATATATATATATAATAGTGCTTTAACCTATGACATTGCCTCTTCACTAGATAGTAGCGTAGTATTTGGTGGTAAGCATTGCTGAAATATGAGCTGCATGGAATGGTGAAGGTGGGTAAATATTGTTTTGTGTCTGTGCTTGCTTATATGACAAACTATTACCTTTTCAGTATTGAAAAATAAATTCAAACTTAAATAGAAAAATAAACAAGCACATATATTTAGAATAAAACATGTACGATTAAGTGTTAATCTCATGTGTGATCATTATTTTTAACATTTAAACTTGGTTATAAAAAATAAATGTTCTGCCTGAATTCCAATACTTTATTGATATTTTGTATTAATTGCTGCACATTTAACTCAAATATATTCGTGACTTTGATCATTATTTCTTGAAGTAAATGGCAGTATTTTCTTATAACGGGATGATAATTAATATAATGCAGATATTCAAATAGTACAAATTCACTGGAGCATTCTGATGAATGTGTATTGAAGTTTTCGAGAAGAAACTTTTCTAAAAAGTAAATTCACTACCTATTTTACTTATATTTTCACACCTGTTTTTAGAATAAAAAAACAACAACACTGTGTCATATGAAATAGCCCACAACATTGCTTCAAACACATTTGTTTGATTTGTGATTTATAACAATCTAGAAAATGTTACTACATGGTAGTTATATATTTTTATTGTTTAATAATAAATGTTTTAGTAAAATAGCTTAGAAAATTTTAAAATAACATTAGTCTCAATAAAATAACATAAGCAACAATCCGAAATCACACACGTGTTTTATCAAAAATATTTTGATGTTATTATTTGGATTGTTATTTGGGCTATGTGAAACTAAAATGAGATATTCAAAAGAGATTTTTGTATGAGTAGTCAATAATTATTAACCAGTTATTCAATACAAATATGCAGTGTTTTATATTTATGTAAATTAGAGAAATATATTAATATTATATTAATATATTAATATATTAATATATTAAATATATTAATACAAAAAATAATCACATGAAAATTGAATACATAGAAACAATTTATTTTCTCCACACAATAATGCATAGATATGTTAAATCCTTCATAACCGAATAATTTCATACTAAACGGATATTAAAAATAAATAAAATGTGTTAATCATAAATATGCATCACAATTACTCAAAATTTGTAGTAAAATCTGCTCTTAACTTATTTTTCAAAGGTTATTATTTTCGTAAACATATTTGCATGCAATTATATTTCAAGAAGATTTATTTCCCTTATATCTTTGAATTTAAAAAAATATCAGAATAGACAGTCAGATTTGTTCAATTAATTTAGTTTAGATTATTCCGTTTACACTTTATTAAATAAACTGTTAATAAAAAACGATGGAGTTTTAATATCAACTAATTTAATTATAAATGATATATGTGTATATAATATCTCCTAATTTTTTTAAAAAAATATCATAATCTCTGCTAAATGTATAATAATGACAAGATAATCCTGTTCCTGTTGTTTTCTGCGAATTCATAATTATATTATCGATGTTGTATTAATAATTTATAAGCTATCTTTAAAGTAAATGTCAGTCAGTTAATAGATAAAAGAAGGATATCTCTCTCGTTCGAAATGGCTACTGAAGGGATCAATATAAAGTTCATCCTTGGCATGGTTGATTGATTAAGAATCTAATTTTCGAATAAATTCTGATGTATTGTTTAATATTAAAAATGAACTTCAAAGTATACAGTTTTCACATTCTACGTGAATATTACATCACCAACTCGTTTTTTTAAAAAAAACTTATGCAAAAAAAATGTGATTTTTGCTTAAGATTATTAGTATTCATCATTTACTTAAAACTGTTAATATTGTATAAAATGTACATGATAATTCGTACGCATTTTATATGCAAAGGACAAAACAAAATAATTTAATTAAATAAAAACAAAATGCTCGTGGCAGTAGTAAAATATTTTTTTATTTATGTATTGTACACAAGTTTAATACATATATTATTATTTTTTATAATAATATATTCAAATTTAATTTCTGGCTTGCTTTTTGTACAAACAAATGCACGGATTTTAAGAAACCGTTTAGATTCAAATTAAATTATTTTGAAAAATTCATATGCAATATTAATAGCTACTAAGAGATAAACTGTAAAATTGTTAAAAATTATAGTGTTAAATCAAATACAATCGTTTTCACCATCTTTATTTTACTTATATGCTACTGATTATTTAAGCAGATTGTGTTATTTCTTTTTGTATTCATAATCTGCAAGTCAAGCCTTTTCTAATGTCAAGCCGTTTTTATTTATTTATTGAAGTTTTAGAAACATAGTATGAAATTTGAGAATGTGAAAGCCTTTCTGTTACGTTTATGGAGCTATAGAAGTTGTTCAGATTTTTTAAGCATATTTTTTGTAAAAAGTAATCATATGTTCAACTGCATCTTGTAGTAACAGACTAAATTAGCAAACATTTTAATCAAATTTTGGAAATTTTTCAAATGTTTACTTAAAGCCTATTTTTCAAAAAAAAAAAAAAAGCTGCAACAGATTTTTTTTAAATATATTACAAGGGACTGTATAACAAATTTCAAATTACTTCCTTTGATTGAAATACTACAACATATCAAAGCTGTAAACGAGGAATTTCTGACAACGCATCTTAAAAGGAAATCCAACTATAACATCATTATAAATTATTCGATTTCAAAGCTTTCGATTCATTCACTAGTTAATACAACTGATAGTAGGTGTGCATGATTTCATGTAAGTATTTCTATAACGGCTCTTTAGATAACACAATTGAAATGACATAAATTTAAAATAAATAGCAACTTTTATGAAAAAAATGGATTTCAACTTAAAAAATACCATTTTCAAATTAAATTATAAGCATGTGGGGTGTACTTAAAGAGACCCAGTGGTCTAGTGGTAGCGTATCATGCTTTCACACTACATGTTCGGGATTCTATCCTCGGGCTGGGCAAGATCGACTGAGCCTTTCATCCCTTCAGTAAGTCGATAAAATGCGTGCCAAGCTTGCTTGGGGACTAAAACATTGTGAGAGTTTCACTTCAGACTGGCCACCTGATCCAAATATCTGCTTATGCACCTCAGCGCCCAGTGGTCACGTATACTGAGATGGGCACAGTAGGCCCCGGCCCTCATGGGGTGTTGCGCTACCGAGTTTGAGTTTATGTACTTAAATCTTCTTCTGATTCATGTCTAACACCTTTTTTTTTGTTATTTTGCTAAACTACCTATTTATTTGAGCTCTATTTTTCTGGCTGATTTTGTGTTAGGCAAAGAATGCCATTTCAAATGGTTTACTAGAATGCTGCAAAATTATCTGTAGTCCCGCAGGGTATAGTAACTTGCATCAGAGGTGATAGTTCTCTCAAAGCACCCAATAAACCATTGAAACTATTATTAAAAATATTACAGTTATATAGAAACCTAAAGAAGCTTTCTAGCTCTATATTTCGAATCAGCCGCCAAATGATGTGTTTTACGTTAGAGCAATTTCTGTAATAGCTTTTCTATGAGTACATAGTTTTACCACATTTTTAAATCTATGCAGCAGGATTCAATTTTTTTTGTGTGTGTTCTGCTTCCCAGTAGCATTTGCTCGTTGATGTACACAACAACTATTAGCAATAATTGGACAGTTACACCTATTAAGAATTCTACAAAAAATTTGAATTTTATTTACCATAGCATTATTGAGTTTTCTTTATCACACGAAGTTTTTCTGTTTCATTTTACATTTTCGAAGTCAACTTCCAGCCATCTTCTGTATGTGCCCTTTGCATATATATATATATATATATATATATATATACTCATATTTTTGTTCACACTGTCATTACCTACACATATTAAGAAGCAAGGTATCCTTGCGAATCATCCTTTCCATAAAAATCAACATATTTCAATGTCTTTTTGCTAAAAGAAAGATATCCCGCATTCTTTGACTCATTCCATAACTGAGGCAGGTGTTAAAGAACAGCAGTAATATGTATGTTCGGTTTAATTTCACCATATATTTTAAAGTCATGTAAAAAAATACAAAGAAAGATAACAATTTTAGAGCATAAATTGTAAAATACTACAACTTCTAGGAAAAGATATTTTCCTGTTTCTGTAACATCGACAAATAATTATTATTATCAAAAAAAGAATGAAAAAAAGGGCAAAAGAACATTTAAAAACTGAAAGCAAACAACATAAATGGGAAATTTATCTTGTTTCCTTAATAATATCAATCAGTGAAACATGAATGTGTTTTTTCTATTCAAATGTTTATATTTCACTATCAGCTTAAGAGATGTAACAAAAATGTGAAATAAGAAAAAATAAAATACATAAGGATAAAAAAAATTATGTAACAACTATATTTGACTTCTAGAGTCTGTTCTTGAAATTATATAGCAATAAATTATTCCCAAAATTGTATTATGTGGAGAAGAGAAGAATATGAAATACTTTTTTATATTATCTTGATCAACAACACTAAACGGTTTCTTTATAATCATACATACTTATACACCACTATAAGCTTCAGATATGTGACAAAAAATGTACAGACAAATAATAAAAAACCAGACATGAAGCAAATAGTGCAACTATTATATTTTTCACCTACAACATGTACTCGCATTTGTGTCGCCGACAAATTGTTGTCATCATCTCCAATTGGATGCCATCCAACTGTCTCAGTTCGAGAAATGATGACCCAATCTACCGAGCATATTTCCCCATATATAAATATCGCTGTCTGCCTTTATCTACAGCAGGATTTCCCATGCCCCCTCTCAAAAAGAAAAACAGAATCCACGAAAATCATTGAAAGTTATTTCTTCCTCCCTGGTGAACATAAATCCATCGTCAGTGTCCGCTTTCCCAATTGGCGAGGGAAGTCCACCAATCGGAGAGACCAACGGTTCTTGTCCACTCATTTCGCGATTATTATCACATATCAAGAATCTCTTTCGTTTCTTTTTTTTCTCCTTATCTGGCAGTTTGGATCTTCCAGCGATGGTTGTGGGAAAAAGAATAAGATGGGAATACAGGGAAGAAGACAAAAAAATGTTGAAACAAGACTGCCGTAAATAACCTTCTTTGTCATCTGGGAGAGAGCATCAAATGGATTTTTCCTTTCCAATGTTCTGAAAAAAGAAAAGAATAGGAAAAAATCCACTGATTTAAAAAAAAATGGAATCATGTTCATAGTACTGAGTAATAGTTATGGGAACTTGATGATAGTTTGAGCTTTAGTACGTGAAAATACTTGATAAAGTAAAATGTGGCTCGTTAAGATATTCTTTGGGAAAATGTTATGAAACATCGTTCAAATCTCTAGAGCATATATATATATAAATATAGATTACTCGCATATTTACAATGTTCGGGAAGCCAGACGATATTGACGTCCATTTTGTTGATTATCTTTAGTCTCAACTAAGTAATTCTGTTTTATAAAAACGATATTTAAAAAATCATTTATACATAGAAGCTGCTTATTTTTCCTTTGTAGTAATGAATGCACAGTTTTACTATCATTTTCAAAGAAATTTTTTTAGAAATAATAAAAATAGCATTACATTGAATAATTAATAACACTAGAAATAAAAGACTGTAATAAAGTACTTTAAGAGGTGAAATGTGTGTGTGTGTTATTAAATGTGTTGAGCTTTCGTGACTTATTGATCAGAAGTTAGGTATTTATTGAGCATTTTCTGATAAGTTATACAGTTCATGAAGCTCATGAAAGTGCTCAAAGAACTGTACTTGAGAAGATACGAAAAGCAAAGAGTGACGTCACGGCCGGTGCAAGGAAAGAATACCGTATTGGACACATCAACAGCAGTATTTTTTAATATTTAAAAAGGCAGATGGCCAAAATGTCCACCTTACGTATTGGGTAGGCTTGAGCACGCCGTGGAATGGGCGAGTGCACATGTCGTAGCAGCGAGGTGTCCACCGAAGTACAAGTATGATGCAGAAGAGAGACTAAGTCCGTTTTTTGTGTGGCCACTACGTCTAGACTCACAATTTCCTTGATATTGCTCCATAGGAAACACTTTTCAATGGTATGAAATCTGGCAATCATGCCAGCCATAGAACCGGATCCTCACGTTCTATCCTGTAACCAGAGTAAACCATATCCAACCAGTGGCGCACAAGGGGGGTGGACCCCCCAAGCCCTTGATTTTTTTTCCGATTGATTATAATTCTAAGTATATAGTACGTAGAATTTAATTAATTACTTGTTATTAATGATTAATTTTATTATGTATTGCAAATTATTTATTCAAAAATTAGTTTTTTACTGTGTTTTGTTCCCGAAAATCGACAAAATCAAAAGGAGCATGATACAAGAATGTTGAACTTTCGAATCCGGACCCCCTTGAAAAATTCCTGTGTGCACTACTGTATCCAACCAATCATGCACAGGAGCCCAGAAGAACACCGGAGCAATATCATGAATCATCCATCATCATTATCCTTTACGTTATTATTTTTCGTAAACTATGGATTATATAGATATTGTTACATTTTAATTACCCATTATTACATTTTAATGTGAATGACAGTCTAAAACTTAAGGTGATTGCCTACCTTTGGACCCAATTTTTTTATAAAAACAAATTTTGAAACAAATTGAGTGTTTTAGGAAGAAAAATAAAAAAAAAATATGTAAATGCATAAAATTTTTTAAATAAATATTGTAATTTTAGAAAAATTGGTTGTTTTGAAGGAAATTTTACCAAATTTTCACTAAAACGGGTAACACTGTATAAAAATTTCTAATACAATTATCTTAATTTTGTTTATACACAACATACATATTATTGTACTCTTCAAAATGAACTAAAATCTAAGAGAAATATTAAAATACAAAAAAATTACAGACAATTATATATAAAAATAAAAAAAAATTGATATTTTTTTTGAGTTTTTTCGTTATAAAAACTCTACTCTAAATGAAAAAATATTTAACCTGCAACAAAACTTATGGTCCACTTTAGGAAAAATAATATAATTAACATTCCCCAAAAATTTCAAAACATTATGTGGTTTGATTCTTAAGATATCATGTATATGGTAAAGCGTTCTTTTCGAAAACATAGTTTTGAGAAAAACTCATTTAAAGTTTTATCTTACTACCCTTTTGTACAGAGTGATGTTTTTTTTTAAAATCACTATAACTTTATTTCTATTTCGCGTAAAGGAAAAAGAAAAACTATTCTGGAAAGAAAAATGTTAAAACTATAAGATTTTGAAATTAAAAAAAAATTTGCTTTATGTAGACGAAAAACGACATTTTCAAGGTAGGCAATCACTTTAAATTAAACCAGGGGCAATATCAAATTAATTAGACATCGCATGAACTATATAAGGTATTTATCACATGCATATACAATAAAGTAAGTATTCCAGTTTAAATCTAATTCAGTAGAACATTTTATTAAAATCTGTATTTTATTTGAATTAAATTTGTCAATTTTTAAAATAAGTTTAAGAAAGTAAAAATTTTATTTATGTTAATAATCAATGTTACAAATGTACAAGATTTCAAAATGCACGACGTTCAGATATGGAAAATAAATTAGTTTTGTTGCGCTTGTTGTGCTGACCGTTAAAACAATTAATTTTAGGGTGTTTTTTACTTTCAAAGTGCTAGAGATTGATAAATTTCTTGTCGCGAATCCAGTGTTATAATTTCGCTTCAATAATGTGATACATGCTCCGATTACATTTCAGTGCCTCAATAAGCTTTACTGTAAGGCATAGGTAATGATAGGTAATGAATCATCCAAGATTTTGTTTAGAATTTTAATAACGTCACATTTTGAAGCTACACGAGAATGTTCTTTTATGGATCTCGTAATTTTGAACCTCAGTCAAGTGATGAAAATGACACCTGAGCATGCACTTCACTTCTAAAAATTTGTACCTTAATGAGGACTTCAATCCTCCACGGAATTAACGTGTACGAGTATAAGGTTGTCTCGTGCCATGTTTTTAATAGCGCAACTTGACAAAGCCAGCTGCAAGTTCAGGACTATGACCATTTGGCTATGGCAGTCAAGGGCCATTTATAAAATACACTGAGTTCATGTGCTCTATTAATAACTCAAACGCATGATTATAGTTTCATTACACTGTGAAGCAAAACAAGGGCTATTGGCGGAATGTCCAAGGGAACCGAGTTCACCCGAAAGAGGTTTAGAGCTACAAAACGATCCCCTGGGAAACTACCAAACCCACGTTCAATTGTTATTGAGAAAAATCATAGTATACATTTTATACGGTAGCATACATTAAATTTATATATTACAAATTAAGGGTAAATGAAACGAAATGTATATGTTATTGCAAGGTGCACACATACAAAACTGAAAATAATAATAAAGAACATAAAGGGTAACAGAGGAAAAATAATATACATAATTCCCGAATTCTTGCAAATACATCAAAAGTAATATAAGTATAAAATATAAATGCACCGTACAAAAAAGAAAAGAAAAAGACAGGAAACTTTTGAGAAAGGAGGAGAAAAAAAAAGAAAGAAAGAAACGTCTGTGACCACACATAATCCCAATCCTTATCCAATCCCAACAAAGGAATTTGATCCCAGATTGTAAAGGCAATTTTAATACATGATTTTAGTTTAGAGTGAATGTAAGGATTTCTAACGATAGATTGGAACCAGGCTTTATTAGAATTTTGAGATGCAGAGACCAAATGGAAATCTGTAGTCAGGGGACATGCGAATACATAATGGTCTACGTCCCCAACAAATCTACAAAGACAGTTGGGAGTAGCTTTGAATTTGAAGCGATGCAAATAAGAAACAAATGGGTCATGGTTTGTTAAGAGTTGTGTAACGTAATTAGAATTGGGATTGATATCTAAACTGGGTGTGGGAAAGAAGGATTTGAGAACTGACCTCATAATTTTTGAACCATGCTCAAGTGACTGTTATGACACCTGAGTTGAAATCTCACTTCAAACATTAACACCACGCCAGCGGAAAGATTTTGAGTTCTCGACAGATTTAACATGCAACAGCCCCATGTACACAGCTGGTCATCAGCGGTACTAGGTTTCAAACCCACGACTCGACAACGAGCTCACTTCCATGATCACTTTGCTACCGTGGTCATACGTAGAATAATACGTAAAATAAGGTGACCAGACTTTAACATTGGTAAAGTGGGATTCACCATTGGCCGGGGGAGAGGGAGATTCTTGGTTAAACACTTGATCTGTATGGAGCACCAAAAATTTTCTCAGAACGTAAATACAGTATTGCAATATATATTTTATTAAAAATAATTCAACATAAAAGTACACTTTTCAAACATAATGCGCTTAAAAAATTATCCATAATTACTATACAGTGGTGGCAAAAATTGTGGACACTGTTTTAAATTGTATTGTTTTTTTAAGTTTGGCTTAGAACACTTTACGTTGCATAAAATACTAAGTGCTTTATATCAGTTTAAAGAGAATTTAAAATTGAAATCAATTTAAAAAAGAAAATTCAAATATTTGCAATGCAAAAAGAGTTATGCTGCGGTATACATTGGATACTGATGACAGCAGTGAGTTATCAGAGCTTAGTGAGGCTGCGTTTATTCTTTATTACAGCTTCACATTGATGTTTCACTGAGCTGAAAATAGTTTGAAGCTCTTCCTTCGTTATTACATGATGCCAGGAAACAATTATATCCTCAATTAGTTCATTTTTATCCATGGGTACCTCATTCGGGCAAGAGTTTTCAAACTGTCCCTCAAGTTTTCGATCGGATCGAGGTCAGGACTGTTTCCTAGCTAGGATAGCAATAATATTTAGTCAAAAAGCAATGGTATCAAATAAAAGAGTAGGTTGGACACATGTGTGACGAGAAAGTGGTATTTCCTTTGTTAAAATTACATCATAATGTGGGTAGTTCGGTGACTACATTTGGAGGCTGAAAGTTTTGCTTAAGATGGCAGGAGACAAATTCAATAAAAAAAAGCAGAAAAAAGCCGAAAAATGTGCACCGCATTTGTTGATGATAGAAAAATTAAAATACTTTGTTTCTGAGATAAAACAAGTTCATGGACATTCATCAGAAGTGATCTGAGTGATGCTGGGGTTTCTGTCAGTTCAGAAACAACCAGTAGTATATTAGCAGATGGAAAAGGTAGAATTCCACGAAAAAAGCACAATATCCATTTACAGCAGCACTAAAAGGGATTACAGTGGACAATGGAACACATTAATTGGAGAAATAATTGTTTTTTACGTTATATGGAGGGAGGAAACTAAAATATCGTTTTTCAGTAGTGATAGCCTAAAATATGTAAGACATACAGAGAAACCAGAAACGATACATCCTGACTGCATCCGGGCAACTATGAAGTACCCACATAACTTTATTGTTTAGTCTGTGACGAATCTGTACGGAATCTTTCCACTAATCTTCTTAGGCGTCTTTTTGGGGAATATAAATTCGCGTTTATTTCCAATCAACTCCAAAAAGATGTACGGGATATTTAAACTAGATAAGGTATTTAAATCGAGCGTTGCGAGATAGCAAGAGGGATGATGGTAGGCTATTAAGCCAGTAACTTTAAACGCATTACTAGAAGATTCAAGGAGATTAGATTCGTGAAGACGTCATGCTGCGAGACGTACCAGAAAGCTGATATAAGCCAACGGTAAATATAATTCACGTACGCTTAAAATAAGTGTCAGTTTAAGCGACTTAGTTAAAGTTAATGAAAGTTAAGAATTCGAATACGTGTATTTCTCGGATCTCCTATTTCTGTAAACCTTACTTGATCTTGAGCTTAATTATTAATTAATTGCATTCTTAGTAATTTAATTTAATATAAAGGCAAATCCCTTTAAGTGACGTAACATTATCTTATTATATGTTATCAGAGATTCTTTTGAGAAAATTATAATAATAAATAAATATTATTATTATTCAAAATGTCTTTTAGTGGTTCTTTGCCTCAAATTAATCATGGTGTTCAAGGTGTGACCCAGGGGGGTCATCACAAGTCTTGTATATCAGCAGATGATATTGGTCGCCTTCATATCATCGATGGAATACTGAATGTCATAAAATACATTAACACTATTCTAGAACCCAAATTTCACACAGGCTTCCAACAGGGATATTTTACCTACAATGCTTTATTAATTTTTCAGCAAGATTCTGCTCCTTGTCACATAGTAAAGTAATTGAGACTGGTACCGTTCTAAGATCATTGCGTTGTTGTGCTGGCTAGGAAACAGTCCTGACCTCGATCCTATCGAAAACTTGCGGCACCGTTTGAAAACTCTTGTCCGAATGAAATAAAAAGGAACTAATTGAGAATACAATTGTTTCCTGGCATCATGTAATAACGAAGGAAGAGCTTCAAACTATTTTCAGCGTAATAAAACATCGATGTGAAGCTGTAATAAAGTATAAACGCAGCCTCACTCTATGCTCTGATAACTCACTGTTGTCATTAGTATTCAATGTATATCGTCAGTTATCGCAGCATAACTCTTTTTGAGTTAAAAATATTTGAATTTTCTTTATTACACTAAATTCAGTATTAAATTCTCTTTAAAATTATGTAAAATACTTAGCTCTCTTTGTGCAACGTAAAACGTTCTATAAGCATACAAACTTATAATACATTAGAATTTAAAGAAGTGTCCACAATCTTGGCCACCACTGTACAGAAAATAAATTAATACAACACTATTATTATATGATTTGATATATTTCTTACTTGAGTGACTTTTTATAGAAAATGTTTAAAAAATCATGAAATTTTTCACAAGAATTTTTAAAATTATATTTCATGTATAAAATGGTTTTTAAAGTCTTAACACTTACTCATGATATATTTCTTATGTCCAAACTTTATTTACGGTAAAAAAACGCGTTCAGTCGCAAAATAAGGAAATGTTTCTAATCATTTGTTCTCTATTGTGATTTTTGCTGATGCCCAAGATTTAACATTCTTCTTATCAATATCTTTTTTAAATAATGATATCTCATTAAAAAAAATCATTTTCCGAATGATATGCAAAATTTTCAGTAATATGATCGAATGATCTTCGCACATCATTCCAATAAGTTCTTGTTTTAATATAGCCTAATAAAAATGTTCAATATCAGTGTAATGTACCATTCACTCTTCTAAATTGTCTATGAAGGTTACATTATAAAATTAACAAAAATAATATGAAACTCAATCGAAGTTTTCAGATCAATATCTGTTATGTGCACTTTTTGGGAATTTCGATATATAGACTATTATGACTAGTTTATCAACCAAATTTTAGTTTAACCCTGCTTTCTGTTTGGGTCTATATGACCCGAAATAAAATTTATACGTTCATAAAAATATAGAACTGGGATATTTTCATGAAATTTCTTGGCATCGTAGATAAACAATATAAATATATACTCCTAGAGGGATTTATGTTTATTTGTATTTCGAAGAAATGTTTTTCAATTTATACCTAATGTATGCCATATATTCACGTCAATATATAACCCAATGCAAAAAATCATTTATTTTTATTCATACATACTCACTTTTGTTTCGAATAAATTAAAAGAAAACAATAACAATAGTTTATCTAACTTACCCGTATTCAAAACAGTATGTATTCATTGATGTACGTATTTGGTCACATGTTAAGAGAGCACATGATTGGTTAAAAAGTTGATACGATAGGTAAGGGAACAAACAATTTGCCTTTATTGCAACGTTTTTTTACCTGCGGTATTTCACTTTCCGATATACAGTAAAGGAGATGTGCCTGCAAATGGGAGGGGAAAAAATGACCAATTGCATAAATTTGACACACGCTGATATAGATTAACTATTAGAAGCTTCTGACAGCCAAAAAGTATCCCAGTATGAAAATCATGCAAGTGGTGAAATTGAAAGTTCTGTCAACGATTTTGATACCAATAATCAACAAATGAACTATAAAGAGAGCATCCAGCCCAAGAATCGTGAAATAAAGTGGAAGCTGAATCCTCTGCCACATTTTTTATGAATCAACAGCTACTAATAATATACAATCTACTCCAGGGATCAGATGATATGCAACGGTCAGGATAGCAGATGTAAGAAGTGCAATTGAGGTAGTATTCAATTCCACAGTAGAAAACTAAATCATAAAAAAGACTAATATTGAAGGAGATAAAAGTCTTTGTAAAAAAGTGTAAAAATATCGAAAGTAAAACTTTTCCACTATATATTGGATTGTTATTGTTAGCTGGTATTTATATAGGGTGTTTTTAGAGGTATAGAACTTTAAATTGCAATAAAACGACCATGTATTATTCGATTGACATGAATTTTTTTTATTCAAAAGATAATCTAGTGGCATTACATTTTATATATGATCAAGAAAGGCGTAGATTCGTCGAACGGGCCCAAAACAAGATTGCCGTTGCTCCCGATTTTCATAAGCGAGTTTTGTTTAGCGATGAAGCGCACTTCTGGTTGAATGGCTACGTCAACAAACAAAACTGCCGCATTTGGAGTGAAGCTAATCCACAAGTGTATGTCGAAACACCGTTACATCCAGAAAAACTGACTGTTTGGTGCGCTTTATGGTCTGGTGGAATCCTTCTTCAAAATGGATGAAGGCCACAACGTTACAGTCAATGGCGATCGGTATAGAGCAGGGGTGGCGAACCTTTTGGAGTCAACGTGCCATTTTTTCTAAAAAAAGTTTAATGAGTTATAGGCGTGCCATCAAATAATTTTGACTTGTGATTATTAAATAACTAATAAAACTAAATTCGAACAAATCAAAATTCTTTATTTAATACGAAAAAATACATTTTGCACTGTATAGTAGTAAACGTTTTAGTTATACTTGTAATTTAAATTAAAATAACATTAGTGTGATTTCTACTGTTGTAGATTAGATGACAAATAACTTATAAGACGTTACTTTTAGTAGAATGCATGCTGAATTAGAGTCGTCTGTTAAACGGTTTCTAAGCGAGTCTTTGATGTTATTTATCTGTGAAAATAATGACCCGCAGGCATAGGTAGATGAAAATATGGTTAAAATAGCATACGCCAACTTCTTCAAACAGTCAAATGCGTCTGGAATCGAATTCCATGTTTCCAAAATTTCGTTACTGGTATTTTTACTTATATTGCTTGTCAATCTTTCTGCTTCAATCAATTCCAACTTTTTCCTTGTTTCAATAAACTTTTGAATCCATATTGAACTAGACTGGAAATCAATCAGTTGCATTTCAAGTTCTTCAATTTCCAACCAATCGAATTGAGACAAGTTCAGTTTATCAAACGAAATCACATCAGGGTACATAATAAATTTGAACGTTTCCGATAATTCTTTGAACTGAGAAAATCTCGCTGAAAATTCTTTGATTAAAGAATCCATTACGGAAATAAAGTCATCAATAACTTTTTATTCATTTCGTTTCTCTTGGGCATC
Organism: Trichonephila clavipes; assembly: GCA_019973935.1. NCBI lineage: Eukaryota > Metazoa > Arthropoda > Arachnida > Araneae > Nephilidae > Trichonephila > Trichonephila clavipes. The sequence continues at coordinate 1,539,924 of BMAU01010725.1, read as the reverse complement.
TAAATCTTAGATATTTTTTTTCAAGTATGAGAAGTACTTGTAGTTTTTTGTAATAATATCGTTTCTGAAAACATATAGTTTAGCTTCAAAAGCGCGAATGAGATCCATCATGACGATAACTGTTTTATTCGGGCCTTGCAGCTTTGTGTTCAATTCATTGCAATGTTGGCATATGTCTGTAAAAAACATCAATTTTAAAAGCCACATGATATCCATCAACTGTAGGTATTGTTCAATTTTGCTCTCATTTTGTAGAAACAGTCTGATTTCTTCCAAGCAATCAACAAATCTTTGAAGTACGTCCCCGCGGTTCAACCAGCGAACATTGTTATACATTATTAAGCCATTATACACCGAATTGACTTCATCCAACAAAGCATCAAACTGTCGTTTATTTAAAGCCTGCGTCGATATGAGGTAGACTATTTTTGTGACTAAAGTTATTACATTATCAAGAGATGTTAAACCACTCTTTGCACATAAGGCTTGTTGGTGAATAATGCAGTGGCATTCAAGAATCGAAAGTCCTACGTCTGTTTTAAATAAAGAAATGAAACCATTTTTTTTTGCCTACCATATTTGGAGCACCATCAGTGGTTACTGAAACAATTTTTTTTCAAATCAATTTCTTTCTCAGCAAGCGAATTTCTTACTGCCGTACAAATATCTGTGCCCTTTGTAGTTGTTAACAACGATGTTACATATCGCAATTAATTCTTCCTTAATGATGTTTCCTACACAATATCGAGCAAAGACAGCTATACGTGCCGATTTAGTAATGTCAATACTTTCGTCAAGACATAGCGATATAAAAGGAGCGGAGTAATGTCCTTTTTTTGTTGATCTGTAACATTTTCTGCCAATTTCAAGATTCTATCTTTCATTGCGTTTCTAGATAGAGGAACATCTTTGATGCGCTGAATTATCTTATCTTTATTATCAAAATCATCAGAAAGTGAGGGCACACATGCCCCAACCAAGCTTCCTTCAAAAACTCTCCCTCTTGAAAAAGTTTACCATGCCGAGCAATGGCGTTTGCAGCCGAGTAACTTGCCGCACTTGTGTGACAATTTTTGCTTACATATTTAAACATAGACGTCGACTGTTTATTTCTGTCTTTTATTGCACTTGCAATTAATTCTTTTTGCTCTGGTTCGCTTTTTTCACAAAAGGATTTGTGATTTGTTTCAAAATGCCGTTTTACAGACGATGTTCTGTATACCATTGTTCCAGAACATAAAACACACACCGCTTTGTCGTCTTTATTGATCATGCCATATTTCTCAGCCCACCAAGTTTGAAATTCTCTGCTGCACTTACTATCTTGCACTTTTTTTTTTGTTGAGCTAGCCATGTTAAATAGCAGTTAAAAAACGTAAATTTAACACAAAACTTTAAATGTACAGTTGTGTCGATGATATTGACTATTCTATGTGCTCTCGCTTGATTCCTCCTCCCACCTCCCCGCCAATAAAACCCCTTTTTACTGACTGCGCACGACTGCGGGCTCATGGGTAGATTTATTTGTTTTTAGGAAATTGAGTGCTTGTTTTGAGATTTCTGTAGTGTCTGCTCTTTCGCTTTTGTCTCCGGTCATTAAAATTTTTAAAAATAAAGCAGTGAGAGTTATTTTACCAATTAGACTTTCAAGACGAGAATTAGATCACATTAATAAATTAGATGTATACAAGCTGAACTATTAATGCAAACGTTAGAATATGTTTTTTTAATTACTTGAATATATTTAGAAATAGTTACATACACACACTATGCGTAGATAAACTTTGCATCATTAGCAATTTATAGTATGCGAAGTATTTACGCAAGACATAACAAACGAGTCTGCTCCCCGACTTGTCGGCGTCGCGACGGATCACTCGCGTTTGTTCATTAATACTTCATAGTAAACTTAATTATTTTACGCTAAAATGCAAATGGTTTTTGATCGATGGCGTGCCCAAAATGTTCTGTTGCGTGCCATCATTGGCACGCGTGCCATTGGTTCGCCATCCCTGGTATAGAGCCATGATTACTAACTTTTTCATACCTGAATTGAACAATTATGATGTCCAGGAGCTGTGTTTCCAACAAGACAGCGCAACATGTCACACAGCTCGTACCACAATCGATTTATTGAAGGACACGTTTGGTGACCGCCTAATTTCACGTTTTGGACCTGTGAAATGGCCTCCAAGATCTTGTGATTTAACACCGCTAGACTATTTTCTGTGGGGCTATGTAAAGTCATTGGTCTATGCGGATATGCCACAAACGCTTGGCCATTTGGAAGACAACATTCGCCGTGTTATTGCCGATATACGGCCAAAAATGTTGGAAAAAGTCTTCGAAAATTGGACTTCCAGATTGGTTAACATCCAAGCCAGCCGTGGCAGTCATATGCCAGAAATCATATTTAAAATGTAATGCCACAAGATTATCTTTCGAATAAAAAAAATTCATGTCAATCGAATAATACATCGTTGTTTTATTGCAATTTAAAGTTCTATTTCTCTAAAAAACACCCTTTAAATCATATGGAGAATCAACAAAAAGCTTATGAGGTCAAGAAATTGGCAGAACATATTTCGTGAGACAATCTGCTCGAAACATTTTGCACCATGACGAGAGTTAATCATTTTGATAATAAATTTGTCAAGAAAGAAGAAAATTAGATAAATTAGCTGCAATGTGACAGATATATGGGAAAGGTGAATAGAAATTCTACCAAAATAATATAATCAGAAGGAAATCATTACTGTAGATCAGCGTTTCTCAAACTGCGGGGCGCGCCCCCTTAGGGGACATGATAACTCAACGAGAGGTGGGCGAGCATATTGAAAAGTCGAAAGCAAAAGATTATTTTTTTTAAAATTACTAATTTACTGAAAATAAAAAAACGAAATACATTCTGACATAATAAGAAATAAAATACACATTTACACATATAAATGCATCAGTACTACACAATGTATTTTTTAATTAATTTAACAATATTAAGACCAAGTACTCTATAGTCTTATCGTATATAAAATTATATGCAAAGACTAATATTTATCTTGATAATTTGTATTTAAAATTAATCCCTTAACTGCATATAAAAGTTACGTCATTCACTCTGCAATGTCATCGCTTTCCTCGTAGTCGTGCGTATATGATGTATGGGGAGGGGAGAAAAATAATAAATAAGAGCAAATCCTCTGAAATAATTACATCCTTCTCAAACACTCTATCAAATTTATTTTATTGCATTCCAAAGCTTTCTGAATAATTTTGTGGATAGCAGCGATCGTTTTTCGGACAGATGTATATGTACGTCCGGAGAAAACAACACTTTAGCTGAGCGAGACGTTTATATACGCCGGTGGCACTTTAGAGGTTTAAGTCGTATATATATATATATATATATATATATATATATATATATATATATATATATATATTGTAGATTTAGCATCTAAGAATAGTATTATTGAATTCAATAGATTGTTATTGCATGGAGGGGGGTGCGAGGAAAATTATGATTGAATATCGGGTCACAAATATTGAAAGTTTGAGAAGCACTGCTGTAGATGAACAATTAGAAGGATTTCGTGGCCTGTGTCATTTTAAACAGTATATACCAAGTAAGGGTATTCTACTGTTAATAATATGGGATGAAAATATGGACTTTTATGTGACAGTCGCATGTATTGAAAACACTAATTTACACTAAAAAAAACAAGGGTCAAATCTAGAGAAAAATCAAGGAATGCGAGTAGAGTGTGACTTCACTTTTGAGTGTTCAGGGCACAATATTGCATGCGATAATTTGTTCATATCCTACAACTTTGGGCAAATTCTTTTTAAAACGGAAAATGACTGTTCTTGGAAACATCGGAAAAATACACAAGAGCTTCCTGAAGAAATGCCAAATAAAGTTCATTGCTCATTCTTTTATTTTACAGAAGGCATTGCATTTGTAAACTACATCCCGAAAAGGAACAAGAATGTTATTCTTATAAGCACTTTGCATTGTGGTAAAGAAGTAAGCAGCATACCTAATAAAAAAACATTAATGATTTTAGATTATAATTCAACTAAAGGGGCTGTGAATATTTTTGATCATCTTCTAAACACATTCACTTGTAACAGAGAAACAAATCGCTGGCCCATGATAGTATTCTAAAGGGTGTTTTTTTAGAGGTATAGTACTTTAAATTGCAATAAAACAACGATGTATTATTCGATTGACATGAATTTTTTTTTTATTTGAAAGATAATCTTGTGGCATTACATTTTAAATATGATATCTGGCATATGACTGCCACGGCTGGCTCGGATGTAGTCCAATCTGGACGTCCAATTTTCGATGGCTTTTTCCGACATTTGTGGCCGTATATCGGCATTAACACGGCGAATGCTGTCTTTCAAATGGTCAAGCGTTTGTGGCTTATCCTCATAGACCAATGACTTTACATAGCTCCACAAAAAACAGTCTATAGGTGTTAAATCACAAGATCTTGGAGGCCAATTCATAGGTCCAAAACGTAAAATTAGGCGGTCACCAAACGTGTCCTTCAAAAAATCCATTGAGGCACGAGCTGTGTGACATGTTGCGCCGTCTTGTTGGAACCACAGCTCCTGGACATCATGATTGTTCAATTCAGGAATGAAAAAGTTAGTAATCATGGCTCTATACCAATACCCATTGACTGTAACGTTGTGGCCTTCATCGTTTTTGAAGAAGGATTCCACCAGCCCATAAAGCGCACCAAACAGTCAGTTTTTCTGGATGTAACGGTGTTTCGACATACACTTGTGGATTACCTTCACTCCAAATGCGGCAGTTTTGTTTGTTGACGTAGCCATTCAACCAGAAGTGTGCTTCATCGCTAAGCAAAATTCGCTTATGAAAATCGACCATTATTTTCGAAATAAAATTGCACAATTTGAAAGCGTTGTTCAGGCGTGAGTCTATTCATGATGAATTGCCAAACCAAACTGAGAATAAATCACTTGACAGCTGATAAATCGATCACCATCTTGGAAAGTAATGCCAACTTAAACTTCTATACCTGGAAAAAAACACTCTGTATAACATGCTTGATACTTTCACGTATAATACATTAGTCCTATGGATCAATGAATAGTGATTGAAAATTGATTAAACGAAGGCTATTTTATAGGAACTGGGAAAAATCACTCATGTCTTACATGCATTGAAGCAAGGTTAAATCTACCAAGAAGTGAGTAATCAATAAAAATAGTGATACGAATACAAAGAAAAAGGGAAAGTGTACCATCGGGATATGCTGAGAATACTTCATTGTTTGTCAAACGTGCAAGGTGCAAGCTCTCTCTCTCTCTCTCTGTTTATCTAGCAGTGACAACTAAACTAATATGTTATACTACAAGTGTAAGAATCACATTTGCAAGACTTATGTAAGATATTACAGTTCAATTTGTAAATAATTCTTCGAATATTTTTCTGTTATTTTTTATATGCTTTATATTATTGTTGTAAGTATCAATTTCAAATATGTTTCTGTTATTTTTTAACTATGGTGACTAAAGAATGCTATGTGCATCAACTAGAATATATTGCCAAAAAATATATATAAAAAAATCTCAAAGTTACACTTTTTGCACATGACAGATATTTGTTTGGTAACTATGATGTCCTGATGAAAAAGCTGCATGGCAGCCGAAAACCGTATCTTCTCTTCTCGTTTTTAGCCGTTCCCTAGCTTGTTGTCTATTCTTTCTAAAAGTCAGGACTTGTTTTAAATTCCGTTGGGACAAAATGCTGAAAAACGGGATTTTCCAGCCCAAATGGGACACCTGGTCAACTTAACTTATAAGTAGTATTAAAACTCATCATATCTATAAAAAAGTTGTTATAAGATCTATATATATAAAGGAGAAAAGCGACTCACTCACTCCCTGACTGACTCATAGATTGCCAAATCACGATATCTCCGGAACTATAAAACCTACAGATTTGAAATTTGGTAGGTAGGTTCCCTTCATGGAGTAGACATCAGCTAAGAAAGGATTTTGCAAAGATCTAACCCCAAGTGGCGTTATAGATAATTATTTCCATTATTAAACTATTAGATGTACAGTCTTGAAAAACTTGGTACACAGATTTCTTTCATAAAGTAGAGATTCCTTACATAATGATTTTTACGAAAATCGACCTCCAAGGGGCGTTGAGGGCGCTTAAGGTGGGTTATGCATAATTATTTCCATTTTTAAACTATTAGTAAAGTTTTGAAATTTAGTTTGCGGGATTCCTTTCATAGAGTAGAGATCCGCTATAAAATGGGTTTTTGTCAAAATCGACCCCCAAGTGGCGTTGTAGAGAATTAAGGGGCGTTATATATATATATATATATATAGGCAATTAACTCATTTTTTAAACTATTAAGCGTAAAATCTTGAAATTGAGTTAGCAGATTCCATTAATTCAGTAGAGATCCGCTATAAGATGGGTTTTGTGAAAATCACTTCCTAAGTTGCGTTGCGGGGCATTATTGATAAATATTTCCATTTTTAAACTATTAGACGTACGGTCTTAAAATTTGGTATATATATAAGCGGATTCCTTTCTTGGTGTAGAGATCCGCTACAAAATAGATTTAGGGAAAATTGATCCCCAAGGGTTACTGAAGGGGTTTAAGGGATGTAATAGATAAACATTTCCGCTTTTCAACTAATAGACCCACCTGCTTGAAAATTAGAAGGTATGTACTCTTCATGGAATAGAGTTCTTATACCATAGAGTTTTGCAAAAACGGACCCCTAAAGGAGTGGAATTGTGAGGGATTAAGGCGTGTTATAGAAAAATTCCTGTTTTTGAATTTAACCCATTTGCCTGAAATTAATTAAACACGTTTCTTTAATTGAAAAGAGTTCCATTAAGAATGGATTTTACGGAAATCAATTCCAGGGGGAAGCGGGGAGAGTTATTGGGGCGCATTGATAGACAAAATTCCCGTTTTCGAACTGCTAAGACTATAATAATAAAACTTGGTTTGCATGCTTCTTTTGTTGAATTGAAATCCGCTAAGAATGCTTTCAACGAGGTATTGATGATAAAAATTCCGATTTTGCTCTGTTAAATTTATACTTGAAATTTAGCACGCATGCTTATTTTATGGAGTAGAGATCCACTGAAAGTTGCTTTGGTGGAAATCCACTTGATTATTAGGTTAAGTGAGCGCAAAAATTCTTTCTACTTATATTTTAGATATAAATAGAAATTAGATATTACAATTTATGTCTCTTTTATGTCAAGAGGTGAGAGTTACAACTCTAAATATATTTTTCAATACAATCGAATTATTAATGCTAGATATCATTAATTCATATATATGTAAACAGTATACATTTATACAACATCGTGAAGTACCTAGTGAAGTGGGTGGGTAACGGCTAGTGCATTTATAAATATGTCAAATTTTAAAAAATACCTACATCCATCTGTGGTTTTTTTAACCCTTTTTTTGCTCTCAGAATTTAGAGTATTCGTTAGGAAATAGATCCTCATAGTGAAGCACACCAAACTTTTTTCAGACTTCAACATAGCTTACGCTGATGATTGACCTAAGCCAAGAGAATTCGGAAGATTTTGAAAAAGAATTGAGCATTCGTGTAAGGTAAAAAAATTTAAAGGCAGTCTTAATCATACTCTTCAAATATAACCAAAAATTCCTAAAAAGATTTACTGATGTTAATTATTTTCAAGGAAACTGATTAAAGTCAATTTGTATAAAAATTTGATGTCTAAACAGATGCATTCAGGATATGGAAACTTTAAAAATGTTTCATGAGTATTAGATAATTTTATTTTCTTATAGTTTGCAGTAACTGTTGTACTACCCATAACATTTAAAATAAAGTTCAACTTTTTCCCAAAATAATTTATGTAACCAAATACGACCATTCTTTCAAAACATTTTCACAATAACATTTGTTCTAAAAAAAACCCGAACTCTATTGATTTTTGTAATTTTTCAACGCTTCTTTTAGCTGTAAAGATACACTCATGCTCAAAATTAAGGACACAAAACTTTTTTCGACATAAATCTAAATTGCCTCCAGTAAAACTAATAGAATTCGTAAATTTACATATTTCGAAGAACGAGTAGTCTAATACCATCCTTCCATTTTGGAAAAAAAGTTGTTTAGCGTTAGTTTTTGCAGAACTACTGGATTAACGCCGTTTACGCATCTGGAAGTTTCGTCTGCAGTTTTGCGAATATTGCATTAAAACAAGCAAGTTAGCCTGTTTAAAGTGAGAATAACTTCTCATAATCAATTAGATAATTGCTTGAAATGTACAGCCGTTAGTAGGCTAGAAACTGGCCAGTCTCAAGTGGAGGTGGCTTGATAGTTACAAGTGATCCCAACTGTGGAATCAATTCCAAACAAGTGATACTGTCACCTGGAAGGTCGTCACAGAGCAATGATATCTATTCCAAACAACAGATGAACGCGATAGCCTAGTAGTCAAGGTATTGGATCATGGTAGACATGTTATGAGTTCGAGCCCAGTACCTCTGAAGACCCACCGTGTAGGGGAGTGATGCATGTAAAATCTGTCGAAAGTTCAAACGTCCTCCCTTTGGTGTGGTGTGTTAGTTAGGAGAGGGGTGATAGCTCAGGTGCCGTACTCGTCACTTGGCCATGGTTCAAAATGACGAGGTTCGTCCCTAAAAAGCCCTTGAACAGCGCGACGTTAATATTCACTCACTCATTCACTCACTCTAAAGAACAGTTTAGAGACTCTTTGCAATTTGCTTTTGAATTTACCTTTACACCCAGTTTCTAGTCTTGTGTGTCCCTTTGACTGCATCCAACAAGAAGTGGAGCTGAAAACATCAGTCGTTGACACCACAAGAATGGGGGCATGTTCTTTTCAGTTATCAGTTGAGATTCACCAGTCAAAGTGATTTTCGTTGATTTCTCATCTGGAAAGAAAATATATTTCATATCTCCTACGTAAAAAAATCAACAAATTTGGGGGAAACAATTTCTTGTATCGGGTGGCATAATGTTGGGCAGACATATATCCATGTACATCTTTGATGTGGGTACCGCCTACTCACAACTCTATAGGTATGAGATCTTTAAAGCCTACGTGAGGTTGTACGGTACAGCACACAGACACACATTGCTCATATTGTTGATGAATTTCACGAAGAGGACATTTGTCGTATAGACTGGTACTCGCGAGGTTTCTGAACACGATTATATTGAGAATGTTCGAAATGGTCTTGGAAGAGCCATTTCTTAGAAGGTAGCCCACTCCCAGGAATTCCCCCCAGGAGTTCAAACTAGCGCTTTCACAAGTATGAACTTAGTTGGCACAAATTTTATTGATGCCTTCATAAACAGTATGCCAGCTAGTTAAGAGACTTCTATACTATGCATGATGGTCACATTTCATGTTAGACATACTATTCCGGAGTTAAATGCTTTATCTCTGATTCGTGATTTCACACTTTTCGATGTGCTCTACATCTGAATTCCAAATTAAAGGCTTTTCCATATTTTTATGTTGCTATATTTTTTCTCACATTACAATATGTATTTGTGCCACATTTCATGGCAACACTGCAAATAGTTCATCCGTCTTCTCAAATCTTATCTTTATGACCCTTATTTTGGACATGAGTGTGACAAAGGAGGCTTTATAACAGCTTTGTGACATTTCTCCATTTTCCACATGATGTGAGTTAATTATCACTCGAGTTTTTATATATATTGACTACTGTGTATAGAGAATTTATTATCAAAAACCAAACACATTTTAATGATGAACTTTTCAAAAAATTGCCACCTCTTCTACACCGCAGAGTAAATAAATATAGTATTTTGTAGGAGGTATACACACACACATAGGAAATTTTATAAGGGTTAATAAAGTATTTCATAATTTGAAACAGGAAATCTCGGGTTAACTTTTTCCCGAGAATTCGTGTGTATTTGATCAAGTAAAGAAGAAAAAGGATCTTTGAATCAGAGCAATAAAATGAATTGGAGTAAATTTTATGAACAAGCAATTTCAAAATAAAAAGTAATGATTTACGAAAATTTCCATGAATTCCTGGAGTAAGAATGGTACTGGTGGCCACTGCACACTATCCACATATCCTCACCAATGTGGGCCAGCAATGACTGGTTATTGTAGACGATGACATCCAAATCATGACGCTATGTTGTGCGTGGTGTCCAACAGTAGTATAAAGTTTAAACTTGTTAGCAAGTCGACACCAATCGTACACATTACTCCCATTACTAAAAATAAAAGCATGACTCATCAGAAAACTTTATAATCCAGTGTGCAAGCAGCTGTAGACTTGACAACATAGCAGAAATCATCAATGGCAATCAATGGCAATCTTCTTAATGGAATTTGTAACGTCCACATTAAGAAGACTGTGTCCTTAAAAGCTGGAAGAGAACGCAGCATATATATAATTGCTCATTTCATAGTTATTTTTATTCATTCAGAGCTACATTTCTTCATTCAATATTATCCTCGTTCATAACTTCTCCATCTGGTTCACTTGCTATCGTTCGATCTCATGTACGCTGATTGCATAGATGTTATTGTTTACTTAATTTGTTGGGAGTCCCTTAATTAACCTTTGGGGCTATTTCAATACTGTACTTAATATCAGAATCTTGCTTGTGAAGGAATAGTGGCGTATGCAAGGAAACAGAAGACTAACGAATAAAAAGATATACAGAGAAAAAAAGAGCCGAGAAAAGATAGCAGAAATAAATATCGAAGGATAAAAGTCTGAGTTATAGGTGTGTTATAGGGGTAAGAGCAACCACGCCAGAAGAGATTTAAAGAATAAGAATCGAATCTCAATGTTAGAAGTTTATGGTTGAGAGATCACAAAACAAATAAAATTTAATATAATCCTTATTCAAAAGTTGGATAGGTTAAGCCACACTACATATTCAATTTTGATACATATTATTAAAAGATTAATAAACTAGTTAAAGATAAGGTATCATGTATATTAATTATTATGAAGCGGGATCACGCGTACGTCAGAAGATTATTTATATTAATAAATTAAGCAGTTTGTGTGGGATCGGCTAATTGGAGCCAAGACCAAATAGCCGAGACGCATGGAATTTATGTTGCTAAATCTATGGGTAATAACCGTATGCAAAACGATTTTTTTTTCAAAATTGACTTTAAAACTTTTATTAAACTCTATACTAAGATGACCGTGTTATTTTTTTTATGCTAAGTAACAAACAAAACGTCGCTGAAGTGCCATTTTTGCTCTATGTGAGGAGAGAGATCCAAGCGATTTGATAGATTTTCTTTATTGGAATCATGTAAACCAGTGGTTATCAAGCTTTCACTATTGGCGACCCAATTTTTAATCATAATTTTTATCGCGCCCCCCTAAAAATAATAATGTATTGAAAGCAATAATAATGCACTTAGCGCTAAAGCTACAATACGATCATAATTATAAACCGTACAAATTAACAAGATAATTATTAAATTTTGTATATGTTACTTTTAAGTAATATAAATTTGTATTTACTTTTTTTTACTTTTTAGTTCGATTCACTATAATAGCGTGTGTTTTAGTTTTTTTTAAATATATAATTAACTTTATAATTATTTTATCTACACACGATAAAAATCACAATTCCAGTGAATAATTTAATTAAGAGAAAATATACTTACCTACTTTCAAGGACTTTTCAATTTTTCTTTGAAAATTTGAGAAAAAAATCCAACAAAATTGAAGAAAATGTTCGAAATGTGCAGGTCCTTAATAAAGGACATAAATCACAGACACTTTTCGCTAACAATGGAGGAACGTTATTTTCCAGCAAATCTGTCATATTTTGTTCACGTTTTTGTAGTTTTGCTGTCGTTTGAGGATCTACAAATAACATTTTGAACTTTTTCTTCCTTGTGTCTTTTTGACAAGGTGAAGTTCTACATTATAGTTTCATAGTTTTTTTCCTAAAGATTTTTAGGCAGCATTTGAAAATTTCAAATCAACTCAAACGTTTCATGGCTAACGCTTTTCTAATATTTACTTTCGCTATCTTGATTAATATGCATAATTTCAGCAGGTTCTTCAATTGCTTGATCAGTTTCAACTTCCTTCAATAGAGATCACAGAAGCCCATTTTTTTTAATATTCTGGTCATTTACATTGATAAACCATAATAATTCGTACAACACAGCAATAAAAACCACAAAATTGTTCATGGGGAAAGTGGAGCATGTTCTAAACAATAATTGTGTAAAATGTTTTTCAGTATGCATTATGTTTCAGAAAACTCATAAAAATAAATGTTGGCCAAATAATTCTTCAAAGTGCTCAATATGCTTATCCATATATCATAAAACTCTTTCATATGGAAAAAGGCTAAACAGAAATATATTATATTTGCAGCTTCCCTAAAAAAACGACTGAGATATCCATACCAGTAAGTTCGAAAGTCAGCTAAAGTAATTTTTTTTTAAAAAAACGTAATAAAAAAATCTCTCATCGTGGGATTACAGCAAATCAAACAAAATATATTTTTTAATTTGGTTATAGGATCAAAGATGGCTAATGAGCGTTTGAAGTGGAATCTTTTATTTTTGATGATCACCAGATGATAAAAATAAATTATATTAGTGTAAATGTGTATTTTTTATTGTGTTCGAAAACATTTTATTTTACTTCATTCCAAAAAAATTATTTTTTTAACCTTTTATTTTAAATATGCTCGTGGCCCTCTCGCAGGGTTACCGCCCCCCCAGGTGGGCACGTCCCACAGTTTGAGAAATACTGATGTAAACTGATTAGCCAAATTTTGGAGAATTTTTAAAAACCAAAAGCGTTAATTTCCGATTCCTTATTTTTAAATCGTTTTTTCCAGAAACTCATCCATTACCATGCAAATCTCGTTATTTTTTACCGTATAATATACTGTAAAAATGAAATTCATATGGTGAGCGAGATGTACTTTTATAAAAAAAGAACGAGATAGTATAATTTATATTTGGAGGATTTTTTATGCATGTTTTATTTAAATGATCAGTAAGCAAGTTATCCTTTCTTTTGTTATTGAAAGGTGGAAATAAAAGTGTTTTGATCAGGAGCATATTTCGCCACATAGCATCATGTTTTATATATATTTGGCGAATTTTGTATTTGTTCGTTTGTTTTTTGTAGAAGATTAACGAAAGAGAAAGAGATTATTTTTCAAATAAATCCCAAAAGAAACGTATTTTTTCAAAATTTTACGAAAAATTGTTTAGAAGATCATTAAAATATAGGCCATCATTAAAAAATTACTTTGAATTTTTTGAAACACCATCTTGCCTCTGGTTGAGCGTTGATCCTTAATTAAAAATTCCTTGCTAACTATATACCTGTGAGGATTGACAAATTTTATTTTTAAAATTCAACTATGCGAAAAGTATAAGATCTCTAGCAAATAGCAATTGTAAAGAACCACAGAGGTACATTTTTAATGCTTACGGAATTTACTGTTAATCTAAAACCAGGTACAGTTTTTTTAAGAATTTTCGAACATTAAAAACTGTACTATAATAAAGTCATCCACATATGCAAGGAATACGTAAAGGGTAAATAATTGAAAATATTTTGTAGGAAGAAGAAATAAAAAAGACATTACTAGATTCCTTACTTCACAAATAAAAATATCTGTTGCATTTTCTATTCCAAATAGATGAGCATTCAAGAAATCTTTAGATTGTTAATTGGAGAGAGTCCCGTTTAAATAATAAGCCTTTAATAGTAGTTTAATAGAATTATAAAATCGATAATTTTGAACAGTTTTAATATTTTTTGAATAAATGAACTTAAATGGTAAAAATTAAATTATGTGTAGTATCGTACATTAATTTTAGATTTAAAGTTATAAACTTGGAGGACTGCAGAACTGCTTTGATGTTGTCGATAGACAATACAAATTTACAATAATAAGTTTGCTTCTAATGTTAAAACTGATTAAATTGTTTCATGGTTTTATCAATTATATAATACTTTATAGAAATCGTTTATACTTCTCTTATTTGATATATATGAAAGAAATATGTATTATATATCAAAAACAAGAAATAATATATAATGAAGATAACAAGAAATATCGTAATAAAATATAAAAGCTAAACATGAAGAACAAAATTATAGAGAAAAAAACTACAAAAAAGAAGAACCTAGCGAGTCAGAAAGCAATTTCGGACTTAGGACCGAATAAGTGGGGTTAAACTAGTTTGAAGGAGCCAACCTTCCCCCTTTGCAACTCGGTAGGAAAAACCAAATAAAATAAAATAAACAAAAATTCAGAGTATGTAAAAACTCAGAGAGTATGATAAAACCACTCACTACTATTATGTAACAAACTCTTCCAAACTCTTAATGCAGAAAAATCGCAAAACAAATACGTAAGAAAAGTAGAAAAATCCTAAAACAATTACATAAGATAAGTATTTTTTAAAAAATAATTTTACAAAATTTCTTTACTCACAGAGCTTTTGCGAAGAGAATCAAGCATCTTGACATCAATTATTCACCAAGTTAAAAAATTCGAATATACATAAACACATCTTTTGAGCTAACTTTTAAACCAGCCAGCAAAGACAGATATCAAAAAAGACGACAATCAAATATGGTAGAATTTGAATTGGTTGATTGCCAAAAATGTAAATTTGCTAGGCTCTAATTTGGTTGGTTGTCAACAATGTGTAAGATGTTCAAGATGTGTGTGGAAAAAATGTAAACTGTGATATGAGTGATATGATATAATCTTCACAGCAAGACCACTAACATGCTGACTTTGAAATCCTATTGTTGTGTGGTGGTTTTGGAATTAGAAGGAGCAAGACGGTTAATGTATTTGTGATGAATATAAGTTCTTAAGAAATTAAAAGGGTATTCATGATCTAAACAACATTGAAAAGAAATTGTTTCATATTATTGTATTTATCTATTTTGTGGGTAGTTAAGTTATCATTTCTAAATAAAAAATTCAAAATGATATTTCTGTAAATTGATATATGCAAGTTACTATTCCATACAGGAATTTTAATTATATGGAACTTAAACGAATCTCTTTTGTCAAAAATGTTACTGACTACATTATTGTTAATAAGATGCAAGTCTAAATCCAAGAATTCCACCATATTAGAGTTGAAGTTAGTTTTAAGGAGCTTGAGATAATCAGGGTAGAACGTAATATTTGGTCTGTATTCACTATTTTTACCAAAAATTATTAAATCATCTATATAGCGATAAATCAAGTAAGAATCATTTACAACATGATCAATTTTAAAAAAATGTAAATATAGATTCGCTAAACAATTACTAGCTAGAACAAACACCCTGAGGTAATCCTTTGATCGGTTTATAAATACTTAATTAAGGTCATATTTAAATATTTAGTAATATATATATATGTAGGAATGGATGTGCACATATCGTATCCCTCCTATATTCATTAATGACGTAATGCCAAGAGAGCGCCACCTATCTGACAAGGCGGTTCGAGGATAACGAGTAAACCAGACTGGAATAGAACGATTGCGCGAGAGACGACCGAGAGAAGCGACGGCGATGAGACGATGACGAGGGCGCTGGAACGAAACGCCTCGTGGAATCCAACGATCTAATGATGTTTCGATTACTTTTTACTAACTTTTAGCCCTCCCTTGTAAATAATTCCCCTTAATAAATGTATATTTAACTCAATCTGGCCGTTGTCACTCTCTATATGGGGGCTCGGCCTTTCCCTTAACTTAAAATCCCCTAGAAAACCGAAGTAAAAGGACGATGACGATGCAAGATAAGTGAATTTATTCAATGTGTTCTTCAATGTGTGTTGGACGATTTTATTCAAATTCAAGTGCATTTATTCTTCAAAGCGTTTTCAACGTGTGTTTGACGATTTCATTCAATTTCAAGTGTTGTGTGAAAATTCACGATTGTGAAGATTTATTCGATATTTTTGCCGACACATCAAGATTTTCTTCAACACTATTATACATTCATGAAAGTTAATATTCAACAATCAAGACGTTGTATGCAAAAGTTTACCGTGAGTTTTTATTTCCATTGTTTTTTACAAACTCTCAGTGATTGTGAAAATATATTTTGAAACTGCTAATGTGACTGTGATACGATATATTTTTTTTTAACTTGTACAACTGCTACTAGTGACATTTTATTCTAGACTTTAATCTTTTCATAGCGTATTAATTTTTTTTTTTTCTGTGTTGAAATATTTTTGCTCACATATCATTTTAAGTGATCTGCAAATATTTGTATATTTTACGTATTTTGGTTCAATTTAAGTGATTTATTATGTCTTATTTAACACTGAATGATATCCCAGTTATCGCGCAAGCTTTGAAATTTGGCAATACGCAAAATGTAAAATTATTGTATTCTGTTGTTTTTAACTATCACCCATTCAATTGGACCTCTAGAGAACAATTGCGAAAAAGTTTACGGGTTTCGCACAAGATTTTGATATTGAAGACTACTCCGCCGTTATTTTAAAAAAATTAAACCTACCCGATTTAATCTGTTTAGCTAATTTTTTACAACTAGAAACAAATGGAACTGCCGAAGAACTTTGTAATAATATTTTGTTTTCACTAGCTGATTTATCCGCTTTTCATAATAAATTAAATACACGAGATGTAGAAGAATGCCCCCGCGGGATGCAGAAAATTCCTTTGCTTCCCCACACTTTCTACAGACAGGAAATCGGCTGACGCACTTAACCAAATTAATGAGTCAGCTGTTCCCCTATTTCGAAAAACGATTTATCGTGGCTTTTTGTTAAAGATTTACTTCTAACTCTTCGTTCTTTCAGTGCAGATGACTCATACTCAATTGAACATTTTTTTCTGATGTGGAGGAAAATTTAACGTTTTGCCCAATAACCGAACAACAAAAAATTGTTTTTGTAAAACGGCTTTTGACAGGAACTGCAAAATTATTTATTCAATCTCAGCGTGGTATAAACTCTTACAGTTGTATAAAAACATTACTTATTCAGGAATTCGGAAAAAAATTAAATCAAGCTCAATTGCATAAGGAATTACAACATAGAAAAATGCGGCCTAATGAAACGGTATTCCAATATTTAGTCGCTATTCGGGAATTAGCGAATCGAGGTCAAGGGTTTCTCGACGAAACTTCAATTATGGAATATTGTATTAATGGAATCCCCGATTCTCCTTCAAATAAGCTAATATTATATGGATGTACAACAATTCAGGAATTTAAAGAAAAATTAGGAATTTATGACAAAATATTTCAAAATAAAAGCAAAAATCACTCTTATGATACGTCGCGTAGTCCAAACTTTAGTAGCCAGCGCCGTGATGTTGAAAGTACACTTCATAAACATCGAAATGATAGATATCCAAAATTCAATGCACCAAAGCCTAATTCAAAATTTGAGAATAAAAATTTCAGAGATAGGAATCACGTAACTTGTTTTAATTGTTCGGGATCCGGTCATATTTCTAAATTTTGCCCAGATAAACATCGTGGTCCAAAGTGTATATTATGCGAAAATTTTGGCCATAAATCTGATGCTTGTCCTCAAAAAATATCCCTTCTTCTAATAATGTTGATGAAATTACCCCATTAACTACTATGTGTAAAGAAGTTAAAATTTTATCTAAAAAAAATATTATCTTTAGTTGATACCGGAAGTCAAGTAACCTTAATGAAAGAAAGTGTATGGAATCAATTAGGCTCCCCTTCTTTAATAAATAGTGGTAATATACTAACTGGTTTTGGCCTTTCAAAAACTCATGTAATTGGTTCGTTCAACTCAACTGTTTCAATTGACAACAAGACTTTACTGTTAAAATTAATGTTGTCCCCAACCACTCAATGAACTTTGATATTATTATTGGTTGTAATCTAATTAAACAAGCTAATTTGACTATCACCCCTGATAGTGTTATGTTTTCTAAGCTACAAAACGAAGTATCCGACGCTTCTCCACAACCATTTGTTTTCGCAATTACTGACGACATTCCTAAATTTGATATTGGCACTGAAATTCCAAAACAAACTCGTAATGATGTTGAGGCATTACTCGTATGTTATAGGCCGAATAAAATTAAAACGACGGATATTGAGTTAAGCATTACCGTGACGGACGACAAACCAATTTATCATTCTCAAGACGGTTACCTTTTACTGAACGTGATATAGTAGATAAACAAATAGATGAATGGATACAAAATGGTGTTATTGAACCATGTTCATCTGCTTATGCTAGCCAAGTCCTAGTAGTCCGCAAAAAAGACGGCAGTCCACGAGTCTGCATTGATTTTCGAAAATTAAATCGTGTGTTAGTTAAGGATCACTATCCTCTGCCCCTCATTGAGGATATTTTAGATAAACTTCAGGATACTAGAGTTTTCAGTACCATTGATTTACGTAATGGTTTTTTCCATGTGCCTGTTAACAAACAGAGTCGCCCATATACCTCCTTTGTAACACAAAATGGTCAATTTCAGTTCCTTAAAATGCCTTTCGGACTCTCTACATGCCCTTCAACGTTTCAACGTTTTATCAATACAGTTTTTCGTGACTTAGTTGTTCAAGGAATTGTTCTCCCTTACATGGATGATATAGTTATCCTTGCTAAAAATGAATCTGAGGCTATTGAGAGACTCAAAAAAGTTATTCAAGTGTCCAGTGATTACGGATTGGAAATAAATTTTGATAAATGTCAATTTCTGCATAGGAAAATTGAATTTTTAGGCCATATTATTGAAAATAATAAACTTTTTCCTTCCCCTTCTAAAACTAAATCAGTTGTCAATTACCCCGAACCAAAAACAACTAAAGAAGTTCAACGTTTTTTAGGTCTCACTGGATATTTTCGTAAATTTATCCCTGCTTATTCTGTAATTGCTAAGCCACTTAGTGATCTTTTACGTAAAGATACTCTTTTCAATTTTGATGTAAAACAAAAAGCTTCCTTTGACGAGTTAAAACGTTTGCTCTGTCAAAAACCTGTCTTAGGTATATATCGACAAAATTGTGAAACCGAAATACATACTGATGCATCAATCGACGGACTTGCTGCTGTTTTATTACAAAGATTCCCCGATGATAATTCCTTACATCCTATATATTACATGTCTAGAAAAACGTCCGAAACGGAGAGAAAATATACCAGCTACGAACTCGAAGTTTTAGCAATCATAGAAGCTCTCAAAAAATTCAAAGTGTACATTTTAGGAATGCCTTTCAAAATAATTACTGATTGTAATGCATTTACAAAAACTATGAGTAAGAAAGATCTAAACACACGAATCGCGCGTTGGGCCCTGAATTTACAAGATTATGATTACACCATTTTACATCGCTCTGGTTCACAAATGGCCCATGTCGACGCTTTAAGTAGAATACAGGTTTTAACAAACCAGTGTAATGATTCTATTGTGCATAGGATAAAAAGAATCTCAAGAGCTGGACCCACACATTCTTTCCATAAAAGCTATTCTTCAAAATGGTCCATATGATAACTACTGTATTAAAAATAATATACTATATAAATTTATTGACGGTGCCGAAGTCCTTGTTATTCCCGACGAGATGCAGCATCACTTTATCAAAAATGCTCACGACAAAGGACATTTTTCAGTTAAAAGAACTCTAGAACATATAAAAAATAAATATTTTATACCGCAACTTCAATCCAAAATTGAAAAATATATTTCTAATTGTGTAACATGTATATTGAAAAATAAAAAGTCTGGTAAACAAGAAGGATTTCTCCATCCTCTTGTCAAAGATGATATACCACTAAATACATACCATATCGATCATCTTGGTCCTTTAGCAACTTCAAGTAAAAACTACAAATTCATTTTAGCTGTCATTGACTCTTTCACTAAATTTGTTTGGTTATACCCCACAAAAACTACATCTACTTCTGAGGTAATAAAAAATTAGACATTCAAAAAACTACATTTGGAAATCCTCGTTTTCTTATCACTGATCGTGGAACTACTTTCACTTCTGACGAATTCCGCACTTATTGTTCGGAACAAAAAATTACACTTCACCATATTACTACAGGTTTGCCACGTGCTAATGGTCAAGTAGAACGCATTAATCGAACAATTATTCCTGTCTTATCTAAGATGTCAGAAGACGATCCCACGAAATGGTTCAAACATGTTCCTTCACTACAAGAAGTCTTAAACTCAACATTCCAACGAAGCATTAACACCACTCCTTTTGAATTACTCTTTGGAACACAAATCAATAACAAGACTGATTTGCGCATTCAACAATTAATCGACGAACAACTACAACTCGAATTTAATGAAAACAGAGAACTCCTACGTAAAGCGGCAAAAACGCAAATACTTAAAGTGCAAAATGAAAACAAAAAGTCTTATAATCTTCGACGAAAATCTCCTTATTTATACAGTGTTAAGGACTTAGTTGCTATTAAAAAAACGCAACAAGGACCTGGACAAAAACTCTGCAATAAATTTATCGGTCCATATAAAATAACACAAGTAAAACCTAACGATACCTACAACGTTGAAAAATGTGGAAATTTTGATGGCCCAACCAAAACAAGTACTTGTGCCGAATACTTGAAACCATGGCCTAACAAATGAATGTTACATTACGAACGCAAACTTTTACTTAAACATTTTTTTTCGACATTAT
The DNA here is from genome assembly GCA_019973935.1 of Trichonephila clavipes. NCBI lineage: Eukaryota > Metazoa > Arthropoda > Arachnida > Araneae > Nephilidae > Trichonephila > Trichonephila clavipes. The sequence continues at coordinate 1,519,204 of BMAU01010725.1, read as the reverse complement.
CACCATACTCAAGATTGCTTTGTATTGTTTGTCTTCTTTCCATCTGTATACCTATTTTTTTATTCTTTATTATTAGTTTTGATTTTCTGATACATATTTGTCTGTTTTAATAATTGTTTTATTTGTAAGTTTATTTCCTCTAGCTTTTCAGTTTTATTTCATGAAATTTTGAAATACACTGTATTTTACATGCGAGGACGCATGCTTGGTCATGATGGCCGATGTAGGAATGGATGTGCACATATCGTATCCCTCCTATATTCATTAATGACGTAATGCCAAGAGAGCGCCACCTATCTGACAAGGCGGTTCGAGGATAACGAGTAAACCAGACTGGAATAGAACGATTGCGCGAGAGACGACCGAGAGAAGCGACGGCGATGAGACGATGACGAGGGCGCTGGAACGAAACGCCTCGTGGAATCCAACGATCTAATGATGTTTCGATTACTTTTTACTAACTTTTAGCCCTCCCTTGTAAATAATTCCCCTTAATAAATGTATATTTAACTCAATCTGGCCGTTGTCACTCTCTCTCTCTCTCTCTCTCTCTCTATATATATATATATTTAGACTTGCATCTTATTAACAATAATGTAGTCAGTAACATTTTTGACAAAAGAGATTCGTTTAAGTTCCATATAATTAAAATTCCCGTATGGAATAGTAATTTGCATATATCAATTTACAGAAATATCATTTTGAATTTTTATTTAGAAATGATAACTTAACTACCCACAAAATAGATAAATACAATAATATGAAAACAATTTTTTCAATGTTGTTTAGATCATGAATACCCTTTTAATTTCTTAAGAACTTATATTCATCACAAATACATTAACCGTCTTGCTCCTTTTAATTCCAAAACCACCACACAACAATAGGATTTCAAAGTCAGCATGTTAGTGGTCTTGCTGTGAAGATTATATCATAACACTCATATCACAGTTTAAATTTTTCCACACACATCTTGAACATCTTACACATTGTTGACAACCAACCAAATTAGAGCCTAGCAAATTTACATTTTTGGCAATCAACCAATTTAAATTCTACCGTATTTGATTGTCGTCTTTTTTTATACTTGTCTTAAAGGCAGCTCAAAAGATGTGTTTATGTATTTTCGAATTTTTAACTTGGTGAATAATCGATTTTCATTAATGTCAAGACGCTTGATTCTCCTCGTAAAAGCTCTGTGAGTAAAGAAATTTTGTTAAATTATTTCTTGAAAGATACTTTTCTTATGTAATTGTTTTACCATTTTTCTACTTTTCTTACGTAATTATTATGTGATTTTTCTGCATTAAGAGTTTGGGAGAGTTTGTTACATAATAGTAATGAGTGGTTTTTTCATACTCTCTGAGTTATCCAAACAATGAAGTTTTGTTTATTTTATTTTATTTGGTTTTCCTACCGAGTTGCAAAGGGGGAAGGTTGGCGCCTTCAAACTAGTTTAACCCCACTTATTCGGTCCTAAGTCCGAAATTGCTTTCTGACTCGCTAGGTTCTTCTTTTTGTAGTTTCTTTTTTTATTTCTCTATAATTTTGTTCTTCATGTTCAGGTTTTATATTTTTATTATGCTATTTCTTGTTATGTTCTTTATCTATTATTTCTTATATTTTTGATATATAATACATATTTCTTTTATATATATAACTAAATATTTAAATATGACCTTAATTAAATATTTTATTTATAATTACCAAAACTGAACGATAATTAAAACAAATATTACAGACAATAAAAATTGCAAAGTTTTCATAAAGGATATTAAGCCGTATGTTTTGCAGGTATGATTATTTTAGGGAAGGGAGGGGGGTTCGTAAATGTCTCCCCGACTATTATTGCATTAGAAAAATTTTGGACAACAAAGAATGAAAATATCAAATTCCTTTTAAACGAATTCTATAATTAATTCTTATTTCTATTCGAATAACTTAAGATGGTTCAAACTATTTTTAAGTATGATTAAATTCATTCCGTAAAAATTGCTGGAATCACTTTTCATAAAAATATTCTCGTTTATATTTTCTTTGAAGGATTAAATTTGATAGTCACTTCAAAACTAATTTTAATGTCTTAGTTAAATATTTTTAAAATTATTCTTTTTGAATATTTTATTTCCTCCATAATTTAATTTCCAGTTTACTTTTTTTTCCTTCGAGGCGGGTGTGAAATTAAATAAGTGGCTGTCTTTTTCCACTACATCTTCGTTTATTTTCTTCTCTTCCGACTTTAAATTGTCATATTTTTTCTATCATTTTTTTATAGTCTTCAGAAGTTTTTATGCGTTAATTTCCCTTTCTTTTGTTCCATGTTTAGCATATGATATTTTTTTAGATATTATTAATCTACTCTTGATGAATGATTACTTAACAGCCCTTAAGAATTTTTGTATTTTTATTAGCATCAAGGTTTTTTTATATACACATCAGAGTTTGTGTTTTAAACAAAAATATTATTTTAATAAAATAATGATTTTATAAAAAAATGTTGTATGATAGTCTTTTTACTAATTCTTTTTGTTTATTTTGGAAGTAATTCATAATGCAAATATACGTAACAACCATATTTACTATTATTTAGGTGACTCTTAAAAGTAACGATATTGAATTTATTCATACGTAAAATGTGATTATACACAGGTTCTTTTTACACAGTTAATTTGTAAACCTTTTTGCTATAATTTTAGTCATTATTATATCTAGTTTGAAATCGAAAATCTTTAAAATAGAAAAAGAGAAATATTCTAAATTATTTTTGTTAGACTTCAGAATCCTTAATATAATATAATATTACAACTATTAGGTTTTAATAATAAACAAAAATTTTGCATTTTAACCATGTTACTATATGATGAGGCTTTCAGATGAAAAATCTTTGGTAACCATTATTTTTATGACATTTATACTAATACAAAGTTTTATGAAAAAAAAAATTTCATTATCTTTTCTTAAAATCATTAAACATATTCTCTACTTACACAATAATTGGTATTCACGAAAAATGAAAGCCGTTTAAAATTAGATTCCTTACCACATTTACTATGGTGTATTTGGCTTTAACTGGAATAGTTAATGGTTTGGAAAAGCCCAGCCTTTGATGCAATCCTCCTTTATTTATTTTGTTTTCACCGAAGTTGTGGTTTCACAGGAAGCATTATAGTGGCTTCTGGACTCTGGCGAGTCCAATAAGTTCAAAATGAACATAAGTAAACTGAGGTTCGATAAATGGTGATAAAAGTTTCGTATAATAATTTTATTTAAATATTAAATGATACATATGAATTTCTCTTTTTCGTTGTAGTTTCAGTACCTTCGATATCTTATCATTTAACTTAATACAGGATAAAGATTCGAATTCTTCTATAATAATAGTGATGTGAATTGCTTTACACACAAAATTATATTTAACTCCGGAATTCACAGTTTATTTAATTCCAGCTATCATTCCTCTCATGTGTGTTACGTGCTTAATTAAACCCCACGTGGTCACGGAAGACCTAATGTCTATCATCCAGAGGTAATGTAAACAAGTGCACTTGGAATAATATCCATTAGACGGAACAGTTTGAGAGAGCAGAGCTGTAGGGGTCATTTCCACTTCTATGACGTTGAAGATTTCAACTGCTGACGACTGCAGCTCCACAATAGTTACTAAGACTTGATAACAATAATATGGAAATGATGAGGAAGAAAGTTCCATATTTAAGTTTTAAATTATGGATATTTTTCATTATTTTTTTTAATTTCTACAATTGAGATTATGGAATAAAATAAGTTATAATGGCACTAAAAAGAATAAACGGGTAAACGAAAACTGATGTGAAATAATAAACACATTATTCTCACAATTGCAGCCAGGTACTAGTTTTAATCATATACATCCAAACAGTTCTATTCATAAAAAGGATTGATTAAAAAATACAAAGCACAATTGTTTTAAAAGAATACTGTTTTAAAAAGAAATTAAGTGATGAAATATTATTAAAGTAATTCTTAAGAATTAGTGTTAAAAAGAAGCAGAATAAATTCTTTAAAAGAGTATTTTTGTGTTTCAAAGAATTATTTTGCTTAAGATGAGTTAGTATTTGTTCAATTCATTTATAATCATAAAAAAACGATATGTAATAAATATTTTAAATGGTCTAATATTGGTATAACAATCATTTGATGGAAAACTAGCTATCAACAGCCTATTTAATTAAGTTTATACATTTCGCTTATAATTTACTCTATTTACGATTGCCCCAAAATAAATCATTCTAAATGAAATCTTATTAAAAACAATGTGTAATACATCAGTACTAAATTTATCATGTATAAGGTGCGTAATGAGATATGAAAAAGAATAAGATTTATTTTATCAGTATTAGATTTCAACAAAAAAAAAAACAATTTTATTCTTTTTTCTATAAATTTTTTTTATTGATATCTCAATTGCTAAACAGAAAAAAAACAAGTATTTTGCAAATTTTATGTGCTTTGTATCCTAGTAAAAATATGGTATAAAAACGAATATTTATAACATCACCAAAATTATATGATGGCACATTCTATTAATATATGTTCCTGATAATGAGAACTATGGAGCACGCTTTAAAAAACATTTTTCCTACAAATATTGCTCCATATGATAAATAAATATGGTTTTCATTAGTTTTTTCAAGGAAATATCTACATACAGGGTGATTCTAAAATGATGCGACAAAGTTTGAGAGGTAATAGAGTTCACTAAAACAATTTTTTGTAGGAATATACGGGCGAAAGTGCCGTGTTTAAGCACAAACAGAAAAAAGAATAACACTTTAGTAGAAACATGAAGTGTTCATTAGCAGTATGAATACCGGAATACCGAATACCTGTATTTTGAGCCATTTGGGCAATTTTGTAATACCGATGTTCACAAGTTTTAATACCGGTTTTTCGGTATTTACTAGAATTTTTTTAAATTGTCTTCACACACACTATATGTTCAGAGATTACCAACTTAGCAAAATATTATACATTTTTGTTTTTATGTCTCCCTAAGGGGTGAAATTAATTAGATTGTGAATATAAATGGTATCATATAATGAAGAGAAGTTATAAAATATGTTAATCATCCAAGGAGATATAGGCCAAAACTATCCTATTACAGCTCAGAGTGATACTGCACACGCGCAGGATCTGTGGTCTGATATTCGTATCTGTGACAACAAAAAGGTAGTTGTTCAAAAAGTGCCTAATGTTTCGATATTTTTTTAAATTGGTGAGTTTGTTATTCACATTTGTATTTGCATATCATACCTTAAGGTTCAAAATATTTTTCAGATTCATTATGTACATATACTCATAAATAAGAACCGATATTATTAAATAAGAATAATCATAAATAACAAAAAAAATCAATTGATAATACTTCAGTTTGGTTTCATTATTTATATGAGAATATCGTGCATTTTAAAAGTATGTCACACATTGCTAATAGTACCACCAACTAGCGTAGATGCAGAAAGAGCGATTTCAACAGCAGGTAATTTTTGCACAATATTACGTTCCAGGCTTAGTGACAGCACACAATTGATGTATTATGTTTTTTAAGATCACATTTAAAAAAATTGCAGTAGTACCACAGACTGAATCGTGATATTTATACATTTTTGTGATTTAAATAATAAGATATTCCTTTATTTTTTTGTGATTATTTGTATACCGTTATAATTTATAAGTTACAAATTATTTTTGTGATACTTACACTCTCTAATAAAACTGACAAATAAAACAAAGAAACAACTGTGTTTTCATTCTTTTTCTAACATTTCTACTACCGGTATTAAAACCGGTATCCCGGTATTAAGACCTAGAAAATACCGAATTCCAGTATTGAACTTTTAATTTAATATTGCAATCCTTAATAACGAGTGATTCCGTAGAGAAATGTTAAAACATTTTTTGAAATTGCATCCAACAATAGTTAAACGGTAGAACTCTTCAAACGGTTGGTTGACTAACATGCAGGCGACATGCTACAGACTTTGTACTTGTGACCGGGTGTTTCGTCAACATGGTCCAAGATGACTTCTTCCAGATGTGCTTGCCGTACAGTCTCTACGCCTTCCATCAGTATTGGTGATAAACTAACCATTTTCACACAGCTGTCGGTGTAATCGCTGAAACATTTTGTGGTTCGGCATCTTTCTTCGAAAGTGTTTCTAATAAAGCCGTAGCACTGCTTTGCTGTTGCCATTAACAGCTCCATGTCTGCTTTTTCCCTATTAGTAAAATCACCCACAAAGACCAAAATATTCAGGGCAAATGCCGATTTTGTTGGTGCAGCAGACATTGCAGACAACATTGCTGCCTTCAACTATCGCCTATATTTTCAGCCAATCACTCCATGAAGGTCGCCAAGCATGCATGATGGTTGGTGGATGCAATTTCTAAGATTGCTTTAACATTTTCTCTACGGAATCACTCTTTAGCTGCTAATGATCATTTTATGTTTCCGCTTTTGTGTTATTTTTTTCTGTTTGTGCCTCAGACCATTTTACGCGGCACTTCCACCGATATATTCCTATACAAAAACTGTTTGCTTCAATGAGCTCAACCACCCGTCAAAGTTTGTCCCATCATTTTAGAATCACCCTGTATTTGAACATATTATGTTGTTATATGACTATTTTAAAAAAATAGCATTCAAGATAAGTAATCATGAACCTGTTTAATATGACTTTTACTAGTTCATTAGTAGAATATTAATGGTTAGCATGGTGATTAATGTACAAGAGCTGTATTTAATATTAAATTTATTTAAAGCCTCTTTGCTTTCAGTAGCCGTATCATGGTCGTCGTTTTTGAGTCTCGGTTTCGAAACCTAGTGTGACTGCAGACCCGTAGTGAAGAGGGGCGGATGCGGGTTAATTATGTTGAGGTAAAAAGTTCTCTCGTTGGTGTGGAGTGTAAGTAATGGAAGAACTACTGAGATGTTGTTCTCATTATGCGACCGTGGTTAAAAATTACGAGATCCGTTGTCAATAGCCCTTGTGTTGCCTCTAAGTGCAATGTAAATTAAAATCAAATTTCACAGAATTACAATGCATATAAATATTTCATATACAGTAAAAAACTAATTGACGATTACCTGAGAAGATCAAGAAATATCTTAACATTTAATTTTACGACTATAAAATACGTTACACAAACCCATTTTTTCAAACTGATAAACATAAAAAAATTTTCAGAAGAAAGACTTGATATTATACTCTCACAAAAAACTAAAAACTAATTAATTTACGCGAATGGAAACAAATATATTTTAAAATAATAAAAAATTCTAATAATTGTATACGATAAATCAGACTTGAGTTAATTATTCATGGTTTCTAGAAGTTAAAGATCAGTCAGTCAGAAGAGAAAAAAAATAGAAATAAAAAGTATGCCAAACATATATATATATATATATATATATATATATATATATAAACTTTTAAAATAATTCATAAAAGTTAAATCGTACATAAAAAATTAGGCATGTAACATTTACAGAGATACATTATAGATCACATAAAAAAAGTTATATTTATTTAAAATAAATTTTCCCTCCTACATTGATTTTAAAAGAAAAAAAAGTGATTGATTTATTCTTTTGCATTTACATGTCATTGTGAAATGAAAAAAATTAGAAAGAAAACGACTAACACTAAAATGAAGCTATAACTACTTCAACTTATAAAAAATAAACCTGTAGGAAAAGTGTTGAAATTCATCAATATAATTTTCCAATAATATAGGATTTATAATTTTGAAAATTATAATTTAACCCTCCATGTAATGTGTACTTATGAACGAAAAAGAATCAGGCGCACCCGGCATGAGAGGCCAATGACATAGTTCGTCCTCCCATCCGCCCTTAATTACTTTTAATTCATAACACCAGGAGGGCGTGAGTAAGGTCTAAGAAAAGCAAATACTCCAAATTGTATGAAAAAGAACCAGTTTAAGGAACAAAATGAATCTTAAACTAAAACAATCGAAATTGCTAATTTGATACAAAATGGAAATAAAAATTGGACTAAACACATGTAATATAAAAAAAAATTAAGTCAATTCCTACGTAAATCAACAAAGAAACATTTTATTTTAGCTACTTTTTTATTAAATAGTCATAATTAATATAAATACGTATACATATATACATATGACAGAATCATGACATTAAGTGCTAATTAATTTTTATTAATTATCACTAAAAAAAGTAATGTATTGTAATCCCAAACAATCGTGTTTAAAAAATTTCAGTTCAACTGAATGCTTTAAAACGTGAGAAAGAACCTTTTTCGATTTTGACACAAGTCACCAAAAATGATGCCAACGTGGCTGTACTTGTAATGCTTTAAATAATAAGTTTTAATCCATTAATTTTTATTAATTATAATTAAATTATTGTATTGTCATCCAAAATAATCATGCATATAAAATTTCAGCTCAATTGAGCGCTTTAAAAGGAATTTTTTAACGTTTGAAAATTCCACCAAGATAAATAAATAAATAGTGTGAGAGCTAATAGTAGGAATTGAAAAAGCATCATGAAAAAAAAAGAACTGGAAACACAAATATGTAGTACAAAGTCTTTTCAGATGCGGGACCATCATTCAAATATATTGCAATATATCACAGAACACACTTATTTTGAATAAAATGAATGATTGCAATGGCAATATCTTTAAAAACTCACCTTCGAAGTTATCCCAGAATCGAGCGCACTCGGCCTCACAAGCCAGAAGGGGGTCTGGGCAAGTCGAATAAGGGCCGAAGGCAGACTGTATTGTGGAGTGTTACCCACCAACAAGTGTCAGGAAACTATTGGGAAGAGCGTTGTTCTCAGCCAACGGGTGCTGTAGGGGCGTTTAAAAAACTGTTTTGCTGGCCTCTCAAGCCAGCTTTGACCGACGAATGGTTAATAACTGTCTTCGTAACGTATCATCCACAAACTTTTCAAGTAGCATTTCATAGCAGACATGCCATAGGTTACCATTTGGGCATCATTTAAACATTTAATGAAGCATAAAATAATAAAATTTAGTTTAATCATTTAATAAAGAAAAGATTTTAGAAAGTAATTTTTAGAAGAGAATCCTTTCCTTTTTCTTCTCCTTCCTTCTCCTTTTTTTTTTTTAAAAAAAAATATATATAATTTTGAAGATAAAGGCAGTTTTTGATCAAAATCTCAAGAATAGTTATAGTTATTTTTTTGTATTTATGAATAAAGGGCTTAATTCTTTATGAGTTGACTATAATTGCAAAAATGAATATTTCTGCTCTATATTATAAAATGAGGTACCAAATCTATGAAACAAAATTACTTATAGTTTATATAAACTGAACTGATACTAAAATATGTGAGTTGAAAGTATATCTCAAAAGTATTGGTTCAATAATAAAAATTACATTTCACCTTTTAAGGGAGCCAAAATGTTCTAAGCCCTTAAAAAATCGACTTAAAAAAAGTAAAAACTCTTAGTAAAAGTAGACTCTTAAAAAAAGTAGATTTATCGCTGATTTTAAAACTTATATATAACAAGTGTAGATTAAAATTGTAATACCCGAGTAATTGCAGTTTTAAAATGTAAACAACAGCTGCCACGCCGAACTGTACAGTTAAAAAGTACAACCACAAGCATTCTCAAAAACAGTTTTAAACTATATTAAAAATTTGTTTAGAGACTTAACTGCAAAAGAACTTTTTTTAAAAATGGCAGTATTGCTGTATCCAGAACTCAAAAGCAAACTTTAATAACTATGTGGGGAATCGAGTTCCTAAATTTTTATACTGTTTTAAAATCTTTAAATGCATTTTCTAAGAAACTGTTTTTCAATTTTTTGCTTTACGGTAAAGTTCACTACAGGTTTTCTTTCAAGGATATTGAATTGAAACTTTCAGAAAATGTTTTATTAGTTTTATCTGCAGTCTATACTGTTATCTTATCTCTGTGCATATATTTATGTATTTTATTGCTCTTTTGGTGAGAAATTAACAATAGTTTCTTGTAAAAATTTGAGTTCTTGCATAAAAATTGACATATTTCAAGAACTTTCAAAATTATTAAAATTCGTATAGTTCTAAGCACAAATAATGATGTTATTGATGTACTGTATAAATATTATTCGAATATATTAATTAGAATTTTCAAAACAAGCCTTAACGTAACTGCAATTTTTCATTAAAATTTCCCTCAAAATTCCCAATACATTCAAATTATTTTTGATTTTGTTGAAATTGTACTTGAATTCCTAGTTTTATGCCTCATTTCAACTAAAAAAGTGTTTATTTAGTAGAAAATTTATATGTTTCAAAATGTACCTTAACATAGATGGAAACTAATTCAATTCCGAAATTACTGAGCGATTTATTTTTGCTTCAAATTTTAATATTTTTCACCTTCCTTGAAAATTATGCTCAAATAGATTTAATAATGTAAGAAATAATGTTTTAATTTAAAAACATTTTTAAATTTTGGTATAAATAGAAAATATCAATAGAAATCCATTTCTTCATTTACTTTTGTATTTACTAACTGCATTTTATCGATATTGATAACAGAAATTCTACAATTTACTTCTATATTTATTAAGATAAAAGCCTTTCTGAAAACATGTTGAATGTTACAGCAAATTGGTAAATAGTTTTATCAGTTTTTTTTTCATAACACTGCGCCTTGACTTAATAGCGATAACAATGTGTAAAACTTTTAGGTACTGCATTTTTCACGCCTTAGCAAATTCTAGCTGAAGTGGAAAATTTTATATAAAAAAGTCCAGAAAGTAAAATACCGTTTCCCTCTTATAGAATCCTTTTATAGGAAATGTATTCCATGAAATATGCACATACAAAACAGATCCATAGCCCGCGAAGGATGAAACGCCAAGAAACAAAATCCATTTCGTCCGCAAAAAGCAATTACGGAAAAGGTACCACTGATTTATGTAACATTCGAAGCAGAAAGTCCACTGGTGCAAGTCCCCCATCATAAGTGGTAATAAGGCCAGAATAAACTCTATCCATACGTCGGGAATTCTAGAGACGTGTGCCGAAGAAGGTTGTTGATTCACTTTGAGGAAAAAGTTCTCTCTTTCTAAAAGAGGGCCGACGAGTATTTAGATCACGCACTTGCAGAAAAATTTCCCGACATCATGTCATCCCTTTCCTTCACCATCTCAATGCGAAAGATGCGGAAGATGAAGGGACGTGACTGTCTTCCGTAAGGATGTAGACTTAGAGGTTCAAGTCGTAAGCTTCGGCATGAGGGACCCTAATCCGGGAGCTATCGTAACGGCGTTTAAGGAAAAGCTTCTTTTGAGCTAGGTGAATATTATGCTTGAACCGCTTTTTCTGGTGGAAGTCCTGCTCGTTTAGGTTGTGTGGGTTTAAAGATGGGAAGCATGAATAAGTAATGGCAAATACATGGTGTCAAAAGTGCTTTTAGTTTTAAATTAAATATCAGTATGGTTGAGATATCCTTAAAGATTTAGGTACGACAAAAAATAAAACAATTTATTTATTCATATTATTGGAAACATCCATCATATTAAGGTATCGATTACTTGAGACAACTTTTTTTTTTGAAGAAATGGAAATTTGGGGACTTTTTTGTGATTTTTAGATTTATTTAGTATATTTTAAGAAAAAATCCTAAAACTGAAAACAGAAAAAAAATTATTCTTATTAAACTCGGAAAAAACAGGTGAAAATTTACAAAAAATTACATAAACGGTGCCCACTCTGTACAAATATTTTATGAACAAATTCTTAATTTTTCAATTTTGATGTGTTACTTTGTTATTCAAGTTTGAAATCACCTTCAGGATAAGATATATTTTAATTTTTACAAAAACTAGGGCACTATATGTTAGTGATTATATGAAATTGCTTAAAAAACAGTGGGACAGTATTCACATAAGGAACTGTAAATTTTGAAATAAAATAATGATTGATAACTCTGAAGGTCAAGACACTTTTACTGTTACATAAAACATTTACAAAAATTTCAGCGAATTATTTCCAAAACTTTTTGAGCTATCGTTGTCCCCGTTTGAGCTTTTCGAAAAAAAAAAACACATTTGGATTAAAACTCATTTTAATATTTGACATCTTGTGTAAAGTTAAGGCATCTGCTCTTACTAAAACACTTGCAGTTTTTGTTTTAATGAATGGAAAATAAAAAACTTGGTAATTTTATTAAGGCCTCACAGGACTCAAATTGCAAATTGTTCAATTTTTTGAAAAACACATGTATGTTAAAGCCTATATATATATTTTTTTTTTGAGTATTTTGGTACCAAAATTGTATTAATACTGTAAAAACTTCCGAAGTTATTGAGAAATAAGTAGTGAAATTTAAATGAAACCCTATCTCTTTCTGATTTTTAACTTCATTTTTCGCGAAACAAAAAATTCTAGCTTCCGCGCAGGATTTCTCAGAAACTATTTATGATATCAATTTGATATTTAATACACGTGTTCAAAATAAGGCTCTTCATAACTTATATACATCAATTTTGAAAAAAAATATAATAGAATTTTTTATTTGAATTTTAATTAATTTTTTCTTAAAATTGTAAAATTTTCCTTATAAGTGTATTTAAAATTTTTTTCCCTCAAAATTAATTTTATAAATGTTGATCGAATTTGTACTTTTCAATCCTGCGCGATGTAAAATACTAATTCTCATATTTTTGAAAAATTGTCCAATTTTTATTTCAAAATAACTTTTTAAATTTGTTTCTCAAATTCTTTGAAAATTTGAGAAATATTGGGATTATATATGATTATCATGAGGAAAAATTTCAAATTATTGTTTTGTTTTGTTGCTAAGTTATATTGGTTTGAAGAAGGATGTTATTTTTAAGTACACAGATAGCTGCTAAGGATCCTGTGAGCCATTAAGCTAATAAGATGGCCTATAAAATAAAATCATAAATTTTTTTTGTCAAGTTTTGAAAAAAATCATAATTTTAGCGTAGTCGGATACCTTAAACTAAATTTAAATGTTGAAGTAGAAGAAGATTTGTCTGTGAATGTGTGTAGTAACTGAAAGTGGTACTAATGGATATGATGCAATATATGAATAAATAAAATATATAAGAAATATATTTCATATTCTGAAATTTTTCCAAAAATAAAAATACACACAATATTTGTTTTATGTCTTTCTGTGTATGTTTTTAATATTTAGCATTGTGCGCCAAAAAAATAAAATATCGAAATGATTAAGTATAAGGAATTTTTGTCAGTATTGTTCTGTATGTCCTTAATTGAGATTTAGAACTTACCGCTTTACTCTTACTGGAACCATATTATACAGAACATAAATTGACTATATACAACATGATTTTCTACGCGGTGACTTAAAGGTACCTATGTGATCTTAGTAGGATTTAATGGAGTTACATGAAGATAAATTCCAGGTATTAGATTAAAATATGCAATATCTTTTGGAAGAATTTGCCAAAGAGCATTGTAAAAGTTCTATATTTAGTATATTGCAATTATTAAGAATTTTTGAAACCCCAAAAAGTTTCAAGATGTTGAGTAGTGTTCTGCCAATATTTTACGCATATTTTACAACACAATACCTTCTTAGGATTTTCAATATCGGATGAAGCAATATGAACTCGCAATTTCTTTGTTAACAAATGAGCTGTATTAAAACAATAGAAATATTTAGAATACTTTGCAATATGTTATGTGTCAAGAGTTAAGCTTTAAAATTTTAAATAAAACAATATTAAGTTTTATTCAGAGTATTGGCGGACATGGATTTAGTTGCTATTGAAATTAATTGAATACACTTGTAGGAAACGGAAATAAAATATATAACTATTTGTCACTGAGTCAATAAATAAATTTCCCATTCAATTCTCAGGACTATTTTGAATTAACATTTCTAATTGATGGATTGAGATAAATATTTTACATAAATTCGAATATGAAGTATTTTTTGCTTGTAAATAAAATAATCTGTGTCATTATATTCGTATCTATGAAATATTAGAGTATTTAAAGCGTAATTTTTTTATATGAAATAACTTACAGAGAGTGCATTTTATTTTTGTAATCTACACGGAAAATACAATATAGATGTATCATACATTACAGAACCGAAAGAACAGAAATAGTGTTTTTAGTCTCTAAAGTACTAAAAAAGCAAAAATACACAAAATTTTTTGAATTGTTAGAAACAGTACTCAGTTTTTTCTTCTATGTTTAATATATTTAATTACTTATTTAATATACAAAGTCTTTCTAATATAAGATATTCATATTAGCATATTTTCTAATTATAATATCTTGCTATGTAGTAAAAATGCAGAAAAATAATTAAATAACATTTGATTAACATTAAGTATAAGATGCGTTTTTTTTAATTAGTGACTTGTTAAAATTATTGGTAAAATATCAGGTTGGAGGAAAATAAATCCATTATTTTTGCATTAAAATCAAGACTTTATTTAACATGCTTCCGATTGTCCGATTTGGGTCAAATATGCATTTTGTTGAATAATTTTTTGCCATTTTAAAGGTAGCTTCTTAATGCCTCTCGCCTAGAAGTCTTGACACTTATTGGCGAAAACATCTAGTAATTGATTTTCACAATTTTCTTTTGATCCCAATTTCTTATCACTCAGGAAGTTTTGCAATGCGAGAAAAAGGTGGTAATCGCTTGGTGCCAGGTGCGGACTATATGGTGGATGCATTAAAATTTCCCAATCAAGCTCCCAAAGGTTCTGACGAGTCACTACAGACGTGTGTGGTCTGGCGTTGTCCTGATGGAACATAACACCTCTTTTGTTGGCCAATTCTGGAGATTTCTGGTCGATCGCTAGCTTCAAACGGTCCAGTTGTTGACAGTAGAGATCTGAATTTAGTGTTTGGTCATGCAGAAGCAACTCCTAATAAAGGATTCCTTTGCAGTTTCACCAAATACACAGTAGAACCTTCCTGGCCGATAGTCCTGGTTTAACCACCTTTTGAGCTGCTTCACCGTACTTTGACCACAATCGTTTTCGTACAATATTGTATTACGTGACCCATTTCTCATCTCCAGTCACAATCTGCTTAAGAAATGGGTCGATTTCATTCCGTTTCGCCAAGTCTTCGCTGACGGAAATTCGATCCATCATGTTTTATGGTGTAATTGATGTGGCACCCAAACATGGAGCTTCATTTTGAATCCAACTTTACGCAAATGGCTTAAAACTGTTTTATGGTCGATCTTTAGCTCCTGGGTGATACTAGGACTACTAACATGCTGGTCAACTTCGATTATTTCTGTGATTTTATCGGCATTTTCGACGACGGGCCTGCCTGTGCGAGATGCATTTTAACATCAATAGTACCTGAACCTAATCGAAGAAACCAAAATTGCACGTAATTAGCTGTTACAGTAAACACCATTCGCAATTTCAGCCACCTGGCTTGCTTGCATTTTCGCCTTTATCAAACAAAATCTGTAAAAAGAGCTGAAATTTCTCTTTGTTGACTTCCATTTTAAGACCGTGTAACTTACAACTGAATTAACCAAATAAAAAAAAGCAAAGTAATTTTTTTAGTGGGAAATATCATCTTGACAACGAGCATAAATTTGAAATTGTTTGATCAATACTTCACGAGATATCGACACTACAGCCATCTACTGAAAAAATAATGGAATTCTTTTTCCAAAACCTAATATATATATATATATATATATATATATATATATATATATATATATATATATATATATATATATATATATATATATATATATATATATATATAAATATAAATATTAAAAAAATAATGATAGAAAATAGATAATAATAAATAGAAAGTTTCTTGCACACACATATATAAGCAAATAAGTTTTTACAAGTGTGATTAGGAATGTGTATGCTTACAAATTATGGAGCATTGTGAAGAAAGTGATTAAAATATTAGTTCATTATTTTGTTTATATTCGTTTTAATTGTATTGTCTACATGAAATTTTAAAATTAATAGTAGATGCATATATTAGATTAGATTTCGTTTCAAATAGGAGAGATTTAAAAAATTATCTAAATTCACCCTTTCTTTTAAAATTTTTGTTTTGAATTCATGAGGAATATCATATTAAAATTTAAAAAAGAGAAAGAGAATTGCGATTTTTTAAAAAAAACTTCTTTGAGAATTACATTTTAGAATCAAATAAATGGAATGTCAGTATACCCTAATTTAATAATAATATAATTACAAAATATATCATTTATGAGTTCACTTGGACAATTATTTAGAGATTTGTACATTATTTTTCAAGTATATCTAACATTTGTTTAAAAAAAATATTTAATTATAGATTAAAATTTTGGTACAATTTACTTCTTGATCTGTCTACTCTAATAACATTAAAAGGATGAGTTTATCTGGACACTTCAATCATTAACTTATGTTCGAAAAATATTTTTTTATCTTATATATAGTTGATTTTAAACTTAAAAAGTAAAGCAGATTAAGAGAAACGTAACTTAAAGTAAAAAAAAAGACTTTGTAATAGATCCTTAGAGATTTTATTATAAATAACTGTATTTCTTGCACAGTACTTAAAAAGTATATTATAGTTTATAAATAATTGTAAAAAATTCAGATAAAACTGTTTATCTTGTTGAAGGTGATTCACTTGATTCTTATCAGTTTTTCTTCTTTTTTTCTATATCTTAAGAAGATATAGAAGGAAAAAAAATGCAGACTTAAAAAAAAAATCTTCCATAGAAATTCTTATATAAGACAAGTTACTGATTGAAATCGGAGAAATAAAGATTAAGAAGTGATGACGCAATCATAAGTTAATGTTTCGAAGTTCTTAAAAAGCTTATCTTAAAGAGTACTTTAACATGATGTAATTTTTATCAACAAGGCTGTTACATTAAATACGAAAAGTTAACATGCAAAATGCGTATTATTAATTACAACTATTAAAATGTCTCTTTGTGGTGGACAGAGTAGTTTCGATTTACGCAGTTAAAATTCGCGATACTCACTAACTTGCAGAGAAGTAAATGCTTTATCTTTTAACGAACACATGCATAAGAAATCATTCCATTAATATGACAGTATTATATTTTGACAAAATTCATAAATGAAGCGTTCATACAATTTTTTGTTCTCTTGAAGAGCAAAGTGTTTGATAACAAATAATGAAAAGTCAATTGATTTTCTTTGCTTTTTTCCCTAAAAGCATTTAAAAGACGGTTTAATCAAAAAACAGAGGACACTAATAAACATGATAATTTAATTTATTTTTCTGTACGAACACAAACCAGGTTATTGTATCATATATTTATTAAACTTCATGACATACAACAAAACATCTGGCACTTGCTTAGAAAATCGGTAATTATATGAATTAAAAACAACAGTTGCCGATCAACTCGAAATGTAATTGTATATGAATCGTTTATATGTGGTAAATTATATTAGAGTGGAATATGGCATTTAAAATGCATTCTAAATACGGTCTGTTTAATATTTTCTATAAGTGCAATGGATATACTGTCGGGCGCTAGATGACTGAACCTTGTAAAATTAAAAGTATCCTTTTTATCTTTTTAACAAGCAAAATTCAGAAGAAGTTTTCCACAATCTATGTATTTTACTTTTACACAGTAATTGATAAATTAGTATCAAATAAATTTCATTATTTTGATTTTTATTTTTTGTAATAATAAGAGCTTGTTTTGAAGTAATTTATGATATTTGTTTCTTCTTGAGCCCCAAACTTATGAAAGAAAAGTAGGGAAAAACTCTCTACTTCTTTTTTTATTTATAAATCTGTAGGAATATCATTAAATCCTTGTCAAAATTTAATTTATTTTTCTGTACGAACACAAACCAGGTTATTGTATCATACATTTATTAAACTTCATGACATACAACAAAACATCTGGCACTTGCTTAGAAAATCGGTAATTATATGAATTAAAAACAACAGTTGCCGATCAACTCGAAATGTAATTGTATATGAATCGTTTATATGTGGTAAATTATATTAGAGTGGAATATGGCATTTAAAATGTATTCTAAATACGGTCTGTTTAATATTTTCTATAAGTGCAATGGATATACTGTCGGGCGCTAGATGACTGAACCTTGTAAAATTAAAAGTATCCTTTTTATCTTTTTAACAAGCAAAATTCAGAAGAAGTTTTCCACAATCTATGTATTTTACTTTTACACAGTAATTGATAAATTAGTATCAAATAAATTTCATTATTTTGATTTTTATTTTTTGTAATAATAAGAGCTTGTTTTGAAGTAATTTATGATATTTGTTTCTTCTTGAGCCCCAAACTTATGAAAGAAGAGTAGGGAAAAACTCTCTACTTCTTTTTTTATTTATAAATCTGTAGGAATATCATTAAATCCTTGTCAAAATTTAGTTTTCTATATTACTTGTAAAAACAATAAAAAAACGATGTTAAAAAAATCAAAAGTTATTTTATTCATTTACTAGCTGGTATACCCGTTCTTCACACGGGTGAACTGAAAAATTAAACAACACAGATTGAAGGATAAAGAAGTTTTTAATGAGTTAATTTTACGTGAATTTCATATTAAACAAAAAAAAAGCTTTTGCACATCTTAGCTAAAAAAAACACCTTTGTCAAATTTTGAAGTATGTACATCTAATAGCTGAAAAGAATTTTTTTTTTATTTATAACTTCCCGTAACACTCTTGAGGGTCGATTTTTGAAAATACCTCCCTAAGCTGATCTCTTCTCAGCAAAAGTAAAAGATTGTTAAAAGTTTTGTGTAATGAACGCTTAAAATAGTGTAAATAATTTATATCTGAAAGTGTAATACATTAATACTACTTTCTGTTGTATTTAAGGTATCCGACTACTTGCGACAACTTTTTTTTGAAAAAAAGGAGATATGGAGATCTTTTTGAGATTTTTATATTTATTTAGTATATTTTAAAAAAAAATCCTAAAATTGGTAAAAGAAAAAAAAATTATTATTATTAAAATGGGAAAAAACTAGTAAAAATGTACAAAAAATTACATAAACGGGGCCCGCTCTCTACAAAGATTTTATGAACAAATTCTCAATTTTTCAATTTTGATGTATTACGTTGTTATTCCTGTTTGAAGTGATCTTCATGATAAGAGATATTTTAATTTTTACAAAAACTAGAGCACTTTATCTAAGTCATTATACGAAATTGCTTAAAAAAACATTGACTTTATTCACATAAAGAACTGCAAATTTTGAAATAAAACAGTTATTGCTAAATCTGAAGATCAAAACACTTCTACTGTTATTCAGAACATAAGCAAAAAATTTCAGCTAATTATTTTCAAAACTTTTTGAGCAATCGTGGTCCCCGTTTGAGTTTTTCGAAAAAAAACACATTTCGAGTAAAACGCATTTTAAAGTTTGAAATCTTGTGTAAAGTTATGGCATTTGCTTTTACTAAAACGCTTGTAGTTTTTGTTCTAGTGGAGGGAAAATGAAGTACTTGGTATTGTTATTAAGTTAATAAAATGGTCTATAACATAAAGTCATAAAAAAATTTGCCAATTTTTGAAAAAAAATCATGGTTTTAGGGTAGTCGGATACCTTAATTTGTTAAAATTGTAATATTCGCAAGCAACGCCGTTTCTTAAAGTATAATGGCGATTCAATGGAAACATAGCGAAATGTTAGCGATAGAGTCAAGTTGGCAACTGTCTAGCTACTTTCATAACTCGAGCTTTATTAGAGCTTTGCAAGACCCGCCGTGTAGGGAAAGTGATGCACGTTAATACTTTATCCACCGCGTTATGATTTACTGCAGTTTTTTTCATACAATATTTTTAGGATCACTACATTGAAAATAAATGGATATACATAAACTAAATACTCCACTTTGGGAAATTTAATCCGTTAGAGCTAATAAATCAATTAAAGATATTCCACTGTAAAATTAAATACATACAACTTTCACTTAAAATAAATAGTCAAATCGTTTTCTAAGGTCTTCATTAACATACAAAAATATAAGACACTTAAATTTTGACATAAACTATTTTTTCGGGACAAAAATAATAATCTTTGCAATCCGCTGAAAACGCAATATCTGCTACAAAACTATTCGCCTTACCCACTAAAATACTCATGGAGCCCGTGCTGCCATAAATTTCGGAAGAGTGGATTTCAAAGAATATTCCTGCTGAGTGTTAGTAGAATATTCCTTCTAAGTTGGTGTGGTAATTAAAAGAAGGAGGTGCCAGCTCAGGTGTCGTCCACGTCACTTGGCCATGGTTCAAAATTACGTGGTCCCTTGCCAAAAGCCCTCGTGTCAGTGCTACGTTAATATTCACTCATTCACTCCAAAAAATACAGTACAGTAGTTATAATTATTTTTATACTTAAAAATGCAATATCTGCCTATTCAATTAAAATTATAGTGTTATACTTAAGTACTAACCACAAACAAATTCTGAAAATTTGCCCAAATGATGTAGTGTGAAAGAGAAAGTTTATTTACTTTAAGTATCAGAACCGATAAAAGCATTTATTTTGAAGAAAAAAACTCAATTTCTTTCTACCAAATGTGCATAGTAAATTAAAAAAACCCATTCAAATAAAGACAGATTTATAACAACCTCTCCCTTCAAAACTTAGTTTTATTCTGAAATTAAAAAAATTAGGGATTATGCTGATCACAGGAATTAATTAGAAGCGAGTGCCTTGCGTAGCCAAAACAAAAAGGGTTTTTCACAAACAAAAGATAGATATATGCTGTCGTAGGCTTTTTTGCAGAGCACGCCAGAATTCCTTGCAGATGGCAGAATTTTTTCCTACTTACTTGACAAATATAGTTATATTTTGGACACTTCACACAGTATCTTCATAAATTATAGCCTATGCTATAATTTATAGCCTAAGTGTTATTCTGATGTATAAGCTATATTACTGTAAAGTTTCATTAAAATCCATTCAGTTGTTTTTGCGTGAAAGACGGCCAAACATCCTCACAAACTTTCGCATTTATAATATATATCTAGATTTATAAAATTTATATCATTACGGTAACATATTCAATTGATGTTATTGACGAATGTATTTTTCTAGAACAAAGTCTCTTTTTTATGTTGTTGTCGTGTGTTTATTACTGGGATACATACGAAAGACGAACAGAAACATAACACAACCACAGAAGAACACAGATTTTTATTACAAACGATGATACCAGCATATAACAAGAAGAGGTGTGCTGCTTTTTCCTTTCGAGACGGGAATCCATATCAGGCGAAAGACCGACTTCGTTCCCGAAGAAGATACAACCAAGTCTTACTCGGGATTCGGACCCGAACCCACTCGGTTTACAAGCCGAGGGTCATAGCCACCATGCTGGTTGGGCGACGGTCTCTTTTTAATGTTGAATGTATATTAATGTCTAATTCTAAAGGAATTTGATCCCAAATTTACTCTCTTGTTTACGTTTACAGTTTATTTTACTTTAAAAAATGACCTGCGCTAAACATTGCGTAGTAGTTTGTGTGTGTGAGTGATTGAAGGATTGTGTTATAACCTTTCTTTGATTTACTAATTTTAAGGAAAATTTAGGTTACCAAAATCAATTAATTTGTATGGGATTAATTATAAATTTCTACACTTATTTTAACTCGTTCGTATTTTCTTTGTAAGAAGTTACCACTATATACCATATATTGCATTTCTTTTGTTCAGAAGATGTTTACTTACTAAATAAAAAGAATACTGATTTTAAATCGAAGTTAATATTTGTAAGACTTTTTTTTATTTTTTAGGTATCGAAATACAATAATTTTTAATATCTTAATAAGTTGTGTATAAAAACTCCGAAATCAAAAATTATTGGGTACACATTTTAAAAATCCAAGTCCTGTATTTTGTAATAAAAACACACGAAAAATTTAGCATACTGCTATTGTGAATCAATTCTCATTTATTAGTGATATTATCAAACTATTTATGAAAATTTATATTTATCGAGAATTATTAGTATTAAAATAACTGTAATGCTTTTAATTCTAAATTTAAAAGTTATTGCAATTTCCAACAATTTTTCTCTTCCATTAATTATTTATCAATTCATAAACATATTTAACTGTAAAAAAAGCCTGACGGTAATACTATTAATTTTTTACTACAATATAGAGATTTAACAAAGCGTATTCATTAATTACCATCAAATTAAATCATTAGAATTTATTTAATGCCATTTCTTTTTTTATTATTATTTTATTTGTTTTAATTTGATGGTAATTAATGACCCGATTTTAATTCAATTTTATTAAATAAATTTGATAACATAATTTCTTACTTTTTATTTTTTTAATTCATTTACAAAGAACATTTTCACTAAAGTCTTCACAATATTTTTTAAGGGAATGCATTTATGGAATTTTCCCTTGAAAACTGTTTTCAATGGTAATTATTCTGTTATTTATCATTTGTCTTTTGTTTGTCAATATAATTTTAATTTTATTAATGTTAATTATGAGGTGATCACAAAATTCAAATCTATTTATATATATATTCATACACAGAAAATACAATCTTTCCATAATTCAAAATAAAGAACACACAATTGGAACGCATTTCTAGACGTCGTAAACAAATTCATATATATACGCTTTTTAAAAATAGTTTTTTTTAAGTTAGAAATAAGCAATTAATAAATGTATAAAAAACAGGCTAGTATTGAAAGAAATATTGGGGAAAATCAAATCTTCAGTATATGTTTGCAGCTCTGACAAGAAATTTTTAATACTTCCGAAAATTCTTCCTGAAGTATTAATATAATTCAAACACTTAAATAAGCTTATATGATTTCAGAATATTTCTTTTAGATATATATGTTGCTATAATATTGCATACTAACAAAATGAAAAAAAATAGCACATTGTTATTGCGCCGACGAGATAAAACACAGTTCTTTAAATTCGGCGAAACTAAAAACAAAAGTAGAATTGGTAAACATTTCTGTAATAGATAAGTCTAAATCTTTTCACCAAATTTAAATGCAATGAAATAACAAATGAAAATCTTCAAAATTCTGAGAGACTTAAAAACACCAATCCAAAATCTACGGAAACCCAATAATAGTTTTGACAGATATACGTATTATTTCGTAGAAAGAATAGCTTAGTCGAAATCAGTGATCAAACGACGAGAACATTTCGTACTTTTAATGATAACAAGGTCGTTCAAGTTACAGTAACACGACAGCCCTCACGTGATAAGGGTCAAAAGCCATGGTTTGATTGAAATAAGTCGTAGGACATTTCGACCTCTGCGATTAAGATACGAGTGCATATCTCTGCAAGCGGCTCGCTGGCAGTTATCCAGCTATTAATGCGTAGCAGATAAAAACGGTAAGATACTTCTCTTGTTTCCATGTCCTATTACAGAAATTACATTATTGAATATGAAGGGAAAAATCGCTGATTATGCAATAACGTATCTATGATAATTTAAACTTGTAAAAATGCCTGATTATATAAATGGACCAGCGATAAAATAATGCAATCATTTAATTTAATAATGGTTAGGACCTAAGTTTATATGCGATTTATATGGACTATTTCATGAAGAAGCAAATCCGATAGCAGGGATTTTCATTTTTTAATCATTTTAAACTTTATTATCTGAATTTATAAAATGTTTTTCTCCAAAATAGATTGTTTTATTGGGTATTTAACACTAAAATCACTCACAAACTATTTATTATTTTCATTTAAAAAAATTTCACTTTTTAATTGTCTTCCTCTTTTTTTCAATGAAATAGATTCATTTGGGGGAAGATTTATTAATTATTAAAACTTTTTCGATTACAAATTATTAGTAAACTATGAATGTGCTATTCTTTTTTTTTAAAAAAAAACAGCTTGAAAAGCTTCTTCGTTTTATTACTCAGTTATATATTTGGTACAACATCTAAAATTCAGATTTAGAAATTATTAAGAGCTTTATAAAAGAATAAATTTCGCTTTTCTGTTTCTCCGTATAATTCTAAAATGTGTAATTTTTGCTACGTTCTATAGCTATGCACTTCCACTCCTTCTAGCCTTTTCAGAAGCAAACTTAAACCTTGACAAAATTAAGCGGACTGTTATTAGATTATGGAATAAACTTTTGAAACGGATTCAGCTGGAACACATTAAGGTTCAAAATATTTAATCTTTTAATAATTTCTTTTAATTTTAGGTACCATAATCACTTTCTACTCATTTAAAACCTTCCTTTTTATACAGAAATGAATTTTTTTTCCAATTTCAATTTTTATTTTTCTATCAGATTATAATATATTGTTTATATATAAAATTTGTTAATTTAATGAAAATATACAAAATTCATTGTAACGTATTTTCTGTTACTTTCATCTATCTTTCTATTATGGAAATGGTAAAAGAAAATACAAATGAAACTTGGAGGTTTAAAATCTTTGTAATCTTAAGGGGACTTGGCACCCTTTGAGCAAACTTCTTTATTTACGTATTTAAAAATTATATTTTAACATTTTATACAATGTTTCTATTCAAGAAAATGTTACCAGATGAAAATTTTCATATATTATTCACACAATTTTAAAAATTTAAATCTTCTGAAGAAAATTGGGAAAATTTTAAAATCCTACTCCTTTTGTAAAAATTAATTTTTTGACCTGAAATTTTTTTATAACATTCTTATGGATGTTCTTAACAACTTTAGGGATCGATTTTAGAATAACTTCATTCGTTTTCGAGAAAAATAAAATGTTGATATACAGGCTAAAAATCATCGAAAAAGCCAACATGTCTTACATTTTATTTTTTTAAAAAAGTATTCAGTTTATAGCAAAACGGATCCCTAATTTTATTACATGCTTTATTTTTAACACGCAGGAAAAAAAATTGAAGTGATTGGTAAATAATTGTCGAAGGAGTAGCATTTTGAATTCACTAAGGTTTCGAAAAACACAAACTGAGAAAAACCACTTTAAAGTTTATAATTCTGAAAAAATAATTATTATAAGCTTAATTAAACTTAAAATACCACTTTAAGATATTACTTATACGTTTTTCTTTAAAATAATTGCATTTTCATATGTTTTCAACCCACACATTTTTATAAATGATCAACTTTTAGAGAGTATTAATTGCACAAGAAAATTCAAGAAAAACTTAAAAAAAAATATTTTTCTGTCACGACAGAAATTTTAGCTGTTTTTCTTCTTATAATATTAAAGTATTACATTTGTATGAAAAATATATCAGGAATAAGAACTGAAATTATAAAATTATTAATATAAAATGCCTTAATTTAAAAATTTTACATGCACACATTTCACAAGGAAGAAAAATTACATTATTGTATTGCCTCGGAAATATTCTGCTTTTAATACTACACATGCTTTTTTATAGTTATTATTTCTATTTATAAAATAGATTTTTTTTTTATCATAACGCATTTTTTAGCTTTTTTTTCTAAAAAGGGGGTGTGGCTGAATTGCCTAATTTGTTTTCAAATGAAGTTTTATTCAACTTCTAACTTTCCGACATGCACAAGTGATATATCAATCGAAAGATAATAATGCAAAGAATAAGATTAAATGAAAATAAAAAAAACGATAGGTTTGTGATTTGTAGGATACCAAAAGTCCTCTTAAATATGGAAAATAGAGATGAAAAATGAACAAAATATTTTCTTGTGTTTGAAGTATTTTTGTAATAAATGTTTTAGTTTTTTTTTTGTTTGTTTCAAAAGTTATTGATTGTCAATGCATGAAAAATAGGATTACATTTAAATATTATGATAACAACTTACAGGAATACTGAGAAAATTTAGATTGCTGACTATTTATAGTAAACACAACGCTTCTTCTTATTATCGAGGTAGAATCACTTTTTGAAATACTGAAAATTGTTACAAATTAAATTTATTTATAATACTTTCGTATATATAGATTCCAGTTTCTAAGAAAAATTACGTAATGTAGTAATACCTCTAAATACAAACGCATGCTGTATATATATTTTACAAGTTATGAAATGAATCTGATACGCATGCCCTAATTTCTTTTTTGGTGAAAATTGTTTCAATATAGAAAAATGATAGTAACAAATTCGCAAGAGTTTTGACGTCTGTTTATTACTATAAAGGCCCTGCAATTTTAATTTAAAAAATATTTATTTAAAAAGCACTTTACACTTTTTTTTCTCCTATATAATGTACCAATTTTTATGCAAAATAATGTTCATGTCCTGCTCTCAAAATATGGCATTTCACATTCATTTTATTATTTATTTTACGCTTTCTTAATTTGAATGCTGAATGAATAAAATAATTTTATAATTAACACTGGTATATCTTTAGTCTTTTTCAATTATTTAAGGTAGTAATATTTAAAAAAATAATGTGCATTTTTTATTTTGAATATTTATTAAGTATTTTTAAACATATCTGAATATGTAGTCCTCTAACTTCTGAAAACAAGTTAGAGGTCTAATATGAGTAACCATATAAATTCGATTATAAATATTGCATAATTAATCACCATCTCTTTAATTACGGTAGGTAATTATAAAATACATCTTTTTTCATATTTCTGAATTATTAAAAGTTTTTGAATGTATAAAGACCCTTTATTATATGCCGAATTTCATTGTACTGTAATTAACCACACATGAGGTAGAAATCAAGTACAATTTTTTTACTGTATTCTCCTCTAAAAGAAATAATATATATATATATA
The DNA here is from genome assembly GCA_019973935.1 of Trichonephila clavipes. Lineage (NCBI taxonomy): Eukaryota > Metazoa > Arthropoda > Arachnida > Araneae > Nephilidae > Trichonephila > Trichonephila clavipes. The sequence goes on along the minus strand of BMAU01010725.1, from coordinate 1,492,437 downwards.
TATATATATATATATATATATATATATTAGAACTCTAAATATTATAGGAATTTATCTCGTACTTCAGAAGGTAAAATTCATGTTTTGGAAAAGACAGATACGGGTTTTAGTAACATATCTGAAACTAGGCCTTTGATATCCATAATTTAAAACTAAAATTCAGATCTTTCACTGATAAAAGATGTAAGGCTTGTGTCTTGATGATTGAAGAACAGTTAGATATGGGTGCTAGATATATATTTTGTAAAACTTTTAATTGTATTTACAAAATGACATGCAATATTTGTAAATTCGCTTACATGGGTCAGACCTCAAACACTACCAATATTAGATTAGACCAACACAGATCTGACCCTAGGAAATTTGAATACAACAAAAATCATGCAAAGATAGAAATAGGGCATTTTAACAAATATGAAATGAATAACAAAACTGTACGTATACTTAAAATACAGCCTAATATTAAACAGAGATTACGGTTCGAAAACTTTTGTATAAGTTCATTAAGATCACATTATCCTTATGGTTTTAATGTTATCTGGAATGGTGAAAATATTTTGCAATCCTTTAAGGAAAATTACGAGTATTCATTATATGTGCCGAAATTTGATACAGCTTTTGGTAATAGTAATCATATTGGTATCGCGAGAATTTCAAAAGCTAAACGTAAAAAAAGAGTTACAAGAAAAATGACAACCCTCAATAAATCTATGTTACAATTAGCTAATAATTTTGATGATAATTACAACACAGGCTTAATTAAATCATTTATGCTTAGCATGAATAAAACTGAAATTAAGATTATGACAGATATTTAAAGCATATGCATTTGTTGGGATTGTCATGATACGCATATTATTCGAGACATTAATAATTATCTAGTTCAAAAAATGAATATTGAATTAGATGCAAGTGAAAATTACACTACAGAATATTATACATTTTTATTTATGAATAAACCCTTTAACAAAATTAATTTTTCAGGTATATTTCAAATATATATATATATATAAGTGTGTATATACATCCTTTTTTTCTATTCATAGTGTTATTCTTAAAAGGCTTTCAAATACAACTAGAAACTTGGCAAAGTTATATTTAATTATAATTAAATCTCGGAGGTCCGAAGTACTGAGTCGTGTAAATGCAATTTATGTCGGGGCTATATTGATGATTATCATCAGCACGTTGTCATGGGAGACCTTGTTATCGTGAAAGATGATTTATTGAGAAATTTTATAAAAACGGGGTACTGGTTTTATAGGCTTACGATCACAAATAAATAAATTTAACCTTATGAAACAAATCAAAAAGAATTAAGATAATTTTTACCTTAAAATTGCAAATAAATACGGAATGCCAATTGAGGCTTTCGATCAATTTAGATCTTACGTAGCAATAGAAATTGGAAAATTATATTTCAGTGTTGAAAATGAAATTACTATGTATACACAGATCTTAAGGCATCAATAGAAAATATCCAAAAGGACTTCGTGATTACATATGTTGATAAGATGACGTCTTTTGGTTTTAAACAACATACTGGATGTTCATCTAAAAATATTAAACATCCATTTTTTTAACTCCAAAATTTCATAAAAGCCCTTTAAAATTCCGTAGTATTACTAATAGATACAATACATATATCACGAAGTCTGGGAAGATTTTACGATCTCTTCTTCAAAATATCAGTGGTAACTTACAACAAATAGCAATAATTAAAAATAGCGTAGAGATTACCAGAGGCTCTAAGGATAAGTTAATTTTTTGCATGCATGGCTTTGACTTTAAAGATCTTTTTACTTCTATCGATATTGATGATATGATTAGGGTTCTACAGTTAATTTATGATAAATATGAATTATATAATTCAATGAAAAAAGAAAAAATTGAGATTCTTTTTAACCTTGTATTAGAAGAAATTTTCATTGCATTCGATCAGAATCTTTATAAACATATCAGAGGATTACCCCACGGTTGTCCTGCTAGTAATTGTTTAGCTAACATATTTTTACATTTTTTTTTAAATTGATAATATTGTTAATGAATCTTACTTGATTTATCGGTATATAAATGATTTAATGGTTTTTGGTAAAAACAGTGAATGCAAGCCAAGTATTACGTTCTACCCTGACTAACCTCCTTAAAACCTACTTTAACTCTAATATGGTTGATTTCTTGGATTTAAACACTTGCATCTTATTAACAATAATGTAGTGAGTAACATTTTTGACAAAAGAGATTCTTTTAAATTCGATGTAATTAAAATTCCTGTATGGAAGAGTAATTTGCATTTATCAATTTACAGAAGCATTATTTTGAATTTGAACTACACACAAAATAGATATCTTCAATAATATCAAAAAAAAAAATGTCAATGCTGTTTCGATCATGACTACCCTTTTTACTTCTTAAGAACTTATATTCATCACATATACATTAATCGTCTTGCTGCTTCTGATTCCAAAACCACCCCACAATAATAGGATTTCAAAGTCAGCGTGTTAGTGGTCTTGCTGTGAAGATTATATCATAACACTCTGCGGACATTTTACATTTTTACCGCACATATCTTGAACATCTTGCAGATTTAAAAATTTCTACATTTTTGGCAACCAACCAATTCATAGCCCACCAAATTTGATTGTCATCTCTCTTGGCGTTTTTTCTTAGCTGGCTGGTTTAAAAGATGCGTTTATGTATAATCTGGTTTTTTAACTCAGTGAATAGTTGCTTTCCATTAATTTCAAGACTTGGCTCTCTCGGAAAAGTTCTGTGAGTAGAAGTATTGTAAAATTCTTTAGAAATTCCTTCTCTTATGTAATTCTTTAGTAATTTTTTTAGGAATCTTTTTGCGTGAAGATTTTAGGAGAATTTGTTGCAGAATATTAGTCAGTGGTTTTCTCATAATTTCTGTGAGTTTTTATATACAATGAATTTTTATGTAGTTTATTTATAGTTTTTCCTACCGAGTTGTAAAGGGAGAAGGTTCGTGCCTTCAAACTAATTTAACCCCACTTATTCGTTCCTAAGTCAGAAATTTATTTCTGACTCACTGGGTTCTTTTTTGTATTTTTCTATAAATTTGATCTTCATGTTTTGTTTTTATATTTTTATTGCTTTATTTCTTGTTATGTTCATTATCTATTATTTCTTGTTCTTGATATACTTTGAAATTATTATGTATATATATATATATATTGAAACCTGATTTCAATTAATTTTAAGTCAGTTTTTCTATTCAGAACTTTATATGGATCTTAACATTTATTTTGAAAGTAGTTTCTTTTTGTTGTCGTATGTAAGAGATTGGGAAACATAAATTGAGTTAAGAAAAATGAACAATTGAAAATTTTCTAATATAAATTTTTATCTTAAATACTAATTTTTCATTTAAAAAATTGATTCTTTTCTCCTATAGGAGTGGAGCTATAAATTGTTTTTCGTCTCGTTAAAACGATATGGCGTAATTTTTCAAGTAAACACATTTTTCACAAAAAGAGGTCAAAATGATAAAGAAAACTATATCTGTGGATTTTTTTTCTCTTTTTTTCTCAATCTCGACACCAATCTTCTTAGAAATGCCCTTCATCCATATAAACAGTTATCGCTGAACTTTACTTAAGAGGACTTGGCACCCTTTGAGCAAACTTCTTTATTTACGTATTTAAAAATTATATTTTAGCATTTTACACAATGTTTCTATTCAAGAAAATGTTACCTGATGAAAATTTTCATATATTATTCACACAATTTTAAAAATTTAAATTTTTTGAAGAAAATTTAGAAATTTTTAAAATCCTACTCCTTTTGTAAAAATTAATTTTTTGACCTGAAATTTTTTTATAATATTCTTATGGATGTTCTTAACAACTTTAGGGATCGATTTTAGAATAACTTCATTCGTTTTCGAGAAAAAAATAAAATGTTGATATACAGGCTAAAAATCAACGAAAAAGCCAACATGTCTTACATTTTATTTTTTTTAAAAAAAAGTATTCAGTTTATAGCAAAACGGATCCCTAATTTTATTACATGTTTTATTTTTAACACGCAGGAAAAAAAGTTGAAGTGATTGGTAAATAATTGTCGAAGGAGTAGCATTTTGAATGCACTAAGGTTTCGAAAAACACAAACTGAGAAAAACCACTTTAAAGTTTATAATTCTGAAAAAATAATTATTATAAGCTTAATTAAACTTAAAATACCACTTTAAGATATTACTTATACGTTTTTCTTTAAAATAATTGCATTTTCATATGTTTTCAACCCACACATTTTTATAAATGATCAAGTTTTAGAGAGTACTAATTGCACAAGAAAATTCAAGAAAAACTTTAAAAAATTTTTTTTTTCTGTCACGACAGAAATTTTAGCTGTTTTTCTTCTTATAATACTAAATTATTACATTTGTATGAAAAATATATCAGGTAGATGAACTGAAAGTATAAAATTATTAATATAAAATGCCTTAATTTAAAAATTTTACATGCACACATTTCACAAGGAAGAAAAATTACATTATTGTATGGCCTCGGAAATATTCTGCTTTTAATACTACACATTCTTTTTTATAGTTATTATTTCTATTTATAAAATAGATTTTTTTTTATCATAACGCATTTTTTAGCTTTTTTTTCTAAAAAGGGGGTGTGGCTGAATTGCCTAATTTGTTTTCAAATGAAGTTTTATTCAACTTCTAACTTTCCGACATGCACAAGTGATATATCAATCGAAAGATAATAATGCGAAGAATAAGATTAAATGAAAATTAAAAAACGATAGGTTTGTGATTTTTAGGGTACCAAAAGTCCTCTTAATCGATCAAACTGATGACAGTTTATAGAATGGCTTTGAATATATGGAATTGAAAGTTTCTGTAATTATAATCTCTATTCTGTGCGCCTATTAATCCATTTTGTAATATTTACTTTAACTTAACAAATAAGAATTTTAAAGACTATATCATAAAGTGTCTATCTTATATACCTGTATATAATAGCTCTAAGAATTATTCTTTCACTTAAAAAATTTCCTTTCCTTGCTTCAATTTTGATTTTAAATTAATTAATACTTTATAAGCGAAAACGTAATTTATAAAGTAAAAAATTCCTTGCAGAGACAAATAATTTTTAAATGACTTTTACTCAAAATTTTTTTTTGGTAAAACAATTATAAATTTTGCAAGTGCACAAATGTTAAATTCCCAATAGTAACGTCATGACAAATTTAATACAATATATATATATTAATTAAATTTATAGTTATAAAAGGTTCTTGTAGGGATTATACCCATCTATAAGAAATTTATTTAATTGTTTCAACTACTTCAAGTGTATTGGGTTAGCAACTAAGTAATTGCGGATTTCACTCATAGATGGCTTCAGTTAAATTTTTAGGTTTGTAGACGTAGTACAAACGTAAAACACATTTTGTTATTTGATAGTTGGCAATTCAGCTGTCAATCAGTAAAAAAAGTTTTTGATTGGTTGCATAGTTTTTGTTTGGCGTTCGTTGAAAAATAGAAAATTTAAAAGGAACATTTTCGTCATATTTTGCTTTTTTATTTCCGCAAAGGGAAAAACGCATCGCAAGCTCATAAAAAGTTATGTCTTATTTATGGTGACGAAGCCTTAAAAGAACGGTAGTGTCAAAATTGGTTTGCCAAATTTCGTTCTGGTGATTTTTCACTCAAAGATGAAAAACGCTTTGGTCGTCCAGTTGAAGTTGATGACGACCTAATCGCGTGAGATTGCAGAGATGCTTCATGTATCACATACATGCATTGAAAATGACTTAAAACAACTTGGCTATGTTCAAAAACTCGATACATGGGTTCCTCACGAACTGAAAGAAACGCATTTAACGCAACGCATTAACAGCTGCGATTTGCTAAAGAAACGTAATGAAAATGATCCATTTTTAAAAAGACTGATAACTGGCTATGAAAAATGGGTTATTTACAGCAATATCAAGCGGAAAAGATCGTGCAGCAGGCCAGGTGAACCAACTCAAACAACATCAAAAGCTGATATTCATCAAAAGAAGGTTTTGTTATCAGTTTGGGGTGGGATTACAAAGGAATTCTCTACTTTGAACACTTACCACCCCGCCGAACGATCAATTCTGATGTCTACATTGAACAACTAACGAAATTAAACAATGCAGTTGAAGAAAAGTGGCCCGAATTGACAAATGGAAAAAGGAGTTGTATTCCATCATGACAATGCAAGGCCACACACATCTTTGGTCACTCGGCAAAAATTATTGGAGTTTGGTTGGGATGTTTTGCCACATCCACCATATAGTTCTGTCCTTGCACCATCTGATTACTTTTTGTTTCGATCTTTACAAAACTCCTTGAATGGTAAAAATTTCAATACTGATGATGATGTCAAATCGTACCTGTGATTCAGGTTTTTGCTAATAAAAACCAGAAGTTTTATGAACGTGGGATTATGATGCTGCCTGAAAGATGACAAAAGGTCATTGATCAAAATGGGCAATATATTACAGAATAAAGTTATTTAGTTCCATGAAAAAAATTGCCTTTGATTTTCTAAAAAAAATCCGCAATTACTTAGTTGCAAACCCAATATAATCATTTCAAGAAATTTTCAATATACTGTCCTACTACAGCATTTTTAATATTGTTTTTTTTTGTACTTTTGATGTTTTATTCGAGAAATATTTCTCAGATTCAATAATTTTTAAGAATATTTTTTGTAGACACAGTTCGATTTGTATTAAACAAAACTAAAAAAAATAATTAAATTCATGTTAATAAAAGTAAGACAGTAATTACATTCCAAGCAGTGCGAGGAGTATAATATTCTGCGATGTTACTGCAAGGAAAAATTCAGAAAAATTTACTTTTATTGTATGTATGTTCATTAAACGCACTATATTTCTTAAAATTATGAGGAGTAAATTATATGAATTGTAAAAAATACAAAACATTCAATCATATATTTTGTTAATTTTATAAGAATCATAGGTAGAGCAATAATTATTTTCTAAATAACTGAAAATGAAAATTGTTCTGAAGAAATTAAGTGGATGCTTTTGTGATTTGCTTGAAAATTTTCTCAGGTTTTCCTAGTTTCCATAGACGCACCAAATATTAGAACTGATCAAGTGGAATTTTTTTCAACTGTAATCAATAATTTTTGTTTAGAAAGACTTCTAGGTTTTGAATTCGTCTTGACCAGTCCCAGTGAAAGATTTAAAAGGCCTGTGCACCATCTAGTTTCATTCAAAAGTAATAATAAATACATAAGCAATAGCGTGTTGTACGATGTCATTGAAACAAAAAAATTAATGCTTACATTCGAATGTTCAAACTCATTTAAGTTACGATGATGTATCTCCTTCTGATTTCATTTCGCTTTATTTTCTCATTAAATTGTGTGTGTCATTGAAATAAAAAAAAATTAATGCTTACATTCGAATGTTCAAACTCATTTAAGTTACGATGATGTATCTCCTTCTGATTTTATTTCGCTTTATTTTCTCATAAAATTGTGTGTTTCAGAATGAAAGCTGTGTGAGTTTGACATGTTATTGCAATCTTTGAAACTTCATTGAAGAATTCGCTCTTACCATATTTGGAAATCATTCTATTTTTCAAATACAAGATAATGCACTGTAAACTAAATCCTAATCAGTTAATATGAAAAGCGATAACAATTGATTTTCCTGTCAGAAATTTTGACAGCGTTCGACATAAAGATTTTGGAATAAAACATACAATTGTAAAGTTGATACATTAAGTTTTGAAAGATTTTACTGTATTTTTACTTATCTGAATAAAATTTTAATATATTATATACATATATATATATACATATATATATGCGTGAGTGTGTGTGTGTTCCAGATATTTCCCAGGCTCTTAGGGTTTCATACACGTTTTCAGATAAGAAAAAAAGGACATAAACATACTATAAAATATTAGGAACACCATATTTGCTTTCGAAAAATAAATTCTCAAAATTACCAACATTTTTTTAATATGTATTTAGATCTATAGTGAATATAGCTTGTAAAACAATTGAACTTTTAAGGACACTGAAAATTCGGATAATAAATATATCGAATAATACATTTGAATTCAATTTCGAAAAGTTAGAATATTAATTGTCAGTTTCTTGTCATTCTTTTTTTAACAAATTCAATTTTAGAATATAAGCTCAATGAATAAAGATTCTTAATATCAGTGAGAAATTGTTACAGTTTTTTTAAAATTTATCAATGAATTTTATTTTGCAGTTTGTTTTATATTAATATGCAATTTAGAACACAAAAATTATGTCACATATGAAAAAATAATACAAAATGCTATAGTTGGCATCGATGGCGTAACGAAGAATATTAGAACCTTCCTTCAAAGTCAGGATTTGCTTTTAATATTTTATAATGTGGTTAAATACGTACAATGCGTAAGTCAGGCTTTGGGCCACATAGAACCTGTGCCCTCCCCCCGCAATTCGCGTGTTGGGGAGGTGTACGTTTTGCCACTGGTTAGCATATGAAAGTGTCTTTTTTAATAAAATGCTTTCAGAAAGAGAATTGTTTTTGGAAAGGTATAGATAATCATACAATTTCTCTTAAAAAGCTCTCTCTCTGAAAAATTTCTTTTTTATATAGCTTTTTTCTTGATATCTTTTTTGGTCATCCTTGCTCTACTGAAAAATAAGATAATCATTGGTTTCCATGACCCATCATTGGATAGTTGTTTTTTTGTAACTGCCAAAATATAAATCTTTCGTTGTTTTATTTATTTATTATTTTGTTCAAAATGTGCCTCTTTTATTTGATATTCATACTAATGAATGTTTCTAATGTGTTTTTTTTAGATTTCTAATAAGATGGGGGTCCATCGTTGGTTACTAGGACCAGTCATCTGCCTGATTCTCGCAGTGGCTTCTGCAAGGCCTCCAGAATGTGAGGAGCCTCCTCGTTGGTCGATAGGAAGGCGACAGCCCCTTGTTGAAGCCAAAGGGAAAGTCACAGTCCTCGCCTTACTTCAGGCTTCATGACGATTCTGCTTGCAGCAGGCTTCAAGGTTAGCTCATTCTCCAGCACGACATCTAATTCGAATTTTTTAACTACAATACGCTGAAATCTTACTAATGTCATTTGAAATATTATTTTTTAAGTTTAAAAAATTTCAGCTTGATTAAACATATAAAACAAGACAGCAAAACACTATTGATGTAGAGGGTGATTTTTTATTACTTATTGTTGTTATTTGTTACTGTAAGTGTTGGAGATAACATAACATCGATTTTACATTACAAAGAATATTTAATTAACTGGCACTAATTAGAACTTATCTATGTAACATCATATGCTCTGCACCCTCACGTTTGTATATAGATCAGTGTTCCATCAATGTTGTTGTTCCTCAATCTTGAACAAACTAGTCATTACTACTGAAAACCAAAATCAGGTAATTCTCCTCGAACAAAGACACGATTAAATGTGCACAAGAGTTTTAATGTTTGATAAATAAAGGCCGGTAGCTTATGGATTCCCATAAATTATTGGAAATTAAGTGTGAAAATACCTTCATGGAGTAAATTGGCTTGCAGATGAAAATTCTAATACAAAATTTGGAAAATACTTTGGCTCTCAAATTTATGTACATCTTAAAGTAGCTCATTTCAGAGGAAATTCACAAATATTTCATTCAAAAACAGTTTCTGTTTGCTTGTGTAATATTTTTAAAATGCCAAATGTGTATTATGAAAAATGGTGTAGGTAAAAGAAAATTTGAAGTAAGGTTAAAGGGGAAAACATTCATTAGCGTTATTACTGCAAAACATTTTTAAAAAGAAGGGAATGTTTTTTTGAATTTGTAAACAACACAAGAGATTAGAAACGTCAATTTAAGAAACGATAGTTAAGATTCATTTTGGACCACTGCCAAAAAATTTTAATTATGAAAAATATTTACGTATCATAATTAGTAATATTTTATAGGAAATGTAAAAGAAATCATTTTTTAAATACCATCATTCTCTTTACGTCTAATTAAGAATTTTAAATTAAATTCCCCTTGAAATCTCGGCTAATATTGTTTCTTAAATCTTTCAAGTCATATTAGAATTTTCGGCAGCATTTTCCATACAAATGTTTCATAAAAAGTTGTTTCTTTTTTATTATTTTTTAATAATTTTAATATGTATATAATTGCAAAAATAGATGCAACTGTATTTTAAAATATAATTAACACATAATGTTCTGTGTATACCAAATTCTTTCAAACAATTTATATAATCTTACGAAATTCCAAATAATTTGATTATTTTATTAAAGAATCACGAGGATTATCAGTGCATATTATAATACATATTTTAAATCGAATATGTAATCTAGTTTCAGCGAACATTAAATTCATTTTGTAGATTAGCAAAAAGAAGAAACAATGCATACAATTGTCACAGTAAAAATGTAATATACCAGTTAAGACTTGTATTGTCGAAAACAAATTAAAAATTTTACGTCTTTTTTTATTTAAAATTATATTCTTCCATGACACTAAAACTGTCACAATAATTCAAAATAATTAAAATACACTGTCATAATAATTCACTACCATGACAACTTTAGTAGGCTATATTAACTAATGGATAAATTCTTTTATTATTAATGCAAAAAATGATAACTTATGACATTTTTTCTTGAATTTTGATTACCGTAAAATCCGGCGTATAACACGCACTTTTAACACAAAAAATAAGATCGAAATTTAAGCGTGCGCATTATACGCCGGGTATAAAAATGAGAGCTTTAAAAATAAAAAGAGGGGAGAAGTATAAAAATTTAGATTTCTCTACATTATATCGAAGTACTGTTTATTTAAAAGAAATAGCATTTCACATGAACTTAAAAATAGGGCTGTAATTCTAAAAGGATACTATTTTTCTATAGCTTCGGGTAATACCTCGAATAAGTGACTTCAAAACATAAGAGTATTGCACATGCCTATGGCGAATTTCTTTGTTGAAAATGGGGTGAGCGTTATACGGCGAATGTACCTAAAAATTAAGAAATGAGGCTTTGAGGTATAGGTGCGTATTATACGCCGGATTTTACGGTACATATGTTTAATGTAATGTAGATGACTTTTTAAATGACTGATTCTTTTTATATTCGTTTTCACCAATATAAAAACATAACATATGCCTACATATGTTTTAGCTCCTATAAAATGGACAAAATGTAGTTTTGTCTGATTATAGTCTTCAATTTTGTTCTTATATGTACTGTTAATGTTTTTTTTTCAGTTTGGAGTCGCTGCAGAAGCATTTTCGCACTTATGGAATGAATGACTTGGAGTTTATCATTGTGAATTCCAATTTACCACATTCACAAATGGTTCTACATGAATTAACCAATAGGGTAACTTTTGATGTTTATCAGGATACGATAGAGAAGAACATATGGGGTTTGATGGAAGGCGGGAAAGATGATATATATGTATATGATAGGTAAATGAAGAGTTTTTATTAAACAAATCTGTGAAAAGATTGGTAAAAATTTCAAACGATTTCATGAATACAAGAAACATGTTTTAAGTATTTAATATTTTGTGATATTTTTTAGCGTAGATTATCTTACAGAATATCACTAGGTGAAAAGTATTGCAAATATTTTTTTTCTATTAAAACTTTCTATTTCAGTTAGATTAAAAAAAGTTTTCACTTAATTATTAGATGGGGAAATAAGCCTGAGTTAAAATATTTGTAATCGAAAATGTTTTTCACGTAATTTTCATAATTCTGACACATTTGGATTGACTTTATTCAATAATATTCTTTTAAACATGTATCATTATTTTGCCCTTTGCATAAAAAAAGATATATTGAAGTTAATTCTACAATGTTACGTAGAGAGATGAAATATTATTAGTAGTAATATTATGAAACAAGAAAACAAGTTAATTTTTAAAGTAAAAGGCATTCAGTCGAAACTGTTTATACTAATAATGGAATACTTTGGTTTATTTTAGTAACAATAAAATTAATTATATTTTAATTAAAATCATTTAAAGGGATTTAAATAAAAAAAATGTTTAATCTATATTACTAAAACTCATTAAGAGGTTTACTAGGAATATGTTTATGTATAAAACAATGTTGAAAAAATATATATTGCTAGTTACCTTACCTCTAATTAATATATCATTTAAGAATTTAATAATACATCGGACAAAAAAATTAGAAAAATCTTCACTTACTTTAAAGCCCCTTAATGAAGTATCTTTAAGAACATATATCATTGATACATAAAAATAAACTGCATTAAATTTATTCTCAAGATTTTCATAACTTGTATGCATTTTTATAAGATCATATTTGCTCCTGAGCAAAAAAAAATTCTACTTAATACATAACTGAAAAGTTATCATACCGATATTAAACCGACATTTCTGAATACAAAATACATGACAAAATAGTCACTTCTTTCGGAGTTTCTTGTTATGCCTTTCAATATATGTAAAAAGAAATAATCGATTTGAAGGAGTGAAAGAGAGGACGAGGGAGATTCTATTAGGCTGAGAAGAGATTGGCGGGTGGTCCTAGAAAGGACTGAATATAAGGAAGGGGAAAGAACCATCCGGGGAAAAAGAGAGTCCTTCTTAAAGAATACAAAAACTTTTTATTTTAACTGAATTTCGTTTCCAAATTATATGTTTAGTTTACACATATTTCAATTAATACACTATCACAATTTTTTAATTGATTATGGTATATTGAATTAAAGTTTGATTACGTTTTTAAATTTTTAAACTATTTCGCTTATATAAGAGTTTAATTATTGAACGGGAAAAAAGCAAAACTATTGTATTTGTTCTTCCAAGTATTATGAGTATTATTATTAGTTTGCCACTTATCCGACAAGCGACAAGCCGACTTATCCATTTATCACCAAGTTATCCGACTACGTTCGGAACCGTGATTTTCAAAAGAGTATAAATGGATAATTTTCAAGATATTTAGTATCACTTAGATTAGAATATATGCATAAAATTGTTTTAAGGACATTTTGACAAAAAAAAATTAATTTAAATACAATATTTTGGCAAAAGATTAACTTAGAATAATCTTTTTTTCCAAATGTTCTCCTGACGTGAAAAATGCTTCTATTAGAATAATATTTTGCCTGCATATAGCTCAAACCTCTGTTCAGAGGCTCAACTAGAAATTTTGAAGTATATAACTTAGAAGTGTGTTTATTCATATTTTACGACAACAGAGAGGTGCAATTTTTAGAAAAAAACCGCGAATAATTATTTCAATTCGTGGTAACTCTGAAAATAATGTGAATTTTTCAAAAATTCTAGTTGGGCCTCTGCAGAGAGGTCTGAGCTATATACAGGAAAATATTATTATAATAGAACCATTTTTCACAAAAGGAGAACATTTGGAAAAATGATTATTCTAAATTAATTGTGTGTGTGTGTTTGCCAAAATATTATATTTAAATATTTTTTTTCTGAAAATGACTTTAAAACACTTTTATGCATGTATTCTAATCTGAGTGACACTAAATATCATGAAAATTATCCATTTATACACTTTTTTAAAATCACGGTTCCGAACGTAGTCGGATACCTTAATTTAAGGAGTTTGACAACTTTTATATCGAAATCTAAATACTTATTAAAATAGTGATTTTTCTTTCACCTGTTAATGTTACTTTGCATAAATTTTGATGTTTTTTAACATCAATAAAATGTAATATTCCAGGCATGGATATACCACTGGTATGAAATTAAAATGTGTACGACTGGGTCTTATTTAAAATAACTGACCATTATTTTTTTTATATAAAATCTTAATTTTGAATCAACATGAAACGTATCCTTTATATTATCGACTAAATTTATTGAGATAAAATTTTATGATATTTTAGAAGGGACATAATAATTATCTTTCTAGATTTGTACATACAGAAACGATGAATATATCAAAATCTTTTTAATAAAATTCCAATGATCAACATAGGTCTTTTATTTCAAATATCATTGTTCTAGCCTAAGATTGAGCGTCGGTCTTTTGTCTACGTTTTGTTTAATGTAAATTTCCACTCTATATATTTATAAACAGCTCATGCGTCTAAAGGAGCTAATAAATAGATCTGTAATAATTTAATAGCATATTCATTTAATAACACATTTTAATAACAGCATTTTTGTATATATTCTTATATCCTAATATATATATATATATATATATATATATATATATATATATATATATACAGAGAGAGAGATTATCAATGCATTAAAAAAAACCCTATTTATATCGTTTTTTAAATAAATTTCTGGTAAGTCATAAATATATTCTGTTATTTCAATTAATTCATTATTTTTTTCAAAAAAAATTGTTTCTAAAACAAAAGTAAATGTAAAAAGGCTATATTTGTATATTAATTTGAATTTTAATTCTTAAAAAATACGTACAAGTTGTTGTAATCAATAAAAATAGCTTTATTTCAGAAAATATTAACTTAGAATAACCAAATGATTATTTCTAATTTATTTGACGTTATAAAAGGTATTTTATTAATATTTAAACAAATATCGTAGAAGCCGTATGAATACAATTTATTATTTTTAAATTTTACTTCAAATATTTGGGAATGTATACAAAATATTGTTAGAAACTTAATGATGAACAGTAAAGAAAACATTAATTTTCTTAATTTTTAATTAATACATTTATTCTAAATTTAGATGTGGACGCTTGGCGTATTACATTCCATATCCACTGAGCATAATGAATTCTGAGGAAGCTTTAGTGGTTTCTGCAATTTTAGCGACTTATTACAGAAGCCCATGTGGCACAACGTGCGATAAAAACAATAACTCTTCATTAGAAGCTATTTTAAATGCCAAAGAGACGACTGATGAGGTTAGTAAATTGCAAAATTTTAATTATTTATGTTTCTCATAAAAATTTTAAAGAATTGTGTATGTATTTAAAATGTACAATATTTATTTATATTGTGAATTTATTCGTTGTTATGAGTATCACTTTATTACATAACTGCAATTTAATATAAGGTCAAGTTACTGATTAGTATTATAAATTGTTATTGTGTAGTGTTAATTTAACTATCTCAGACAATCCTAAAAATAGATTTAAGGAATATTAGCATTATTTAATGATAATTTTTTAAAAAAAATTATATGTATTTGCAAAAGGACTTTAATTTAATACGGATAAAATAAAAGAAGAGAGAAATATAATGAATTTTAAAGCAATTTAAATATTCGCATTAAAAATAACTGCTATTTACATGTAAAAAAATCAAAATATACCCTTCGCTATCTTATTATTTGCATGTTACCCTGAATATTTTTAAAAAAAGAAATATTATTTATTGGAATACTTCCTATTTTGGGAAAATCCTTATTCAATTGGAGGTAGTTACTCGAAATTATACTTTTTATGTAATAAGTCCTTTTATCATACTTTCTTGAAATATATTTTATCTTTCTGTGGTTCATCCATCTTTCTAAGGGTATTTTTCTCAGATTTAAAAGTGGTTGCGTGGTTATAAAAGAAATAGTATCAATTGTTTTGCTTGTATATGTACAGAAAAATTACTTCAAGTTGGTTCCACTTTTCTTGTTATAAATGAAGTTCTTAAAAGTTGAATTTTATAAATCGAAATGAAAAACCTAAAAGAAATTACATTTTAAATTCATCGAGTATTATTTAATTAAGAAGAGTGAAGAGTGATATTTTTAACTTTGAATGTTATCTAAATAAAATGATAATATTATAAGAAAATATCTTCATTTTTCCATTATTTACCAACTTCAGACAATTATTTATTCTTTAACATATACATATTATAAATTATATTTATTATTTATTAATTTTTATTTGAATTATATTGATAATTATTATCATTTTTCTCTCTTATGTCTATTTTTATAATATAAATTGGAATATTTTTAGGGTTTTATTGCTACAACTGAAAATTATTCAGATCGATCAAATTTTAGCAATGAACTATCAACCATTTCCAGTCAGCCGCAAGACAGTGATATGGTAAATGTTTATGAGACAACATTACAACCTGAACAATCTCTTTCAATTAAAAACGACCTTCTTCAAATTGAAGACTTTGACTACCTATTTTTCAATGACACAAATTTAGACTATGACAGTAATGACACAGATATTGTACTGACAAATGAATTATACAACAGCTTGTTTGGACTATTTTTTCAAAATGAAACGTTAAATAATACAACAGAAGATTTAAATATTTCATTGAACACTACTGACTCTTCAGTGGATGAATTAACTAACAATAGTTCCAACGATATTATTACAATTATTAACAGTTATCAGCATCATGAATTTAATCGCACAGACATTACCAGTCAGCCAAACCCTAAACTAATTCATACAGTTACTGAAAGTCAACAAAACCAGGTACTGAATCATTCAGTTGTTGATATTCACCAACCAGAAGATTCGACAGAGCTGAAAATAACAACTCGATCCCCGAAGCGAAAGTCAGATCGTTGTATAGAGGCAGATATTTCTGTGTGTAAGAACTGGAGCAAAAAGAAGCTGATAAGAGCTCACAGTTGTTGCTCCTCACTAGACCCAAAAGACGTACGGCAACAGAGTCAAAGCTGTAGAAACTTCGGCAAAAAACGTTGCAAAAAGTTAAAACCCATTTTGAAATGTTGCATTAAAACTGCATTTCTTGAAACAACCGTTATTGATGAATCCGAAGAATTTTTGAATACAGAAAAAGCAGTTGTAAAGGATCACTTTGATGTGTCGACTGTTCCAACGAATCCAACAGAAGAAAATAGCTATGATGTTATTTGTTGTAAGAATCAAGAAAAAGGCAGATTATGTCGAGTAATACAAACATCACCATGTGATGTTGGTGAATATATTGCCGAAAATGTTGATCCATCTGAAGTCACAAATTCTGAAATGTGACGAAAGGTTTCCTGACAAAAGGAGAAGCCTGCTGCAAACATCAATTTATTGAAAAATACCATCGAAACTGTTTGATGACGATAAATTTATCGTTATCAGATCAACGTTTCAGAATGTAAATTAAACAGTTTCTTATTTATGTAAAAATAATATAAAACGCTTCGATAAATCATTAATTTTGTAATTAAAATTATTTCCACTATAAATAAAATAATAAAATAAAATTTAATTCATTTGTAAAATGTTATAAAAATCTTAAAAATTACCTCTACAAAAAATTTTATGTTACTAAAATTCGTAATATATTTATAATAATGCATTTATAAAATTTAATTCATTTGTAAAATGTTATAAAAATTTTAAAAATTACCTCTACAAAAAATTTTATGTTACTAAAATTCGTAATGTATTTATAATACTGCATTTATAAAATTCAATTCAATATTATAGCTTATACTGGAGCTAAAATTACTATAAACGATATTCCATTTACAGAAATAAAATAAATTTGAAAATCTAATTTTAATTTTTGTGTAATTCATTTTGCTTAAACGCTTTAAAAAAGGTGCTAATATTTTTTAGTTTCTATATATGCACTATTTATTTTTTTAGTATTTATTTACAAGAAACTGTTTCTAATTTACGTTCTAACTTTTTGTCTTCAGTAGATATTTTTCGGAGTACTTTAAATGAAAACAATGAAAGAAATCCTGGCGGAATTTCGTTGTTTGATGATTAGGTATTCTGAAAATAACTTGAAAGTTAAAGACAAAAAGGAAAAAGGTATTACTTTTATTAATAAATTCAAAGTTGCTAGAAGTAACGAAATTTTAGTTTTGATATAATTATAATTTATATCAAAATTAATCTGTTTGTGTAGGCTGTTTTTAGATAGTTTAGTAAATGTATTAAAATATATTCATATTTGCTTAGTTAGTACTTCCCGCTAGCGGAGTATTTTAATAGAAAAAAATCCTATATTATTTCTTTTTATATGTTTTTACATAAATTTCCTATAGTGTCAATTTTATTGTTTTCTTTGTTGAGTGTAAAATAGTAAATGTTTAAAAGTTCTTAACTGAATGTCATTTTTTTTAAATGTGACTGAACCAATATTGTTTTATAAGCATATGTGTTGATTTAACATAACGTAAAACGAGAATGGCTTTAAAATGCTATTATAAACGAACTTGTTTGTATTTCATTGAGATTCTTTACTACTTATGAAAATACCAGATTAAAACATTAGGATTTGGTGTTTGATGTCAATGGTAATGAGTCTCCGAAATATCAAATTTACGTTTATAAGATCATTTAGTTTGTTCTTTGTTTCTGCTTTCTGCTAAATTAAACATGTTTAAATGTACATGAATATTTAAAGCTCTAGTATTATGAAAAAGCTGTTTATAACTTTGCATTTGTTTGATTTAAGACACAATTTTAATTTATACTTTTTAACACCTGAGTATTTTGTTAAAGTGTTGTTTTCCATTTATATGACATTTTTTTTGTTTGATTTAATATTGTAATATATATCCGCTACAAAGTGTAATGCACTAATGTAATAACTAATTAATATTTTAGTTTTCAAAAATTTATCTGTAGAAAATTTTGATGATATTTGTATTGCATTAAAATGATAAAATAAAAGCTTTTATTTCGTAATTTGTTCTGAAGCTTAATTTTTCCTACACCAAGTCTATTTTTAATTTTGGAAGACAAATTATATAAATTCTAAGCATGTGACTTACAAATTTAATAATTGGCAGTAATATCATTTACTTTAACAACTTGATTATAGTAGCACAGTTGTAGTTGTCATTAGTTATATCGCAGAATGTCTGTTGGCGGCTTCTTGAACATCAAATACTTTAAAAAATTCGGCAATAAACACAAAACGATTGTTTTATATTTTAATTGTAACTATTACTATACTCTTTGAATTGACAAAACCCATTGATGATGTAGTAAAAATCATACCTATTGGAAACGAAACTATATTTTAAGAAAAGTTTTTTGATTTAAGAAGGTAGTTTATAAATCAAGTAAGTAGTGATAACAGTTTTTAGAAATTTTTTAATAACCAGAATTATATATATCGTTTACATGAGCATGTGTTTCTTTTGTATGTTGCATAAAATAATTTTTGTCAACACATACAATCCCGGAATTTTCGTAATGCTCAGCAGGTCCTTGTTAAAACATTAAGAGCTTACTCTTTCCCCCTATCCTGTAACATTATTTTTCGTCACTACCTCCCCGAACCAGGATCGCGTAATTTGCGGACCTGCACCCATCTATGAATGTGGCAGCCGTTTCTCAGGAATGGAACTCTGATTCTCCATCACTCGCTACGATGTTGTTTCGAGTTCTTTAATTATTATTATTATTATTATTTATTCACGTTTTCGAAAAAAATGTATAGAATTATTAATAATAATTATAATAAAACGAAACGAGTTTTATCAAAAAAATAATAACTAAAAATACGATGTAAATGGTTTAATAACAAAAAAAAGGGTTTTATATATTTTCTCTGGACAAAAATATTTAATTCTAAACCTGCTCTAATCATAAAAAATAAATTCAAATTATTTCTTAAAACAATAACGTTTTATCCAAGAAAAAATTCAACCTCGAGTAATGATTAAGATTTTTAAAGGTTCTGTTAAAATTTTGCTCGATAGTATTTAAAAGTCATTATTTTAATGGAAATAGGTTTTTTGTAACATTTGTAGAGTTTGCTCTAGTAAAAGTTTCATCAAAATGTTATAAATATAACTAAAAAACTATTGTATTCAATTATTTGCATTTATTTTGTTTTATTATTTTAAAATTTCTCCCTCTCATATTTAATTTTTGTAAAACATTTATTTTCTTTTTATTTCATTCATTTACTTTTACTTTATTTAAAACATTTTCTTGTTAGTAAAATAATTTTATTATCTGAAATTAATCTACGATAGGTTAATTTTGGCTTCGAGGTAGAAAAAAAAACACTTTAGAATAATAAAATTTAAAAACTTTTAATTCCATGGGAAAGATAGTGTAAACGTAAAGCGATAAATAAATTGCTCATTTTAAAAGCAATAAAAATGAAACAAAACCAAATGGAGAAAAAAATATGTGTACTCTGACATTTTGTACTTTAATGATTTGTAAAACACAAGTTCCAAAAATTTTTTTAAAAAAAATAAGCATTCGAAATGCATTTTAATACAATAAAGAGAAAATCATAAAACTGGTTAGATATACGTTATATTTTTTAATTTTAAAATGGCTCTTTAACACATTTCAATAATAAAATAATGCAGTTAATCAATAATAATGTAAGAAAGTTCATTTCACATTTTCATTAACTATTAATTGTACGTAACTCATTTTCAATTTGAATCTTTTTCATTAAACTTGTCTGTAATTAATTTTTTAATATGCTTGTTACTTTGCTTTACCTCAAAATTAATACGAATACTTTTTAAAATTAACAGATTAAATTTTCAAATCAAGCAGAATACTTTTATTGTCCTTATTTTCTAGCATCGTGTATTATGAAAGGATTATCATTTAAAAATTGCGAATTAATAGCAAATTTTTTAAGGTAATTTAAAAAGTATATTTATTAAAAATTGTAATCAATTGCTTGAAAATATAAATATAAAGATTTCAGAACTCAGTGAATATTCATAATGCAAATTATGTCTTAACATTAGTAACTTCATTGAATGCTCCATACTCTTAGAGCAAGATGTGCAGCTATTTTTTTCTTTTCATTCTTTTTCCTTAAATTTTAGAGCATATGTATAGTATTATTGATTAGTGAAACAATGAACAATGACTAGAAAAAAATACTTCTTGTTAGAAGAACTCATTTAACATCAGCTGAAAATTTTTCGAAATTTGAAATCCAGACCTATATATATATATATAGAGAGAGAGAGAGAGAGAGAGAGAGAGAGTAATTAACTTATTATCTTATCATACTTTTGTTTTTCTTGATCGAATCTTTCAAAATCTTTTTTTTCTTCTAACTATGTAATGAGAGTCACAACAATCAACATAAGTAGCTTACTATTTTTCTTTTTGAAAAAAACATGTTTGAATGAAAAAAAAATTCCAATGATTAAAAATTTTCTTTGAATGTTAAAAATAGCATAAACGTGTATTATGAATTAAACTATTCTTCGTTTTACACACACACACTTATTTGACGATGTAAAAAAACATTGTCCATATAAAGGTAAGTGACAGCATATTTTAGCATTATATTAAAGACCTCTCATAGTAGATTTTCTTTTAAAAAATTTTGATGTGTCATTTACTGCTACGACTATGCTTTGATATGTTACATTAACGAGTGCGAGGGAGTGTCCTTTTTATATTTTCTATATTTTACTTGCATATTAATTTTATATTACGTATTATTATTTTACAGGTTTAAGTTTGCTTTCATTAGATACATAAAGTATTATTTTAGCCAATGTAATATAATTTTCGTGATACTTATAAATTTAATTTATTAATAGCCTTCATTACTTACTAAGTAAAAGCTAAAAAAAAATGCTTATTATATAATGGTACAGATTAAATACTTTTTTTAAAATTAATTTATTTGCAAAACTCCTCATGCTCCGCATTACATAACATGAGGCTTACAGACGTAAGTGGTGACACAATTATATATATATATATATATATATATATATATATAAAGTTTGGAAGGAAAAAAAGAAGTAAGAGAAAAAAAAACACAAATAAGACCAAAACATAAAATAAAAAGGAAGAGTGGAAATACACAAATATATATAAAAAGGAAGGTCCAATAAAACTTTAAAAACCAATACAGTAAACAAATTTTCTTAAGACAATTAGGCTCTCAGTACATTTGACCAATAAAGCAAAACAGGTGGCCAGGAAAAACCTAAACGTTTCGACTCCTTTCTAAAATTTTCCCTTTTACAGAAATAAAGTTTACAGTACAATAATACATGTTCCACAGTTTCAGCATCCTGACCACAAGAACAAATATCACTACCAATTAAATTAAATCTAGATAAATAGCTATTAAAACTTCCATGTCCTGTTAGAATCTGGGATAACTTGAAATCAGTAACAAAACTCTTACATTTAAGCCGTTCATATATGGTCGGAAAAAACTTTTTAGTCCACAAAGCTTTAGGCGAGGCCAAGAATTCGGTTTTCCAGGAGGAAACAGTTCTTTCTCAAGCTAAATATTTCCAGTGGGACAATGGCACAGACATCAAAAGGTTCACATCTTGGCAAGTTGTCTCTTTGGTCAACTGATCCGCTCTATCATTGCAGAGATTTCCGCTATGGCCCCGAACATAAGAAAAGTGGATGTCGCAGTCCAGGTAGAACAAAATAGACTGAACCTCTACAACAAGTTTTTCTGTAGAGTTTACGTTGAGCAAACAATGGAGTGAAGAGAGTGAATCAGTGCAGATAAGAAAGTTGAGCGTTTGCACCCTGGCGGAGAGAGTCCTGAATCAATTTTACGGCGAAATTAATGCAGAGTAGTTCGGCTTGAAAACAGAGCATTCATCCCTTAATCGATGCTGGAAGTAACATATTCAACAACTTTCTCGTAAATAACGCAGGCAAGACCAACCCTTCCATTCAATTTACTCCCATCTGTGAAACAAACAGTTTTATATTCCTGAAAGACTTCATTTGTATAACTCACAAGAGTGATGGGTTTCCTACATGAAGGGTGTGGCAATAATGAAACTGGAATCATCCCATCCAGCGTGCCAAGGCTGGTACTCAAATAGTTTTCCCGGACATCGAGATTGTTCAGAATAACCAAGTCGATAGGCGGTATACCAGAAATAGCAAACACTGCTTCATAACTGATAGTTTTATATCCTTTAATGATACGAAGTAAAAACCTACGTTGCGTTCTTCTAATCAGTCTAATATTGATTTTCTTACTTAAAGAATGTCTCCAAGCTCTCGATGCATAAGACTTGAGAGGTACTATCTGCTTATAAATCAACTGAAGAAGATCAGATTTCACTCCAAAAGTATTGTTTGAAATTCTTAACAATCCAAGAAGAATTTTTTCACTTTTACAAGAAACATAAGAGATATGCTCCTTCCACTGCATTTTGTTATCAACAATTATGCCGAAATACTTAATCTTCTGCACTTCTTCAATTATTAAACCTCCAAGCTGTAAATTAATTCTTTGATCTACTGTCGATTTTTTATAAATCTTCATTACTTTTGTTTTAAGTGGATTAAATTCCAACTTATATAGCTCTGACCAATCAAAGATATTATTAAGAATGCTTTGTGACAAAGTGCAGACATCCTGAAAGTGTTTACACTGAAAAATAAGAAGTACATCATCTGCAAAAGCTATTTTATGACAATTCTGGAACTTTGAGATATTGCAAAGAAGATCGTCCATAATTAAATTCCACAGAAAAGGTCCCATCACTGACCCTTGTGGGCAGCCTTTTTCCAAAACACGATTCTTTGTGACGTTACCCAATGTAAGATCAGCTGAACGACATTGTAAGAAGCTCCTAATAAGGCAAAAAATATTTTTAGGAGATTAAATACTTCAACACTACTTTTAAGAAAGTTTTGCTTTGTAAGCAAAAAGTAAGCTTATTTAAAATGTTAAGTTTTTGTACATCACTTATAACATTGAAATTAATTCATGCCGACCATTTAGATTTTTTTTCTATATCAAAACGAATTTATTTTAATATAAAATTGATTTGACTACAATTTGCTTATTTTGCTTAAAATAAATGCTTATGTTAAAAAAACTCAACAAATGTGGGACACAACCGGATAAATTAGTTTTACTTAAAACTTATAACTTGGAAGTTCATCCAAGAAGTAGTATATCTTCCAAGAATCTTTTGGATGCAACATGTTTCGGGAAAACACGAATATTCATAACCCAAAAGTATTATGCTCACTCATTCGGTTGAAGGTAATAAGCCTCAAAAATTCGTGATTCTTTGTTTCAACTTGCATCTAATTACAAACTTATTGCTATGTGAAGTGAATCTTATATGTTTTTCTTTAATGGAAACGATACATGGAACAATACTTCTTAGCAAAAAGAGGAAGGAAGAGTATAATAAAACATCGACAAACCCTTGGAGATGATTTCCCTTTACGACTCGATAGTCATTAGCGACATCTGCTGAGCGAAATAGTGTTAAAGAGGAAGCACTGGTGCAGAAATAATTGAAACTTCTGAAGGAAGAAAATTGTCCAAACAAAAAAAGAAACTCTCTTCAACGTCCCTGCCAATTATGTTGAAGAATTAAATAGCGCTGTCGGACTAATTTTTTTATAGTCTTTTCAAAATAACCTCGCTTTGACTTGGTTCTTAAAATGTCGGCTATTTGTTTCCTACATTTGGTGAATACAAAAGATACTGCCATCCCTTTTTGAAGAACGTATATAACTCAAAATTATATATATCCAATGTTTTAGAAAGATGAAAGTTGTAACTGGAAAAAAATATTAAAATAAAAGTGTACTATTTCACCCAAAAAAATTGTTGATGTGTCTTAACATTATGTAAAAGAAATACAATGGATTAAAAATTATGTATTGAAAGGATCAGTAATTAATTTAAATGGTCAAGAAAGTTAGTAAAGATGAAATGGGATATATATATATATATTTCAGAGTGCTGCTTGCTTAGTTAACCAATTTTTGACTTTCTTCTTTTAAAGTTATGAATGTTATGAGTAAATTCAAAAATTGAAGTCAGGAGAAAGACTAAATTGTAAATGGGGACTATGAGATGATATCCGAAAACTGGAAGTTACAAAATACAAATACTTTTTTAATAACATATCATTTTTACTTTTTATGCATTCTGTCCTATTGTATAGAAATTTTAATTTTAAGTAAAACATCAGTGAACTAATTTACTATCGTTAAAATTTAAATTGTTTATCAGAAATTTTCAAAATATATGTATATATACATGCATACACGCATACATAGAGAGAACAAAACATAAATTTTGTTAAGGACTGTTAGTTATACTATATAAAAATATAATATAAAATATATTTCATGTGGATAATACTTAATAAAGACATTTATTTTGCGGAAAACTTGAATAATGAAATCGAAATTGAAGTAATTTTATCATGTGCAGTAAGGTTTAATGTAACTCTTATTGCTTATATAATTCGTAAAATATTTCAAATTTTAACCTTTGTCGATATATATCAGCACGCACAATGTTAAAATGTTTTTATTGTGATTCTGACGGATGATTGAATGCATTCATAACTATGTGATTCTGATAAATATTTGACCATAATGCAATATTATGATCGTATTAATATTGTCATATGAATTTCAAATTCCCATACAACATCTCTTTGGTGATTGGTACCATTTTTTAATATTTCTTTTTGGAAATTTTAAGCATGTTTCTGAAATTCTATCATTTGCTAATTCTTTTCTAATGCTATTACTATTTCCACTTATATTATTTATTTTCTGTTTCATATTCATCAATTAGCAAACTGTTCAAAGAAACAGGAGTAAATGTTAACCATAACTTATTTTAAATATTTTTGTTTTGCTCTTTCAGTATTTTTCTTGAACTTTTATGTATAATATTTCTGCTGAAAGAAAATGCTTAGGATCCTATAAGGCTCACTTAACATTATATCACATCTGTAGAAAATAGGAAAGATTTGTATTTTGGTTCATTGACATGTTTTTATTTTTTTAATAGGTTTCATGCTTCATGTTCTAATTTTCAGAATATTTTCTCCTTTTGATTTGTGGAGTATATTTACTATTACTTCATGATACACACATACACACATATATATCTATATAAATAAAAATGTAATGTGTGTTTGTTCAAAGCCGCTAATCTCTGAAACTACTGGACCATTTCCTCTGAAATTTTGACATTACTTTGAATTTGAATCCTGACGGGTTCTAACATATTATATTTCGTAATTATTTCTAAATTGTTTAAAATTTAATTTTTAAGTGATTTTTCAGTGTTATGACGTCATATATGATGTCACGTTTCTCACTAAGTGCACATTATATACTTTACACGCAGTTTTTCGAGATTATTACATATTTTTACTATAGCTATGTTTATCGGTTGAAATATGTGTCCAATTTTTCTATTCTTTGATATTTAATTAGGATTATTTTTCGAATTAATAATTTTTTAATGATTATTCTTTGAACAACTAAAATTTTGTTTTGTTGTTTTGGCATTATTTAGATAATATTATCGCGGGATGTTTATGTGTGTGATTTTGCTCCCAAATTACAACTTACATTTTAGTATTTTCTCGGAGAATTTCTTTCTTTCTTTAGAATGCAAAGATTATAATTTTTACAAACCAAAACTTCTTATTGATAAGGGTATTTCAGTTCTTATTACTGCAATTAACGTTAGTATAGTATTTCCGTTTCGTTATCTGTTTTAGATAGTATGAATATTAGTAGCGATCTTTCTCTCCCGTAATCTTTTTATAATTCAATATATAATTTTAATTTTTTTTTATTTTAGTACTTAAGTTTTTTTGCTTGCCCCTTGCGATGTTTTAATTTGTCGAAATTACTCGACCGGATTGTTCTTAAATACGTTTTTTTATCTGCTTTTGACATTTTTTTGTTTCTCTGAAATATGAAATAAAGATTTTCTAATAAATATTTTGTGTTTGTACGAAACTGCTTATATTGATTTAATTAAAATATTCAGCCTTATTTTATTTTTGATATCTTTTTAAGATTTATATTTTATAACTAGTTGTACCACGTGTTGCTGTGGCTTGTAGTGAATCCGCCAAATGGCGATAGATTAATTATGATAGTTTGTCACCTGCGTGTGGCAACCCAAAAAATGAGCCAAGATGAATGTATGAAGAGCAGGAAAGGGTCTCATTAGTGAATAAAAAGTTCCGATTCTAACGATGCGTGTGAACTGTTATTTAAATAGTATTTTATAACCAAAAATATACTATAGGCTCAGTCATCCGTCAGGTTAAAAAGACTGGGTATGCCAAAAAATAGACAAAAGTAAATAATACTCAAAAATTGAAACAAATAAAATAAAGGGTACTTGCGTATTTCAGCAATCACCAACTCTATTATAACTCGCCAAGTTGGCAACCCTGATTTCCTATGTGTCGTTTGTGTTGAATGGACAACCAGATGCTTCGCTTCATATAATGTCGCAATAATATGTAAGTACCGTTTGCTTTTGTCAGATACATAGCTACCACTGTATCAGCCGTACCAATAATACAAGGCCCCCAAGCTACAGTGGACTCCATGGGTATTACTACAGTCACTAATATGGTGCTCATATCTGAAATCAGCCCCTAAAAGTGTTTTGATACAGGGCCCACTCAGAGCTGTTTTGCAGTTTCATGTGTCTTTATTTTAACCTTAAAGTATATACTATTGACTTCAGTGCATAAAGTTGCCTTGCAGAAAATCAAACTAGGGTAATCACACTGCCCAAGCAAAAGCAGTATTGGTAGTAATTACATATCAAAATGGAATAGGCACCAGAGAATGAGCAAAACAGACAAATATTTTAAATACCTGTTGAGGAAGGAAGTGGTAGTAAGATTAATTATTTTTGGTACTTATGCTCTATCCTAACAATCGCCAACGTTCAAAATAACTTGCCAAGTTGGCAACCCTAATTTCGCATGTCATATATATGCTGAATTCGGAGTTTCATATAATGTCACCAATAGGTTGCGGTTATACGTAAATACCTTATTTTTTCAAATTATGCTTTTGCATTGATAAAGATAGTTTAGCTCTTTTTATGTAAGTTAATGTTAGTATTGTACTTCATTTTTCAATTTATTTTTATGCTCGGGATATATACTATAGATATTTTTTTTATTTAGTTGTTGTTGTTGTTGTTGTTGTTTCTTATCCTCTAATTGTCTGACGAAGTCAGACAAGATCCATTAAATTGTTGACCCTCAAAAAATCGATAACAAGAAGGGGAGAATCGTACAAGTCTTCTCTGGAAAGACCCAGACAGTCCAGGATATGTTCGGCAGAGGTTTGCTGAACCTTGCACTTGGAGCAGAACTTAAAAGTCTTCCTGCCCTCAAAGAAGGAGAGACTTTTCGTGTGTCCACTAGCCAATCTGGAAATGGCCGTTTTAGATGCTTACGTATTATTGCACAATCGCTAACGTTCAAGAAAACTCGCCACTTTGGCAATCCTAATTTTGTATCCGTTGACTTGGCAATCATGTGCTTCATTTTGTATAATTTCACCAATAGGTTGCGATAATACGTAAGTACCTTTAATTCTGTTCATTACTGCAACAGTTGACTGGCCACAACATACCAATTTGGCGTAATTTTTAAATCGTGCCAAAAGCGAGTAGCCTACCAATATAAAATTAATATTATGAGTATTATCTTAGCCTGTTTTATCTTTCTCTCCGGTAATCCTTAATTAATTCAATATATAAATTTTGTTTTTTTATATTTTAGAACTTATATTTTTTTTAGCGATTATGTACTGCAACTATTTTTTTACACATTGCAATGTCTTTGGGAAAATATAATCGGTGGTATTTTTCTTAAATATGTTTTTTTTATCTATTTTTGACAATTTTTTAAATTTTGTTTGATGTCTTTCTGAAATGCGAATAGCAAAATAATTATTTTACAACATATATTGTGTTTGTACGAAAATATTTATATTGAATCAATCAAAATATTGAGCCTTCTTTTGTTTTTGATATCTTTTTAAGATTTAATGTTATGTTTTATAACTAGCTATACCCAGCTAAATGTTGCTGTGGCTCAGTCAGCTTTTAAAGACTGGTGCACTATAAAGTATGTCATGAGGCTTACTAAAGTAATAATACACAAGAATTAAAACAAATAAAAAAGGTACTTACATATTATTGAAATAATCACCAACTCTATTAATAACTCGCTAAGTTGGCACCTTTGATTTTTATGGGTCGTACATGCTGAATCGGCAACTAGGTGCTACATTTCATGTGTCACCAAAAGGTTGCGATAATACGCAAGCACCAAAATAATTTCTAAGTACATCAATAAGTTTATAAAATAATTAAAAACATATTATTGAAGGGCAGTCTTTTACTGAAAAAGAATTACTGCATTAATTTGAATCTAACAGCTTTCTTAAGCAAATAAAATGTACCCAAATTTGACGATTTGGCTCTACTCTGGAGTCCATGAGGGTAAAGGTTTAATTTTACAATTATTATTTTTGTGTGGGATGTATCGCATTGCTATTG
This sequence comes from Trichonephila clavipes, assembly GCA_019973935.1. Lineage (NCBI taxonomy): Eukaryota > Metazoa > Arthropoda > Arachnida > Araneae > Nephilidae > Trichonephila > Trichonephila clavipes. The sequence continues at coordinate 1,463,151 of BMAU01010725.1, read as the reverse complement.
AGCTGTGTCTTTTACGATAATGTCAATTTTGTGTGAGCCTAGTTTATTATTTCATTGTTCTTAATTTAGTTTTTTTAAATTTTTTTTTCTTATTTCTCAGTGCAATAGGTGATAATTCTGTTCTGTCAATTAATTTTGATTTGAAATCATAGAAAAATTGACCTCTTTGGAGTGATTTGTTCAAGTGGAATGAAATATTACGTTTTCCGCTGCATCAGAATTGAGCTATGTTGATCGATTTGCATTTGAAGTTAAATATTTTGTTAGTATTTTTATTTGTTTCCCTTTTTTAATGTTTTGCAATTTTATGTATTTTAAATTTAACCTTCCTATTTTTAAGTCAATCAGCTTCCAAGGTCTGTTACATTTTGAATGTAGGTAGTCCCCTTAATTATTTTTTGATAAATTGCATTGCTATAGTGTGAGTGATGGTGTTGATTTTGTGTGAGTATATCATAAAAGTACAAATGTCCCAATTTTTCTGTGGATCATGAAAAATTTCTTACGTACCAACAATTTGTGACTGTTTCTCTAGAACACACAAACGTATTTGTATATTAGCATTACCGTAACAAAATTAGTGCCTCGCAAATCGCACCTTTATATCGAAGCAACAAAGATTCTAACATTTTTTATATGAAAAAGAACCAATCAGTCAGATTTGGGTGGATAATAGTGTGATTCTCATGGTGGCAATTTGGCTGCGGTGATGCTAATATGCAAGTACCCACACAACAAATAATCATCCATGGGAAAAGCAGCCTGTGTCTACATATATGCCCTCTGTTATAAAGATAGGCCCTTAATTTTTTTATAGCAATTGCTAATGCTAATTGAATGGTGAATCACAAGAATTATCAACACTTTATCATACATTTTTTATAAGAAATCCCCAAGTTAATTTTGAAATTTCCCTGGGTATTCTACTGAATATATCTTAAGCCCCACACACATGTATGGCTTATATTTCTCCCCTAACTTTGTTGGAGATAAAGGAAAGCAGGCACACTCAGTATATGATTGCACACATTGCACAAATTTGATTTTGTTGTCACATGTTGCTCATGTCATCGATACTTCCTAGTGTTAATGACATTTTTAACATACAGTCACCTTAATTATTTTTTCCCTACATTGCATTGGTATTAAGCTGTTTTCTACTATAGAGTTGATTTCATATTAGTATAGTTAATTTTTTCCTATTGTTTTTTATTTATTTTTTCCTCTTCATTTCTCAGAGCCGTTGGCAGGAATTGAGCTCTGCCTAATACTTTTCAATATTGAATTCAAATTATATAGTAAAATTGACCTCTTCAGAGTGATTTGTTGGAGTGGAATGAAATATTCTGTTTCTCGTGTTATAATTGAGCTGTGTTAATTGATGTACATTTGAAGTTAAATATTTCATTTGAGAGAGTATTTTTAATTTGTTCTTTCTTTTTGTTCCTTTCTTTTTCAATACTTTGAAATTTTATGTTTTTGTGTTAACTTTTTTTTTCTTTTTAAGTGTAGTCAATTGGCTTCAGTACATAAAAATAACACTTTGTAGGAAATCAAATTTAGGTTGTTGTATGCGCTAGGCAAAAGTAGTGCAACGAGTAATTGCATAGCAAGTGAGAAAAACAGACGAAGACACGTGCTGATGACGCAGCAGAGCAATATGCAAACAGACATAAAAATACATGTTTGTGAGCACAGCATTTGTTTTTTACAATATCAGGTCTGCTCTGTTCTTGACAAAAGGAATACAATATGTTACGAATGGCTGAAAGATATCAACGAGAAACAGTATTTCATCGTCAAACATGACTTGGTGGCGAGTAATCACACGATAACAGTCACATTGCATTCCAGTGCAACCCAGCATAAGATTATTGGTTGAGCCAGCATGTTCTCATCAGCGCAATTACTGAAATGTGTCATTATTGCAAGACTCTGAAATTTAAGGGAGAAACAAAAGGAATGTGTTTTGTTCCACTGGAACAATTAAACTGCCACAACTTGGAGAACCGCCAGAGCCATTAAAAACTTTGCTTGCCAGATATAATGCAGAATCAAAACATTTCCTATATCATTGAGAAATACCATTCATGTTTCTAAACTAACCCTTTGCCCTTGAAGAATCTAGAGTTGAGCCATTTAAAAATTATCCTCGAGCTTGAGGTCTCCACTATGAAGACAATGTAAATAATTTTAGTCTCATAACATAAGGATGAAAATAAGACATAATAACTTCAAATATTTGGTTAACAAGTTACAAAGGAAATCAGCTAAGGAAAGTTTCGTGTACATATATTTTGCTGCTCATCTGATATAGTAGTTAGTGACGCTGACTGCTGTGCCGTAGGGCCTGGATTCAAATCCTGGAGAAAGCATGGATGTTTGTAAATATATAGTGCCTTTGTGGCATGGGGGTACTCTGAATTACCATCGAGTTGCAAGTTCTCTCGTGGGGTTGGTGGAAGGGGAAGAGAGTTGGGAGGCCTCTGACCACCTCCGGATATTCTCCCTCAAAATTGGGATGGAACCAAGCCAAATTGTATTGTCACCTGCATGATGATCAAAGCTACAGCTAACTACAGGCAAACATCTTAGCTCTACGCCTCGATGAATTTCATAGGCCTCGATCTGACACATTCAGGCAAGTGGCATTAGAAACATTAAGAACATTTATAATTTTTTTATTTTAAAAAAATAATACCTCAAATGTAAATGTTTAAACATACTAAAAATATGTGCTTTCTGTTTTCTTTCTTTTTAACCACACTGAGCCACAGCAGCGCATGGCAGGACGCAGCTAGTAAATAAATAAGAAAACATTAGAAAATGAACTTTATTTGATTTCATGGAAACACTTCAATTTAAAATACATCAGATTTTTTTTTTACTTAACCAAAAGAGAAGATGTGATTGTTTTAATGAAAATTGCATAAAATTATACACAAATTGCATGAGGAAATATTTATAATATTTGAATATAAAAATAAGTTAAAAACTTTTGAATAATGGTTTTTGTAAAGTTTTATAAGTATCATTATAAAAATATAATAATTTATATGAAAGAGTTGTGTGGAACCACTATTAATCGAGAGAGGGACATATTAAGTATATTTTATGAACAATTAATTGTTTTATGGGAAATTATTTGCAACTTAAGATAAAATTTCTTAACTAAATGTGAGAATGCATTTAAATAACTTACAGATTGTTTTATGGTGCACTTAAAATAAAATGTTTCAATGTAAACTTGATGAATGTACATGTGATTATGTGTGGGAGTGATTCGATTGTTGCATTTCCAATAATACTTTACGCCAAAAGTTCTCAAACTGTGGGGCACGCCCCCTTAGGGGCATGATAATCCTGCGTAAAAGGTGCGAGAATATCGAAAAGTTAGAAAAAAATATTTAAAAATTATTAATTTACTGAAAGAGGAAGTAAAACAAAATATACTTTCTGACATAATAAAAAATATAATACATATTTACACTGATAGAATATACTTATAAATGCACTTGTGATGCACATTGTACTTGATAATTATCAGCACTAAATTAGGAACAAATTTAATAATTACTAGTGACTCCTATGAGCTTTTGAAAGGAAGGTATAATATTAAAAATTGACACTCACTCTAATTTCTTTTTCTGTATTTAACTAAGATTTATATTTTGTCTTCAAAGCAGCCACCGCAGAAAATACAGATGGATTTGAAATGGAGATGATTGTGGAAATAAATATTTAATGCAATTAAAAATTAATTTATAATCAGTTGCAATTTAAAAATTAGAACTAAACATAATACGTATGCCACTTAAAATTAACTTACTTAAGATTTCTTACTTAAAAGTAACATATACAAATTTTAATACTTATCCTGATAATTTATGCGGTTTATAATTAAGGTTGATATTATAGCTTTAGCGTCAAAGTATATTATTACTGCATTGCTATTGTAACGAAGTGCGCACGATGAAAATTATGTTTGAGAATTGGGTCACAAATATTGAAACTTTGCGAAGCACTGCCTCACGCTCCTAAATGCATAGAATAGACAGAATTCTAAGTGGATACTTTTTTTGAAAAAAAAAACCTATTTCAGAAGAGAAAAAGAGAACAAGCAAGTTTTTAACTGACATAAATAGACTAAAATCTAGAACACATAATTTTACGGGATTGCTCAAAACAATTTTATTAATAAAGTTTATGTTTTGAAATCATTATTCAAGTGTTAAATTCCATCCACATGAATCCATATTATCTCTACATCACTATTAAGAAATGCTTTATATTTACGTTATAGTCAATATTTGTATAAATGTACAAACATTTATTCATTCCTATTTGCTGAAAGTGCGAAGAAATTACAATAACCACGAGGAATCTATTACTAGCATCTCTAGAGAATTTTAACAAATAACAGAATAAATCCCATTTCCCAAAGCAGTTTGTTTCAGATAAGCTTTATTAAAATGAAGTGGTAAAATGTGCTTCGGGTGTAAACACACAATCTCACTTAAAGCAAATAAACCTGCAATAAAACAACACCGAATCATTTCCTCTTCCATCCAAACATCTTAGCTGGAGACTCAAATGCGGAATGAAATCTCAGCCCTCCAGTGTGCAATCTTCTATTAAAAATACCCTTGAAGAATCTGGAGTTTTATATGTATCTATCAAGTCTTCTCTCAATTCCAGAAGACATCTGAATATTTCATTCCATAAAGAGCTTTTCTTAGAGAACAGTTCCTTCTGTAGCACATTTTCTGCAGTCGTTCTCACACGCGAAATAAATTAGTTTCCATAAATTCGAGCGAAAGATGGTTATTCATGAAGCGGAGGTAACTTAGTCGAAAACCGATGGAATTTCAAGTGGTACTAAGATGACATCTCAGCAGGGGATAGGGGATTTTGCTCTGCTCTCGCCACCCCAGAGAATTACTTTCAATCACGATTTAAAGGGACGGAGCTCTGGAAATTACAAATTGAGTCTAAAAAGGAGAGGGAATTGATGCTTGTACAGGAAAGAACGGATGTTGAGTATGGAACAGGTTTGGATTATTTTTCGAATTGTTAAAACTATAAATTGCTATCAAGTACGGTTTAAATATTTCTTAAATTGCTTCGAATTTTCTGTTTTAATAAATACTGGTATATTATGAAACAATATTTCATGGAAGTCTGTGGAATCTTATGATAAATGTGTTCACGTTTCTGAACACTCTACATTTTAATTAACGTATTAAAAGAGGATACTAAAGGCAGATTTATTGTGCAAAAATGGACTGATGTCAATTAATGCTTAATACAATGTAATAAAAGATGCATTTTTTTCGAATCTCTATTTAAGCGATAATTCTAATTAATTAAAAAAAATTTAAGAAAGAATACTAATATTCTATGATTGTCTCCAACTTCCAACGCAATACAAGAAATAGTTGTGCAATACCAATTCTTCATTACACAACTTTTTTCTATTCTTAACTAAAAGCAACTTATACATACTATATACGTAAATACATGTAAAGATATACATATATACGTATGTATGTGTGCATGGGTGCGAGCATGTGTATATATGTATGCGTAAATACATGTATGCATGCATATATAAACATTAATAATATACTGAAAATAATGTACTCTTTGCGACAGATAAAAAAATAGCAAACAGTTGGTAGATGTCACTACCTTTTAACATGTATTGATACTTTTCCGAAATTAGTTACAGTTTATTAATTTTAATTTTTATACTTTCTCTTTCTGAAAATATCCTTAACATTTACATTTCCTTCTTTCCTCAGTGGCGCGACAGCCCAGGATGGGCCTTGGCCTTCTCAAAAAGCCTTTTACAAGCCAGTCTTCTTCCAGCTAGTGTTCTCGAATTACTTGTTCTCAAAACTAGAAAACTAGGAGATCTTTTTCTAGGCCATCAATACATTTAAGATTTTGCCCGCCCTTTCTTCATGTGTTAATTGGTCGAGCACTGAAGATTTTTTTAGTGGTGCGGTCTTCGTTCATTCTAATAACGTGACCTGCCTATTTAATTGTTGTATTTTGATGAGGTTAACAATGTCAGATTCTTTATATAGTTGATAGAGCTCTAAATGTGATCTTCTTCGCCATGTTCCATTTTCCTGAATTCCTCCAAAAATAAATCTCAAAATCTTCCTTTCGTTAGATACTTATCAAGCTCTCATCTGTTCGAGACATGGACCAATTTCACATGCATGTTAATATTGATCTTAAAAGACTTTTATACAATAGAACCTTTGTTTTTCTTTTGATTAAATGTGATTTCATATATTTTCGTATTCCATTAAGCCATCCATTAGCCATTTTAATTCTCTTTAGGATTTCAGTAGTACAATCGCTTCTATTGTTAATTTCCGAAGGCCGCGGTAGCCGAGTGGTACAGGTATCGGATCGTGGCTTGCCTGGTCACGAGTTCGATCCCAGTACCACTAAAGACCCGCCGTGTAGGGCAGCGATGCACGTTAAATCTGTCGAGAGCTGAAACGTACTCCCGTTGGTGTGGTGTGGTAGTTAGGAGAGGGGGTGCCAGCTCAGGTGTCGTCCACGTCACTTGACCATGGTTCAAAATTACGTGGTCCGTCGCCAAAAGCCCTCGTGTAGCTGAACAGTGCGACGTTAATATTAAATCAATCAATCAATTAATTTCCGAACATTAATAAGTGAAAAGCTGTCAACAACTTCAAAACTATACTCTTCAATTTTAAAATGGGAATTGTTAAAACATGATTTAGTGCAAGGCGCGTACTTGGTCTTATTCTCATTGATTTTTAGTCTCATCTTGAGGGCCACTTTCCCTAAAGATAAGATAGTGTGGTGGGTGTTCGAGCCATGATATCAATGCCATCAGCAAAATCCAAAAACCGTATCGATTTATTAAAAATATTTCCTGTGGTATTGATATTAGAATCTCTTACCACTTTTTCTAATGCTAGATTAAATAGAAGACACGCATCTCCCTGTCGAACGCCAGTTTTTATTTCCAGTGTGACTGAAAGATCATTCTGCACCTTGACTACGATTTTTGCTCATTTAATGGCAGGCTTAACATTTATATTTAATACAACTTATATTTTTTATTGACTTGATATTTCCTATTAATATTATGTTGTATAACCCCGGGGTGGACCAGGTAAAGTCAGCTTTTCATTCCTTCAGTATGTCGATAAATTAGTATTAAGCTTGCATGGGAATTAAACACTGGGGGTTTCAGTCAGACTAACCACCTCAGTGCCCAACTTCAGTGACATGCACCTTAGTATCCAAGCTTATGAAAACTGAAATGAACAATGTAGGAATTTGTCTTCATAGGCTGTTGCGCCACTCAGTTTAGTTTATCATGCTGTATATTTTATAGGAGAATATATATATATATTGATGAACAATTATATCTGGAAATTCAGTTTCGAGATATTTATTGTGTTGTTTCTATGTCCTGAATTTGGTAAATTGCTTTTTAATACGATGATTTTTACAAATGAATTTTTAAACGTTTTATATTTATTACATAATTTTAAGTAACTATATATATTATATAAATTTTGCTATGATAGAAAAATGAAGACTTAGAAAATGTCTTACTTCATTTTAGCATTGAAATTTGTAATCATTACTTCAAATCATATTTTTCTTTTTTAAATTTTAATTTAACGCAATAATGTAGGCAAATAATGGGAAAATTTAGCATCTTAAAACCATATTACACACACATGCAAGTTGTGTGTGTGTTTGAATAATAAGGATTAAAATAGATAATTCAGATTTTAGAGACCTTAAAGAGATGGATGCTGCAGTACTATATAACACTTGCCTTTGAAAGTCTGCGTACAGGTAATCATCTTACATGTTTATATTCATACAACATCAACAAAAGTCACCTTAACAAGAAAAAGCAAGAATGACCACCAAATAAATCCCCAACCATCCGAGCCCAACGTCTGCGTACACTTACAAAATAGAGCTTTTTAAAACCTTTTATTGTAAAATAATTGCACTAAATCATTAAATCATTCATAAAATCCAGCCAGTTTTGCGAAACGAATTCCTAGTTTTGTGCATTCCCCTGCGTTTTCTAATTTAACAAATTGTTATATAAGCACAACGTTTGATGCAATTGGTACTAGAATTAATGTAAAGCTTTTCTGTTGTACGGGACCAAAAAAACAACATGTATCTTGTAAATGTACTTTTTAATGAAACACATTACTTGGTAGTATTTAATCAATTCCTTTACTGTCACATTTTATATATTTTTATTTATGAGTATCCATTAAGTGACTAAAAGAGTAAGACATTCAAGAAACTCCCCCAAATCAAAACTTGATTATCTTTAGATAACTATCTAAAATAAATAAAAATAATAGATACGCTTGCAAATAAATCCACACAAGAGCAAGAAATCAAAAAATCCTATAAGAGAAAAAGTAATTTTCCTCATATATTATAATTTTTTAAAATGCATTCAAGTCAAAGTAAAAAGTTATTTCTATTTTTCCTCGGCAGTTCAATTTCGAGTTGAAGTTTTAGCATAAATTTTGAGTTACAGGAAACGTATGAAATGCGGGAGGAAATTTTAAATATTCAAAGGACGGATTGCTTTAAGTGGCAGAAGCCTTTTCAGAAACGCGCTATTGTTCCGCCTCGTTATGGCCCTCCACTTTTCCTTTCAGAAAGGAAGGATTCAATGACGTCAGAGAGTTGATCAACAATTGAATACTTCAATTTTCATCGAGGAAAAGCTTTAGTGTTTTGACCTGGAAAGGTTAAGAATGTTAAGAGTTATTACGCCGGAACAGAGTCTGTGGAAAGTCTTGCACAAAGACCGTTCTTTTCTTTTTTTTTACTTTCGACTAAGTATTTGGATTTTAATTTATGCTACTTTTAAATATAAATGCGGCGTTAAAAAAATTGAAAAACGATTGTATGAAAATAATTTTTTTAAAAAAAATAAGCTATTGTTATGTTGTAATGGTAATTAAAAAGTCCAAGCAGCACCTATGCTATAAAGCAATAATCATTTTATTTAGATATTAATATATTCATATTTATTAAATATAACGCTTTTTTAAAGACTAATGTGAAATAACGTTCGAAAGACTTATTTTTTATGTTTGAATAGTTCTCATCGAAAAACGCAGGTTTAAGTAGGAATATAATTAACAGTAAAAAAATATCCTGGGTACATATTTGGTATAAATATGCATAAATACATTTGAAATATTAACCATTAAAACATTAATGGTTAAAATATTCCTTTTTTATATTTTATATTGACATCATTATACATTAAAACCTTTTTGTAAATGCAAATGCAACTGCAATTGCAAATATATATCTATATGTATATATATATATATATATATATATATATATATATATATATATATATATATATATATATATATATATATACCAAAGTACACACTCAAGTCCTTCCGTAGCTGTTGAGTAGATTTTCATATTAATTTGAGTTAAGTATCAATAAGGACTTATTCAAAGGGATAGAAAGACCTTATTTGAACTTAAGTAATATATTACACAATGAAATTCTTTTCGATTATTAATAATAGAAAATTGCTATATATAGTTCTTATGCCCGAAATAAGAATGTTGTGAAACGCATATTTTTAAGTAACATTTTTAGAACCTTTTTTCGTTGCTCATATTTTTTTTTTAAATCTTTTGCAACAATTATAAATAAAAGTGGTCAAAAATAATTCCTTGAATATTTCTAAAATCAGTTTAAATCTCTTAATTCTCTATATAGTTATCACTGTCAGAAAGTTTCATGTTAATTGCTCTGATTACAGTTAAATGAATTTAATTAAGTAAAATCGTAATTTAGGGAGATTTAAGTGGCAATAGAGAAAAACCTCTTAAGCCTTATATGTAAGATCTCTTGGGTTTTTCAAAAATAATAGCTAGCAGCTATTCTTAAAATTAAAGTAACATATTTACTATGACTTTTTTTCTTAAATAGCGACAATTTCAACGTAAGTATCCGATACCAGCTTAGGTAGTACCATCAAAACGCGAATATGTAAGCATCGGAACATAAAATAAAGCTTAGTTTCCTTTTCTTCGCACAAAATTTATACTTTTATGCATCATTTTTTTAAGAAAACCGAACATCAGGTATAGCGGTTGTTTTTGCATAGAATACCATTTTAAAACTAACGGTGTCATTTGTTATTTAAATGTTCTTGTCGATTTTTTTTTCGGTTTTGATAAAAAAAATGTTATGTGTTAAACGACAGGATAGCGTATACACAGATCGTCTTGCCCATTAAGTAAATATTTTAGTTATGTGAAAAATTTGTTTTTTAGAAGTTTCTTTTTCGCCACTACTTTAACCCAGCATACTACAATTTTCCTAAAATGTGGATACAAATCGGCACTATACTCAAATATTCGAGTGGTAGGTTTATTGAAGAATTTTTTTTATTTTTCATAATCACTCAACACATTTTCTAATATAAAATAACTTTTTTTTAAATTTCATAAATATTTTACTACTTTATTAAACAACATGCAATAACACTTTGCTCCACAATATCTTTCTTAATAAATAATATATTGTATAAAATTTATTTAGAATTGAATCTTCTTTAGAAATACTTATCATAATAAGTTTATATTTGAAATTTAGAAACTGATTAATTTCATTTAATTATTGGAACGACTAGTATTAAGATCAATACAATCAACTGAATGGTAAAATGTATATCATTAAGTCGTTTTAAAATCGTTTACTATCCGAAGTAGCAACAAATAAAGGAAAAATAAAATATATAATATATAATAATAAATAGCAGAATAAATAAAAAAAATATTAGTTCCTTAACTGTTGAAAATATTTATATCCTTTTAATTCTTGAAACATTATTATCATGCAAATATAGTATTTTAAAAAAATAACAAATTAAATCACAGTTAAAAAACTTAGTTATGCCTCAATTGGATATTAAAAAACAATTACACTAAAGCCAGATCTGACTGCTATTTTGATCATGAAACTAAATTTATCTGTTCATAATAGAATCCATGGTAGTACTATACTGTTCGAATTATTTGGAACAAACATGTTTTTCTTGTTTGAGTTGGTATATGATTACTAGCGATGTCCTGAACCACCTCGAACCCATTATGCTTGCCTTTAGGTAGTAAGATAGATCAACTTTGACTATAATTTATTCATTTTAATGTATCAGGAGCTCAGTTGTAAGCCTTTCAATGGGGCAGCTGGTAATTTCAATTTATCGTTCTGTATAAGACGTTTACTTGTTCAAGGATGGATACATTACTCATAGGAACTGTTCTTAAATAAATCGCTCTAAATGAACACTTTTTTATGGTTGTAAGAGATTTAACTATGGCAGTTGGTGTGATCGAATTAAGTGTTTTAAGAACATTTCAGAATTCTGGTTCATCGCTTCCAAAAAGAAAGAAAAATGTGGGCACAAGTGGAAAACTACTCGAAGAATTGACAAAATTTTAATAAGAAGTAGCACAGTGTTACTCAAACTGTAGGGGCGCCCCCTAGGGGGCGTGATAACCCTACAAGGAGGCGCGAGTATATCGAAAAGTTGAAACCAAAAGATTATTTAAAAAAAATATTAATTTACTGAAAGGAATCAAAACAAAATACATTCTGACATAAAAAATAAAATACACATTTACACTGATATAGTACACTAATAAATGTATCAGTACTGCACAATGTGTTTCAAAATTAATTTAACAGTACGAAGCTAAGAACAAGTTTAATATCTACCAGTGACGCTATGGGCAAGTTACAAAATTAAGTACAAAGATTAATACTTATCTTGATAATTTGTACGGTTTATAATTAAAGTCGTATTGTGTATACGATGTCGAAATATATTATTATTGAATTCAATACATTTTTATTGCATGAAGGAGGGGCGATGAAAATTATGACTGAAAATCGTGTCGCAAGTATAAAAAGTTTGAGAAACACTGAAGTGTAGCAAAATGAATCCAAGAAAGACAAGCATTGACCTTTGAATGTATTTGCTGGATACTGCTGTTGAAATGAGTACTTCAACTGCATTGAAAAAGCTTCTGGAAGGTTGTCTTAAGGCAACAAGACTAAGAGAAAAAAACTATTTCTAACTCAGAAAATGATGGAAAACGTTTAGCATGGACCAAAAATTACCGATCATGGACTGTTAACGACTGTGAGAAGAGGATTTTGAGTGATGAAACATTTATTTGTGCAGGAATACAAATCAAGAGCAATTAGACGAAGTGAAGTTGAAACGTTACCAGATCACATATCCAACAGATTGTAAAACACCCTTCCAAACACATGTTTGGATTTTTTTCACAACAAATGGCCCTGGAAGATTAGTTCCTCTTAAATGCATGATGAATTCTGTTAAATGTATAGAAATATTATGTAGTAGAATTGTTCCACTCATGGAAAAATATTTTATGGAACATTTCGACATGACTTGACCCTTTCTCACAATTTGAAATTTGTTCATACTTTTACGCGGAAAATATAATAAAAGTAAGTGCTCGATTGGCTTGAAAATTCCCCAGACTTAAATATTATTTAAAACTGATGGCATATTCTTAATAATCGTTTCGCTAAGATGAATCGCACGACAATAGAACAAATGATGAAAAGGACTATACCAGTGTGTTTCCAAGATAATGAAATCAAGAATATGTGTGTGGTATTCTAGTGAAGTCAATACCAAGACGGGTTGAAAAGCTCTTTCTGCTAAAGGAAGACCTACTTCGTACTAATATACAGACTTTTCAGTCTATTTAAGATATGTAATGATAAAAAGCTAAGATTTCAGAGAAAATCTCTTTTTTTCCATTTCTATCCCAATTAATTCGAAAAGAATAGTATTTAGATATTTAAACACGAGAATAAAGTAACTGAAACTCTATTTTTTTAAATAGTGTCATAACTTATACGAATAATGTTTGAAATAAAGCAGTAGCAAACAACATAACTATATTCTGTAAGTTACAAAAACTATAATGCTTTTATTTAGTAACTAATAGAAACGTGTACTGTAATTAAATAAATGAATATCATAGAACAATTAAATATTATTGAACGTAATGGAATTAAATAAAAGAACTATATCCTTATGTTATCAACAAATTTTCGAAATCTCTTGTGAATAATGCTATTTAAATACATTGTTAACAAGAATATATATAGCCTGCAGTTAATTTAATCACGTACTTATCTTACTCCATAAAAGTTTTCCTCACAATATTTTTACAAATATAATGTAGTTTTAAAGCAAAAATAAAGTAATCATATTAATCTAGGGAAGAAATGAATTAAATTACAAAGGATTCTTTCAGTAAATATATAATAACTTACATCCAGCATATTCTTTAGACAATGGTAAACATAATTACAATCAAACTACATAAAGAAGAAAATGCAATCAATATATATTTCTTTCAGTATAACCTAGCATACATAATTAAGTTCCATGAAAGCTTAGTTTGAAAAATGTTTTCATTATTTCTATGTAAATTATTTAGAATTCTTAATGAAGAATATTTCCATTTGGATACAAATTAAATGTAATATCATTGTACGTAAATACTCCAAAGATTACAAACTTTTCTCAAGTGTTAAATTAGTAATTAATCAGCCATATAACAGCTAATTTTATAAGGTTTTATATATTTGTATTTGTATACAACAGAGGAGGGGAAACATTTTACTATTAAAGGTCGCATGCTAATTAAGTAGTAATAAAGAAGGCTGCACATGTCGATGTACTTAATAATTACAATTTTTGTATAGATTTAAGAATTTTGTGCATTATATATAGAAAAATTAAAATAAATTAAATACTTGTTTGTTTATTATTTCACATAAAAAGTTGTAACATAAAATATTTTGGTATTAACATAAGGAGAAAAACTTGTTGTATCATTCATCAATATATATATATATATATATATATATATATATACATTTATACCAAACTTCCTAACGTGGTCTTAACTGTTCCTCTACATGAGCATGCATCGTAGTAGTGTTGCCGGAAGACATTAGGTGGCATTCTAACATTTGAAATGTACAATTGACAATTCCCACGAACAGTCATTAAAACATACATACATTCATGTTGTTCTTTATTTAATTTTATTGATTTGATAACTGTTGTAATCATAATAATTAAATATTAATTACTATAAGTGCTAGCTTTTACGACCTTAAGGCCGCGGATCCCCCCTCCTCCAGTTTATATCATTTTTGATATATTTTACCGAATTTTTTTATACTTTTTTTATTTTAACAGAAAAAAATAGAATTCCTGTTTCTATGATATTTTGGAGGTAAAATATTTTTTCGTCATTAACACTTCCTGTTTCAATAGCTATTCGTGATTTTACATGAACTGTTATCGAGGTTATTAGAGTTTAGATTGCAATTGATACTTTTCAATTGTTTTTAAAATATTCCTTTTAGCTATGAAATAATTAAAAGGCTTTATTTATTGTACTTTTAACAGTTGTGTAGGATAAAGTATTTGCTATAAATTCAAATTTTAACATGACTGAGATGTTGAAATTTTTTTGGTTTAATGTTTCCAACTTAAGTATGAAGCTAATTTTGTGTTAAAAATAAATTAATGAAAACACGAATAATATCTTCTTTAATAAAAAGAAAATTTTCTTTTCCATAAATCAAAATGCATTCATTGCTCTTCTTCTGCCTACGGCTAAGCTCTCAGTTTGAAACATGAATTCCGAAAGAGGCCAATTCAATAGGGGGAGAAAAGACTCATTGTACCTGACTTTCAAATCACCTTCTACATTTCCTTTCCAAATCCAACTTACTAAAATTGGATATTTTAAAAAAAAGGAAGCGAAAAGCGATCGAATTGAACAGTCACATAATCTCCGATATTGCTGTCGACAGAAATCTATACACAGCCTCCCTGAATCATCTCAAAGGGAAACATATATTCCCTTCTTCTTGTGAAATCACACTTCATACCTCCCTTCCTGCTATTCAATATCGGTCACCGATGAAATCGTAAGAAACATATCTCGCCTTTCTTTCCATTTTTCGTTCCGTTCTAGTTTTGTCGAGGCCCTCAAAATTCGTTTTATCACCATTGTCCTCCTATTCTTTTTCCTGAAAAGAATGAAACAGATGGCAGAAAGTATGAAAAAAAAGTAAACAAACAAATAAATAAAGGAGGGGGAGGGAGAAAACTCCTAAAATGCTGAACTGGAAGGAAACGGAAATACTGATTTCAGGAGCTACACGTTTTGGGCGGGGATGTGTATTTGTCGTTTGTGTTTGTTGCTTTGGGAGATATGACGTTGTCAGAAAATGGTAGTTTTCTGAGACAAGCATTCACTTTAATAAAAATGGAACGCTACATGAGAACAACAAAAATGATGTAGTATTTTTCTGATGAGCTTCGGGATATTGCATAGTAAGGGGAAAAAATCATTTCTTTCAAATCAGATGATCGAATGGAAAGTATTTTATATAGAATTTTTTTAAAGAGGTTCACATGGTGTCTTGAAGAGAATCATTGGCGAAGGTTCGAGGCAGTAAAACAGTCAAAATATGAGATAAGGTGCCTGACTAGTGTAAAATCATCAATTTTGATGAACATGACAAAAAAATTTTATTTGATATTTTTAATATTTGAATTTTCTTCTTTCTAAAAATACCTTACTTTTGCTTGTACTTCAATTATTTACGAAGTTATAGCAGTTTTTATGTCAAGTGAGAACAACAAAAACGAACCGGAAGTTAGAAATCGAAACCGGAAGTACTTTGAATTTGAAAGATTTTTACTCTTTTTTTGGAATTTTATTGAATTAATTGATAAAATATTAATTTTGGTAACATTAAAATTGAATATGGTGATATTTTTTTTAAAATTATTTAATAGTTTTAGTAAAATTTGGCAACAACTTTACAGGTTTGTTGTCATTTTTCGATTTGTTTATGTTCTAGCTACTCGATTCTTCGCTCCTCGTTTAATTTATTATTTTGATATATTTTATGAAAAAAACTGTCTTTCTTAAGACAAAATATTGATTAATTATGGCTAAATCAAGATCTGGGAGGTCTAAGAAGCGCCGAATTACTGGAAATCGTTATACCATTCGTGCCACTATTAATGAGAATGATGAAACATCTGAGCTAAATTCTACTGAATCCGCTAGTGCCAAAAAGTTGGATTCAAGCCATACAAGTTTGGAAATTTCTCAGAAAGATTGTTTGAAACTTCTAAAGACAATAGAATTGTCAGCTGGACAACTTTGATTTCATTTTTTGCCATAGTTTGTTGTCCTGATTGCTATTCTCAGGGCTTGGAACTTATAGAAGACTGTCAGTGGATTATGCTCACATATGAACCTAAAGTGCAAAAACTGCTCCTTCTTTAAAGGTTTCCCTACGACAGAGAAGATGAAAGGTTCTTGTCTTATAAACTCTTCAATTGTTTTGGGGCTAAGGATAATCGGGAAAGGATTTTCAGCTGGCAAAAAGTTATGTGCTTTCCTCGGTTTACCTTTCCTGTCAAAACTTGCTTTCCGCAATCAAGAAAGAAAACTGTTGAAAGCAACTGAACGCGTTGCTCAAGAAAACATCAACGCTGCATTGAGTGAAATCAAAGGCTCAAATAGTTTCACTAAATGTGGAATATCCATTGATGATACTTGGCAACGCAGAGGCTACTCATCTTTGAATGGGTGTGTAAGTGCCATATCAGTTGACACCGGTAAAATTTTAGCATTGAAGTTATGACACAATATTGCCACATATGCGCGAAAGGCAATTGCCAATCATCGAAACATGTATGTTCGAACTATAAAGGTTCCGCGGGGAACATGGAGGTTGTTGGGGCCTACCGTATATTTGAGAGATCAAATGTGAGGAATGTACAGTACAATGAATACTACGGAGATGGGGACTCAAAAGGATATGAATCTGTTAAAAACTTTTATGGAATTAATACAGTAACCAAACTCGAGTGTATAGGTCATGTACAGAAACGTGTAGGGGGCGGTTGCGTCAATTAAAAAACGACGAAAGGTTTGGGAGGGAAAAATAAATTAACTGATAAATTAATCGACAGAATTCAGAACTATTATGGAAAAGGTATTCGAAGCAATGTAGGTAATCTACAAAAGATGATGAGTAGTGTAATAGCTGCATTTTTTCACTGTGTATCTGGAAAAAACAATTCATTGCATGGACAGTGTCCTGAAGGATCTGAGAGTTGGTGTCGTTACCAAAGGGCAAAAGCAGCTGGGAGTCCCCTCAAAGAAATTGAGCAAGGACTTCCTAATAAAATTATAAACCAAATAAAGCCTACATATCTAAAACTGTGTAATGTGTGTGAAACTTTGTTGAAAAAATGTCTTCATGGTAAGACACAGAACTGCAATGAAAGTTATAACAACATTTTGTGGAATATTGTTCCCAAAAATATATTTATTGGACTGGAAACATTTCGTTTGGGTGCATTATTAGCTCTAATACTTTATAATTCTGGTTATGCAGGTATATTATCAGTAATTCGAAATGTAAATGGTTTCCTTCCTGAAAGTGTTGCTCAAGAGTTACTTAAATTTGATAAACAACGGATTTCAACATCTTTAAGACATTCTTTACCGATTGCGAAATTGTCTCGAAAAAAAAGAAAAGCAGCTAGGAAAACAAAAAGTACTAAGGATGAAAAAACAGAAGACTTAGTATATTCATATGGAGGGTTTTAAAGTACTTCTTTGCAGGATTTTTATTCTAATTTATGATAACTTTTGTGATAAACAATATTTTTCAAGAGTTTTTTCGTGAATGTTTACTGGTAAAACAACACAAATATATTTTGTATGATATATTTCTTAACTTCTAAAATAATATGGAATAATATATATTTGTTTTTCTATGTAAAATGTTTTTATTTTTAATGAAATAAGGTTTTTTTAAAGTGCTTTTTATACGTCTAACCTGTATTTCGTAAACTGTGTACTTAGACTTTAAGAAAAAGCTTTTTGACACTATAAAATTGTTAAAAATATTAAAAGATAAAAGTTTGAAGAAAGAATATAATATTCATAATTGCTTTGAAAATGTTTGTTCTTTTGATATAGAGAGGTTTTAGGTTTTTTTAGCAGTATAGTTTTTTAAATTTTGAATCTTAAATCTTTAAATGCATTTTTCTCTGAAACAGATTTTTTGATATTTTACAACACGGTAAGCATGATATCTCAAAAAGTTCTGTAGATAATTGTCTGTAATTTTGTGTAATTGTGCATTATTATAGTATGTATACTGTGACCTAGGGATTAAGAAAAAACAGCCTATTTACCTTTTTTATGATTTTTTTTCTGTGTGATAAATGTGAAATTTTTAAAAAATTAGCATTGCGTGCACTTTTTGACTTCTAGTTCAGTAACAAATTAAAATTTTTCAAAGATATTAGGTCAATTCATTAGTAACTGTTTTTTGAGTAAAATTATGTGGGTTTTTTAAAATATTATGCATTAGAATTTATTTTACTATGTTTAACGTAACGTACAAATAACGTCTAATTTAAACCTAAAATTGGCCATATTTAAAAGAAATACATTGAAAGAAATTTTTTTTTTGCTATTTTTATTAGTTTTCAGTTATAATTAAACAAAAAATGAGTTTAAAAATAAATTTTCAGCAAAATTTCCAAAAAATGTCTCCGCAACTAGTCAGGCACCTTAAGGTTATATATTTAATTAAAATATATAGTTTTTGATCTGAAAAAAAAGGATTTTTAATCATATCTAAAAGTAGGCAGAAGATTATATAAATATATATACACAGAGAAACACAGACTATCGCAACAAATGAAAAAACAAAGGTAAAATATATAAAGTTACGTTACATATTAATGCTTTATTTTCAGTTACATGTGTGTATACTTACATATATATACCGCATTTACTCGAATCTAAACCGCATCTTTTTTCCGATGTTAACCCTACTGAAAATCAAGTACGTCTTAGAATCGAAGGAAGAAATATTCTTTGGATGGGGCAAGTAGAGCAATTAAAAGATCATACACGCATTTAATAATACGGATAACATATCTTATTACTCCCTTTGTATTAGTTCTCATTTTAAATTTATTTTCTTTTCTTAAAAATGAATATTGAGAAACCACACATTTCGCACTATTTTTCACTATTCACAAAAATTTGTTGAGAATTAGGGGTGCGACTTGTATTGGAATAAATACGGCAATTGAGATAGATAGATAGATAAGATAGATAAGATAGATAAGATAGATAAGATAGATAAGATAGATAAGATAGATAAGATAGATAAGATAGATAAGATAGATAAGATAGATAAGATAGATAAGATAGATAAGATAGATAGATAGATAATGTTTTTAATAATTTCTATTAAATAGACAAAAATGACTTGAACACTAAATAAAGAATTTTAGAAATATTGGAATTTAAAAAGATAGATGTGCTGCAGTATTATAAACAAAGCTTACTAAAGGCAGCTTTTAATTTATGTAAAAGTGGGGTTAAAAAATCAGTTTTGTGGCTGACGAACACTCCTTTTTTCTATCAATAATACTGGCCGGAAAAAAATTGAAATAAATCCATGTTAAAAATAATGGATCAAATCTCTAAATCGATTATAAGAAAAAAGTAGCATCTAAAGATGCATTCAATAATGTTTAGATCATTATAAATCAATGAACGATAACCAAGTTATTGCGAGATTCAAGATTCAAGATACAGATTCAAAGCTATAATATTGACCAAATTGTAGCGAAGCAAGAAGTATAAAATTATTTTAACAAAAATAATTATAAACTAAGTAAATTAATTTAAATTCTAAAATTATATCAGTAACGCTAAGAATATTTTTCTATTTGCTTATAAGATAATGCTAAAGTTTTAAAAAAAATTAATTTAAAGCCATAAACATTGAAAAGGACAGTTTTATTTTAATGCATATCTCATAGATTTGCGGTTTACATATATATTCGATAATGATGTATGATAACGTTGAACAAAAAGTTTTGAGTTCATTTATTTTATTAATATCTATCCTCGTTTTGTTTTTGGACAAACAGTGTTTTTGGCATGCAAAAATAATATCAAAACTACTTTAACTTTTTAATATTCTTTGATTAGATTATTTCTTTTCTCACCAAACCTACAAAAAAGTTTAACTAGACAAAGTCTCAAATATAAGCGGCTGTGCCCATCCCAGGCACTTTATTTCTTCTATGATCGAGCTTCTCTCAGTGTGTGTGGATTCAAGTTTCTATTCTATTTCAATGCATAGAAACAACATTTGACAAATAAAAAGCCTATAATGTTACGATTTCTTTAGCAGATGCTATGAGATTTCTCTTTGTGTATTTCTATTTGTTCTCTAAAATAATTGAAAAGGAAAGCATAGTAATAAAGGCTTTGAGAAGTAACATTTTTGTTTAGTTTAGGCAAATATAAGGAGTCGATAGTAAACTCAAAAGAGAGCAAACTGCTCAGATGAATTAATAATCAATGGATAACAAATTTAATGTAAATAAAAATATCGTTTAATAAAATTTATATCTCTATTACTTATCTCAAACGTATTAGCTAAATTAGATTGTCTATCCAAGCATTCTCAGTGTAACATCAAACGTTTATTGGATTGGTAGTAAATAAAAATTAGGGGGAAAAGAAACAAATTACCAATTTTCCAAAAACATATCCTTGAATAAGATTCATTTTAAATTAATAGTAGGCTAAGACACATAAAGAAGAAACACTTAATACACTAAAGCTATATATATCTTGCTCATATTGCGTATGTAAAACAAAGCATAATTTATTGAAAAACTCATAAGCTTCGACTAACACATGTACCTTAAATGCCCTTATCAATTTTCTGAACATAGTCAATTCGATTTCGGAAATCTTAGTCTTTACTTGTATTTGCAGAAATGAAAAAAGAAAGAAAGAAAAACTACAACTGGTGTGCTCCATGAAATGGAAAGATAAAACACACACATGTATGTATTCATATATATAAGTCGAAAGGAGAAATAGGACCAGGAGAATAATAGAAAAAATTCTTAAAAAATAAGAAGACGAACTATGTCCTCTGGATTTGCGACCTTGTTTGCAAAGAGGACATTTCAATGGAGTGCGTTTCGAACAAAATCAGCACAACCTTTTATTTTTCCATTTTCTCTTAGTTTTTGAAACTTTAAAAATCGATATAACATTAACTGCATGAGTGAAATCAGTACTTTAAAGCCAAAAAAATGTTCGTGTGCACTGGAGATGATGAAAGTAAACTCGAAAGTAGGCGGACATATGTATTTGAGCTTCTTAAAAATGTAATGTAATTTATCGCTGATGTTGGAAAGTAAATGTTTTTTTTTCGCAATTTTATACAATTCGTTTTCATTGGATTAATCTAAAATATAAGAATTTTTATCGAGGCGCATACAACTGAGAATTAATTCGGTGAATTACTTGTTTTATTGAATTGTGCCTTTTATTAGTTTTTATAATTAGGTTTTACCATTAAAAAAGAAATATAATCATTCCACAATTTGATGCTATATGTGGCATAAACAGTCTGTAAAATGGCTGTGAAACAGTGGTTTTGATAAATTACTGCAAAAGCAAATATTAGAAAAGATGGTCTAGTTTTCAGTTATAGACATGGACAAAAATATTTGAATCTGTCATAAGAGTGTGATACAAACATTTATTAAAATGTATACAACTTTTACATACATACTTTTACCATAAAAATTTTTTATTCTGTACCACAACTTTGGAATTGGTCATATTATTTCATATGTTTGATCAACTCAATGATTGTATCGATTGCTAGTAGTGCTTCAATAAATTAACGTAGAAGAGGTATTTTTAAAATATTTAAAACCACTATCGGGTTCCTTCAGGAGAAACGGAGAATATTAGATCGTCCCCTTGTAAGTCAGGACTTGCTTTTAAAGTCTTATAAATTGATTAAATTCGTACTTGGCGTCAATCAGGCTGTGGGCCATCTAGAATCCCCACCCCTTGCAATGAAGGGGTGTACGTTACACCTGTGGGTTTCTTAAAAGAGTTTTAAAATATCCAGCATAAATCATACAGCGTAAACTGTTTTATACATTTTTATTAAATGTGTTCATTGATCATGAAATTGTTATACAACTATATTGATAATTTGAAATGAGCAATATTGTTATTCTGTTTTAATAGCGATTTGATTAAAATATTTCTAATTCATTTTTATATGCTTATAGATATGTTTATTGTAAGAAAAGTCACGTTTTTAATATAACTTCTCTACAAGCAATATAATTACATCAAACAGCTCAAACTAATGACAGTAAGAAAGTAGCAAATTTTCATAAGGAATTGGGAGAGTGACAAATTTAAAATTCTGAAAATAATTATTTTACATAAAACTCACAATTACCAATAAAATTGTTGACCTTTCGAACATTATGAAGCTAAAATTTCAGTTAGAAAGAACTGCTAAAAAGTAATAAATTTAGATTGTTGTAGCTTATACTCTTTGTGAAATTATTCGATTTTATTATTTGGTACAAATTAAATCTTTATGAGATCCTCAAGATTGTAATTCCATCGATAGAATTTTTCATAGAGACGACTCATGTTCATTTTAAAATCCCATTAAAAAGGAACCGAAAAAGTCACTAAACTAAAAGATAAAATAATAACCCCCACACATTTTTTGTGCTTATTATTTTAGCACGCATAATAAATCAAAATATTTAAGAACATCATTTGGAATTTGACATCCAATCAAAAACAAGAGATCTAAGTCATCAATATGAATGAATAAATAAAAAATTTTAGTAAATTTAGATATTATTATTTAAAACATAACACTTAATTACTCTGGTGATTTATTTTACTTTAAATTTATATTAATATTAAATATGAGAAGTACGTTTTTTTAGATTAGTTTAAGTTTGAATGTGTTTTCCAAGCTTCATAATAATTCAAACTTTAAAAACACGAAGGATAAAAAAAAAGAAAAGTCATTTAAAACACATTTAGTGATAAGAAATTTTTTTAAAAAGGCGCAGGATTATGTGATTCCCTCTTACTTACAGAAAACATTTCTGAAGAATAATGAAACAATCATGAATATGCAAATTAGGCACACAAAAAAACTTTTTTACCTCTTTATTTGCATTAATTTATTCCCTTTCTTAACGATTATGGTAAAATAAGATTCTCAAACAACTTTTAAGAAGCAACTTGAAGAGAATTTTTCTTTCCAAAAGAAGAATTCATCGCATTTGCAAAATAGCCGGTTGTTAAGATGATTTTCAAAAACTTATTAAAAAAAGGAAGTAATCCTTCGCTTTCTGATGCGCGTTTTAGTTGTTTAATTTTGAAAGCGTGGTCCAAAACGTCTGATGGAATTAAGCCTCATATATTCTTCTTTTACAGTACGAAATAAGAATGGAGGGTCGGGCTTTGCTTTGCGGCTACAGTAATGATATTTAACGATAATAAAATGCGGCAGGAAATTTATTTACTTATGCTGCGGTCATTAGCTTTAATTGGCTGTCTAGTCGTTAATTTGGTTAAAGACCATTCTAAAGGAATGCGATGAAACGATTCGTAAAAAGTGGGAATAATTAAAAACCCATTTGGAGTTCTATGTCGTTTTTCAAGTGTTTTGTGTGCTTCTATCGGCATTTTAAGTTCTTTTTTGCATTATAAAGGAAGTTTCTAAAAGAACTAAATCATTACAAAAGATCGTTATCGGAGTTAGTTAAAATGATTTTTACAATACACTATTTTATTTTTGTTAGAATAGTGTTTCGTATTTGAAAATACACAAAAGACTCCTGATTAGTTTTATTTCAGATTTTATTAAATTACTATAACTATTCTTAACTATAATTTTAAAGAAGCAAAGTTAATTCTATCATTCGAAAACTTAATTTTTTTTTCGCTAAATAGATTCTGATTTATTCTTTTTTTAAATTTCTTGGATTGAAAGCTATTTCTTATAATGTGTATTAATCGCTTTTTTATACTTTAAAAAGAGAAAAAAGCTTTCGAATGTTTAAAGTAAAATGTTCTAGCTTTATATGTGCCAAAGCGATATCTTTAAGTCTCATAAATTATACCAAATATTTATAATTTTGTCGATTGGTACTAAGCAGGTTTTCACTTTTCAATAAACTGCATCGTTAAAAATAATCCCATTTTGGAAATTTTGATTTAAAAAGAAATGGAATTTTAATGCGAATAACTCAAATATCATTAAAGTATTTAATGGTTGTTAAATTCAAAACAGATGACAGAGGAATGATTTTACCAAGCTTTCTATGTTATATATAACAAGAAGAAAATATTTTAGAAATTGTTTTTGATTAGATAAATTTAAGTATAGAAACAAAGGAATTGAGGTGCTGGAGTTGAAAACATGTGGTCAAATCACTCTCTATTTTGATTATGTGATTATATGAAATACATCATTTTACTAAATGATACATTTTTAGAAGTCGGAATACATTCATTTTAGATTGTTTAATTTTACTTCGTAGATATAATTTGGCAATAAACAGACAGAACTATGATTATAAATACGTATATCTCTACAGAATGAAGTTTACGATTAAATGACGCAAATAAATCAAAAATCTATAAA
Organism: Trichonephila clavipes; assembly: GCA_019973935.1. Classification (NCBI taxonomy): domain Eukaryota; kingdom Metazoa; phylum Arthropoda; class Arachnida; order Araneae; family Nephilidae; genus Trichonephila; species Trichonephila clavipes. Next base: position 1,438,421 of record BMAU01010725.1, on the reverse strand, counting down.
ACCAAACTACCAGTAAATGTAATTATATGCATATATTAATATGAAATACAACATAGAACTTTTTAATGTACATATTTATTGTAACTGTATGTTTAAAAAGATGTGAATTATCGTGACATATTCAATAACTTTCTAACAATAGTAGATACATAGATATTTTTCAATATATTTCGAATAGTTTTGAAACAATTACTTCTAAAAAAATTAAGCTAAAAATATAGTAAAATAGAAAATGTAGTAACATAGAAGAACATAAAGAAACAGACACACACACAATACTAATAAACACATAATACATCCACTCCCTCTCTAAAAATCGAATTTATTTCATGATGCTTGTATCATTAAAATTACAGAATATTAGATATTTTTTCTTTAGAACAAGGATAGTAAATATGATTTAATCAAAGCGCTGAAATTAAATTGAAATACAATTGGTTTAGAGAGCCAGCACCTTATGCTTTATACTTAGTAGTCATGAAAAACGTTTATTCTTAAAAAATAAAAAAAATGAGAGTGATAAAATACAGTATTCACCCGAATATCATAAAAATAGTTATATTTTAATAATACGTATAATTAAATTAAACTATTATGACGATTTGTTATAAGTTCTTTTGCTTCATGTTGCTTGCAAGATTTTTATCAGATTGATATTTTTCGATTAAACAACCCATTAAATCATAATTTGGACAATACATGACTTCCTGCTGAAAAAAAGACACAAATTAAATCTAACGATGTCTTACAATGTGATTCTAGTTGTCTGAAGCAAAGGCCTCTATGTCATAATATTGTATTTTTCTATTCTTGAGTTTTCAATACGGGATTCAAATTCTGCAACTTTTGATATTTGATGAAGTTAAATTTTTATATATATTTTTGCCTATCTACAAACTATTTATGTCCAAACAGGATTACTTAGTATACATCTATTGTCTTCATTTCTAAATTTTCTGATTCCATCCAAAAAATGAAGTTGTTATCGAAATCATTTTTGCGGAATAGGTCTGGATAATTTGAATTTGAAATAGCTTTTCAATTCCTTTGAATGCTTTAAATCAGTTTGAAAATTTTGCTTAAAGTATACAGTTCCTATAGTTGAAATTCCAATTCATTATTTTTAAAAGTATTGCTTCATCCAAAAAAACGTTTAAACTTAAGGAAAAATACGTATTGTCAGATTCAATACTTGTACCAAAAAACTTAATTTACATTAAAATTCTCTTTATCAGTCCAAAAATAATTTTATTAATTTTTTCTTTGACTTATAATTTGTTAATGAAAACATTTAAATGTAATTTTATGTCTGTGGAAAACTTTAAATTTTCAGCCATTCTATATTATACAGCTCTTTAAAATCTTCCTTGTTTTATTAATTTAAAACAAGGAACTAACAAATAACATTATAACCTTACGTACGTTATTACATGTTAAAAGAATATATTTGCAATACATATCCTTTTAAAGGTTTTTGAATTAACTTTATTACAACAATTAAATTTAAAATTTGATTAACTTTTATTAATATTTCTTTGGAAAAGATAATTCTAAATTTTATGTATATAGCATTTGCTGGTGAATAATCAAAGGACATCACATTTCCGGAAGACCAATTTCATTTTGAAATAATTTAATAAAACGTGTTTCTTGTATAGTTATATTAGGAGCTCTGTTTGTGGTGAGGGAAACAATTTTTTAAAAATAATCAATTTTTCGTTTATTTTATTTTAACTGCAACTTCACGAATATCAATACCTGTTATTATTTCTGGTGTATTTTTAATGTTTAAAGCTCCTCACGAATTCCATGTTCTTTGTGAAACCGCGCAACAGTTCCCAATCTATGACAAGTATTTTAATACCAGATTTTTCATCGAGACAAATTGTGATGCACTCGCAGCTATTAAAATATGTTAGTAAAATTGATCAGAAGTTTTGGCACTCGCTTTTAAAATATTATTTTTAACAGTTTTTATTTAATTATTTGCTACTTTTTGTAATTTTTTTAAATAATTTCTTCTCTATTTTGAAATCTTGAAACAAATTTAGAACGGCTTTTAACATAATTGTTTTTATAAATCTTTCATTTGAAAACGCTTTCAATCAAATAGTTAACATTTGAAATATTTCAAAGCTAGTCTTGCAATATAGTAAATGGTTTTCAAAAATTTCAATCATAAATTAATTTCCTTTTGCATGAGTTGGTATGTTTCTGAAGCACTTTTGCCAAGCTTTGCTTAAAATTTGATTACAGCTCTTTTATCCATCTTAAAAAATCAACATGAAAAAAATTCACTTCTGCGAAGAACGCTCGTCATCTCTCAGCTACTTAATCATCAACTTATTCACAATGTGTCATCAGACCATGGACATAATGACGCATGCGCATTTGCAATCATGGCACCATTACAGCCTGAGCTCTGGGACGAGTCTTAAAACTTATTTGCCGCATATAATATATACCGTTGGGAAAAGGTTTCTGGAATAAAAAAATAGTACAGATTTGACCACCAGGTGGCTTTTATCGAACATTCCTTATAAAATCCACAACACCTCTATATAAATTAGCAGTCCTAGCCAGGGAATCCTTCAGTGTGCCTTTTTTTATCGTTCAATAGAAAAAGATCAGGCTTTACAGGTAAAACTGTTTTATCAAAACGGCAGCAACCACTTAGCTGCTCTGAGTGAATATTATCGTTTTAAGGATCTGCAAAAAAGGCCCCATATCAAGGATTGGTTTGAGGAAGATGATTATGAAATTTAAAGAAACTGGGAATTTGTGTATGCTGGCCGGAAGAGGACGGAAACCGGTTGGGATTGAAACTGTGGAAGAAGTCGCTATGGCTATGGTTAAAAGAGCCTCCAGTTCCATCTATTCTTCAGCAAGTGGTCGATCAGTGTCACGCGAGATAGAGAACCTGTGGTAAACAGTACGAAAATTTCTGTGATACATTTTGAAATTGTATTCGTATAAGATCCACGTGATGTAAACGCTGAAACCTTAAGAAAAGAAAGCACGTCCTGAATTTGCTTGCCGATTTTGGCGAGAATGGAAGTTAATGATACGTGGCCTTGGAAAATTCCATGGTCAGATGAGACACACTTTAATATATATGGAGCTGTGAATGCTCTAAATTGCCGCATATGGGATATTTCATTTCCAAACATCCTGCATCAACAACCACTGCATTCTGATTATGTGACTGCTTGGTGTGGATTTACTGCTGAGTTTGTCCTCGGACTTCATTCACTTCAATCTATGGCCATCTGAAATAAAAAAAATAATCATTAACAGCTGTAATTTACAATATCAAATACATAAAGATCATTTAATATGAACAATAAATTTTATTCAGATGTCTACTTTATTTCTTATCAATAATTAAACCCTCACACACACGATACCTCTACATACGTATTTCTGCCTATACAGTTATTTAAGCAGATTTAAACAAGTTCACCATACTGAATGAAAAGCTATCTATTAGGTATTTTAATTTCCTGAAATCCTGTAGAATATATCTGTTATTATTGAATTTATAGTCATTTTTTGAGTGATTAATTTACTTATTTTCATATTTTTTTTATTTCTATTTTAAACTATATACATATATAATCCATGTTATCTTTTAAAATGCTTTCTGTATACTCTTCCAGAATATTTTCTGTAATATAAACATTATTAATATCGGAAGTGGATCGCGTCTTTTTGTGGATGGAATGAAGTACTTTTCAGACATTCGCTTTATCAGAAATCCTCCAGACTAATAGAGATTAATGGCAAATGTTACTGAAAGACAGTTTTCTTTCCATGCTCAGTAAAAATTGAAAAAAAATAATATTTCTTAAATGTGTATGTCTTTATATTTGTTAGAACATAGAAGAAATGTTCTAACAGTTTCCAATAGTTTAACTTTAATTTTCAGCTTAAAAATATGAGCTTAATAGAGATCAAATTATTTATTCTTCTTACATAAGGTTACTGGGAATGTAGAGGCTAAAGAAATCATTCGAAAGACTATTAAAACTTTTCAGAATGAAAGAATAAAAAAGAAATGCAGCAAGAAATCTGTGTGTTCAGGAATAAAAGCAGAAAATAGAAAGTAAAAAAATGATATCTTAGAAGCATGTAGCATAAAAATCTACGTAAAAATATCTTTATTAAATATATATACAATATATCAGAGGTCTACAGCCTATGGCACGCGTGCCACATGCGGCACGCGGTACCATTCTCAGCGGCACTTTGCACTACTTTAAAAATCTGCCAATTTTTGAGTGATTGGAAGTTGATGAATTTGTAATGGACCTTCTTGATAAGTACCTTCACAATTATGGATAAAATATGTAAAGATAAATTTACAGCTATTCTGAATAGAATATGTAAAAATAGCTTTATTGTTATTTTGTAATTTATTGAATGCCATTTCTGGAGAGATGACATACATGGCATGCACTTCTTTCCACTGTTAGATCTAGCTACCTGAGTGGAAATTATTCCTGCATATAAAAATATTTCAAGTCCATATAAAACTTGTGTAAGAACTGAATGGCCAGAATTGTGTCAAATTGAAAGTCACAAATTGTACGCCTAATTTTGTGATATGAATAGAGAGGTGCAAGCATAAGATTTGCCTTAAAATTTTTACGAGGGTGGTCTGAAAGCTTCCAACCTAACAAAGATACGAGACATTTTCTCTGAATTTTTTTTTATCTTTCAGCATAGTCTCCTTATAATTCTACACACTTCTCCCAGCGATGCTCCCATCTCTATAACCCGTCCAAATGGTACTCGGCGTTTTTCACTGCAAAATAATTGTTCATGAATGGGATTGCCTCTTCATTTGATGAAATTCTCTGTCCACCGAGGGCAATTTTTTGATGAAAAAACAAAAAGAAGTTGCTTGGGGCTAGATCTGGTGAGTAAGGTGGATGGTTAAGCAGTTCAAACTGTAATTCGTGGATTTTCGTCATGGCAGTCACTGAGGTGTGAGACTGTGCGTTGTCTTAGGGAAACATCATTTTCTTTTTTGCAAATGTGGCCGATTTCCGCAAGTTCTGCCTTCAGCTTGTCAAGTAATGATGTGCAGTATGCTCCTGTAATAGTTTTTCTTTTGTTAAGATAATCGATTAAAATAACTTCATGACTATCCAAGAAAACAGTCGCCATCACTTTCCCAGCCAAAAAAAACAGTTTTTGCTTTTTTTGGAGCCGGTTCCCGCTTTGCTGTCGACTGTTTGGAGTGCATTTTTGTTTCGGGTTTGTAATGGTGTATCCAAGTTTCATCAACAATAATTAATTGACACCAAAACTCGAATTTATTCCTCCTAAACTGTGGCAACAAAGCGTTGGAAATATTCATTGGAACACGTTTTTTGTTCTAACGTGAGCAAACGCGGCACTCAACACGCGGAAAACGTTCTCATGCCTAAATATTGACATAATATGTGACAAACACGTTCTTTTGACATGCTCATAACCTCTGCTATCTCTTTCACTTTAAGTCGACGGTCATCTAGCTTCATTTGGTGAACTTTGGCGATGGTTTCGTCGGTAGTTGCAGTATTTGGACGACTGGAACGTTCATCGTCTCCCAAGCTCTTACGGCTACGTCTAAATTCAGATGCCCAAAATTTCACTGTGGTAAATGATGGTGCAGTCCCCATACACAGAATCCAACTCATCTTTGATTTGCGTAGGCGTATTGCCATTCAAAAACAAATATTTAATGACAGCTTGATACTCGATGTTGTCCATTTTTACAAAAACACTCACATCGACTCACTCAAACAACTGTCAAATAAAAACTGCGCGTCCAAAATAGCTTAAACTTTGGTGAGTATCTGCCAACAGAGGAACAACGAAATACACTAGCTTTTATTGACAAGTGCTGTCATCTTCACGTTGAGGTCGGAAACTTTTCAGACAGTCCTCGTTTTTAAAAAGAATGAAGACAAATACTTATATTTTATGTTGTTTATTTCTTATTTTAATAAATATGTTTAAAAAATACAAAATCTGAGTATAACTTATTTTTTAAAAATTTTTGTTGAAGAAATAGTTTTATTTTGTGCTGTTTGTTTTTAAGTTAAGAAATATCATTAAATGATGCAAAATTAATCTATAATAAAATTGAAAATCTGTATATATTATTGATTTCTATTCTATAAGATTGCATGCATTATCGTGGGAATCGAATTGTTTCAAGGATGTCATATTGTATGGCACACTGAATCATATTTGTAAAATGGTTTGGCATGCCACAGCAAAAAGGTTGCCGACTTCTGATTTAGATCATTTAATATAAAATCTTGTAGACATTTTTTACTGTTAATACAGTTTTTTTAAACTAAAAATTTTAAAAATAAAAATTAGGAGTCGAACTATAAAAGACAATGCTTGTACGGGGTTTACTATGCATTATTCTTTGTGAATAACTCCAGTGACCTAATTACCTACCACTAATTTCAAAATTTAATGAAAAAGCAGCGTTTGCTATCAAAGAGGAAAAAATTTCATTGAAATAATTCCCCCTCCATCCCCATTCTTTAAGCACTATTTATCAGGGAAAGAGTGAATCTGCGAAACTGCCCCTCTGATTTTCGAAGATAACCGCCCAGTTTGACGGAACAATCCATTCACGAAGCGTGTGACGTCACGAAGACAGAAAGCGCAGGCGCATCATTGTCAGCTAAGAGTATTTCGGAGATTTTGATTCCTCGTGCTTTGCCGCTGTCCCTTAAATGCCGCTTCGCCGCGGAGCCGAAACCAGACGAAAGGTGCGCCAAATAGCGTAAAGAATGTCGCGACTGTTTGCGTGTGTCACTTGTCGTCTGTTCGGAATTGTCTCATCAACTAGAGTAATTTTCGATTTTCCCCAGGAAGACGAAAACTAGTCGTGGTGTTGTCAAAGGATTTCTTTTGCCCCCGAAATTTCGGCGGAAACTTGTGATCTCGTGAAAAGTTTTCTTTCCTGCATGCATTTAAGTGAGAGTCCGAGGAACGTACGCTAAAAATGATGTGATGCTCAAAATATATTATTGAACGTTGTTTATAGGTAACCTGGTAATTTTTAGAAACACGTGGTTATAAATGTTTTGACAATTAAGTTTTAATTATTTATTTAAAGTATCTTGTGAGAATAATGTTTATTTTTGTACACATGAAACGTGTTTTTGAGTAAGGGTAAATACATAATTTATTCAGAATTTTCTGTGAGTCAAATACGTTATTCTCTCTTTTTTCATTAAATGACTTTGGATATACTTCCTCATTTTGCAAAAATAATTTACCCATTTAATATTTGTTCATAATCTCACCTTTTTTTAATGCAAAGCTTCACAAAGCTATATTACATGCAAATAAATTTTGTTCTGATTTCAATGTCATGTTTCTTATAGGGAAAATAGTTTGAGATACATTTAAAAAGAGATGTATACTTAGCATTTTTCTCCTCAAAATAACAAATTTAACACAAATAGCATTTTTACTCTCAAACATTTTTTATCAAATGAACAGAATAAAAGAGAATTCCTGGTTCAATTACAATCAGTTTAAAATTTACCATTTATTGTTTTACCAGAAGTTTTTATGTTTCTCACAAAAGCATCACATCATTTTTGAATTCACATTTGCTGGACTAAAATAACTGACATATTTATGCTCTGCCAATCTGATATTAAAACTCTAGGATTTTCATGAACTCCTGATTAAAAAAATGGAGCAGTTTTGCAACAAATTGAGATCATTTCTAGTGCATTCGATGTTTGTATGTTATATGAATACATTTTTATGCTCAGTTGTTGCAGAAAAGAACCATGATTGAAATGACAATGAAAACACTGAAATTTTTCACTTTGCGTTCTCCTACAACTCTAGCAAAAACTTATATTTTTTGTTTCATCTTCATGGTTCATTGGATGGCTTCTTTAAGCTCTGAGGGTGGTCAAGGTAAGATAATAGTTTTATTTCTATTACTAAGAAGAATTTTAGAACATAAATTCATTGTTAAAACAAACTTAAAAATAGTTTGATGAATAGTTGATTATGCAGTATCAATTATAAAGTTTGGTATCTACAAATTTTGAAATAAATTTCAGAACGTTCATGTTTTTGAATTTTTGTTAAAAAGTGGTATTTATTTCTCTAGAATATAACGTGACAAAGCAGATTTTAAAACCAAAACTATCATTTCAATTTAAGTTTCTAAAAACAGAAAATTTAACAAAAACTTTGAAAAAACTGGAGTTTATACTGATTACTTTTCTTTGTTCGAGAAATCTAAGAATTACAATAATGTTTTATGCAAATGATAAAATTTTCGTAGGTTATCGAAGATAAATGCTGTGAATATGTGTTTATTTTATTTCATAATCAGCACTATTTTGAAAGAGAATTGTTACAATGTAACTTTAATTATATATAGTGAAGCAAATTTTAAATATTTGCTAAATATATATAAAAAATTAAACTTAATAGCTTATAGGATTTAATATAATATTTTTTTAAATATTTTATACAAAAATTATCTCATTATATAATTCATATCATTTATGTTTGGGCATGGTTTGCGAAAATATAATGTATTAAAAAACTAATATGCAAACATTTGAAAAATATAAAAAAGCTGACAAATTTTACATACACGTGAACAGATACACAAAATTTAAATTCTTACATATGTGGTAATTTGTGAAGTACACATGTTTTGAATTTTTATATTTATTTTTCTGTTTAAGATGAGTCTGTTATTCACCTAATATTAAATTTTCAAAATAGTATTAAACAGTCTGGAAGGAATAGTAAATAGTATATAATAATGCAATAGTAAATATTTTCTCTCTCTGTTATATTGTCAAGTATTTAATAATCAAAAAAATTGTCTGTAATTCGAAATTCATTGACATTTAGAGTGTGCTAGATTATATGATATTTTCCCTTAAAATATAAATATCAATTTACTTGATTGCATTGAATGAGATAATTTTTACAAGATTTGAATACGCTTTTTATCATGCATAAAATAATTGAAAAATATATTTTTCTGTTTATTTACCTAAAAGAATAAAAAGCTAAAAAATATTTAAAATAAATTTTTTAAATATTAAAAATTGTGTAAGTTATATATTGTAAAAATATTGTGTTATTTCATTTTATTATAAATCGCTAAACACTTATAATTAATACAGCCTTTATATTAATTTAAACTGATAATTAATTATGTAGTCACTGTTATCACATAAAAAAATATTTGAAACTGTAATTATAAGTTGCTTGGGTCTCCTTTTGATATTATTTTTATACGTTCCTTTGATAAAAGCACGTTTCATTTGGTAAAACGTTTTGATGAAGTACTGTAAGTAATTGCATATTATCATATTTGGATATTTATGCTAAATTCGTATTAAAGTGATACCTAAATATTAAAAAAAATATCAAAGGAATTAAAAGTTTCTTATGTTTTCTTTCTTTAAAAATTTTTTCTCTCTTTAAATGCACTTTGCATAAACAATTCTAAAAATTTAATGTTAATAGTATAACATTTAATCTTGTTTTTATTCGTTTAATACGAGTATTCATCACTATTGACTTAACTATTTTAAAACAATTTGTTTCTTTATTTTTTGTACCTCACATTTGTTTCTTTATGAATATAAGTAAATTTAATGTTGTATAAAACTCATGGAAAAAATTATTATACAAAGTTAAATAAAAGGAAAATAATCATCCAGCATGAGGAACTTAGATAAATTACTAATACTTTAATAATTTACTTCTATAAATACATTTTTAATAATAAATAGTATTCTCTTTTGAGATGAGATAACTACAAATCGAATGAGAATAAAAGCAATAAAACATCAAAAATTATTTTATTTCAAATTTATTATTCTATCTGATTACTAACTTTTTTTTGGATACATAAAAATTATATATAACAGCTTAATTTTTTAATTCAATTAATGTTTTTTTATGAATTACATATATTTTGTGAATTAATTGGAATTTTGCTACATTAATTTATAGAAATGTCTTCTATGAATCGTCTTCTTAGGAAATAAAAACAATTTGCAATTTTAAGAACATTTTACTTGAACATGTGAGAATAAAATATTGGTTTGATTATATTTTAAAAAGAATGAAATTTGTTATGTCTGTCAGAAATATTAAAAAATTAAATTTTGACTCTCAATTTTAAAATAAGAGAAAAACGTTAATTATTATGAGATAAAATAAAAGCTTAAATAACTAAATTTTAATTAAGTTTCGCTAAAATACAATCCATAAAAGTGTTTACATGAACATAAAAAAACTTTTTGAAGTTTTGAAACATCGATACATGTTTATCGAAGTTTTCTTTGAAATTATTATTTTATCTGCAACAATTGCATGCACACATAGCTTAAACCCGACTATTGACATACACTACTGTGAACAACTAAAATGTTTTAATATGAGAAATGCAGTAAATGATAACGAGGGCAAACTTATGTGGATGAAGTTTTAATTTGATAATTTTTAATTTATTTTATAAACAGTAAGGTTATTAATTTTAGATTGTATTTTTATCAAATAATTACGTATCTTAGTTTATTTACTTCCCTTATTAAGTATTCTAATAAGTATAATAAAATGAATTTTACAGCCTATATGCTTCTTGAGATGATAAAATACAAATTAATTTTAAGTATGAAAATATGTGGCGTCAAATGTTAACTTTCAGAAAAAAAACGTCTCTTAATTGTATTTAAGTCCTATTCAAAATATTTGTTTTTTTACGAGTATAAGAAATGCAACTTTTTGAGAACATTACTTCTATAAAAAAAGTTTTATCCATATTCTTACATCAATCAGGATAACGCATTTTTTTAAAAAAAGTTATTGCAACGATTGTGTGTACTTTTTTATTAAATATTCATTGCAAAAATTTCAGCATTATTGCTAATTGAAGTGTTTTTCTGCGTTGAATGCTACTATTTTTTAAACTTAAGATCAATGCTAGAGAAATCAATTTTTCCTTTTAAATGTGATGTGTCCAAAATATGTTTGTAGAAAGGTACAACTCGAAAAAGGAAATGATTAATCTTAGTGACTTCTCCCTAAAAAGTATTTAATTGTCTGTTTCAAATGCTTCCTGTTAAGTTCAGAAAAGTTTATTGAAAGAAAATTAAAATAAAATATGTTTAATTTGAATATCCAGCTTAATTAAGTGAAATAAAAATACTAAACCAAAATGTTTGTGTAAATACAACTATTTATTTTCGTAGATATTCATTGCATTTACAAACTGTTCCATGGAGTGACTTCCCACAGATCTTTTTAAATGAAATGGATATTCATTTGAAGCTTCATTGCACATTCATCGGGAATTAAATTAATTCCTGATTTTTCTAATAAAAAGTACAGCTAAATAAACATTTTTACTGACTTTAAATAAATGTAATTTATGTTAAAATTTGTTAAATTCATTTATATATTATGTTTACAGAAGACACTTATTAAAGCCGGTTATCGCATTTCTCTGAAAAAGAATAAAACGTTTTTAAAAACTCTTTATAACTAGAATACATATCCCAAAGCAAATTTTCTTTTTTCGTTTGAACACTGAAATCTCATATAAACAAATCCAAACACTATCTCTAAATTGAAACATTGTTAATTCTAGAAAGCACATTCTTTGATCCAAGTGTAGCATTCTTCACCGTTATGAAAATATTCCAGAGAACGGTACTAAAACTAACAAAGTAAAATGGAAAGGGAAGCGTGGAAGAAAATTCAAACTATTTGTGCAAGTTAATCACCTGATTAGAACGTTCTCTCTCTGTCTCAATCGATCTTTTATGATCTTTTATGCCCTGCGGCTCTTCCACGATAGTTTTGAGTCAAAATGGTGCAGCTGAATTTTCCATCAAAGCTCGTTAAAATTTCATGCTTTAATTGCAACTCATTACGTTGAGTGGGTAAGAGCATTTAATTAATGTTCGTCTCTTGACAGAACGGTCAAAATTTGTTAAAGAACCTTCGTAAAGTCCTTTAAAATTATTTTTATTATAATTTTCGAGTAACGAATATATTACGAATTTATTGTTTAAGTTAAACAAAATAGACACGACTGTTGATCTGCAAAGGGAATGCATTGTTTATTTATATTGAAATAATTAAATTTTAATTAACTTATCTTGGGAAAATACTTCGCAAAAGTAACAAAAGCACAATGCAAATGATTAAATTTTATTGAGAGAACAAGGGAAATGAATATTAGATGAAAGCATTCGAGAGTCTCAACATTATTCCTTTTCCCTCTTTTAACTGGCACTTACAATTTGGGAGCAATTAATAAAGCAGTTGAGTTATTGCTATTAATTTACTGGGAAAAATTACCAAGCAAACGCATTTTTATTACATATTATGTAAACATCATAGAAAGGTCACGATAACCAACCATTCAAGGATGCGAATATATTTGTTGTTTCTGCTGTTGGGAATTTATGTCCTGATGCCCTTAAGAAACCACCGTGTGAATTTGTTGATACTCGAAGACACTGCGTTGGAGAGGTCTGGAAGTATGGAAGAGTGGACTACACGTTTATGTATTGTTCTCATCATTTGACCGTTGTTTAAAATTACTTTGGCCGTCACTTAAAGCTATCGTGATGCTTCAAACAGAGACATTAATAAAACATTTAATCAAAACCAGTATTTCAGAAACACGAGGAAAAAAAATAGTTTTTCACCATTAATTTTTTTTTTTTGGAAAAGGTTGGGCAAATTAAAACAGTGGTCATTTTAATCCTCTTTTCTATTTCACATATTGTATTTCAGCATACAAGTAAGCATCGCTGTTCATTTCTTTTAACGTTTTCTAATATGCCTCAATGCGTCTCGTGACTAATTTTTATATTACTATTTTAATTATTAAAATAAATGATTATTTTAATAATTTAATAATCTTAAGGGGGTCTTTTTGACTCTCATAAGAAAAATGACCATATTTCAAGTAAAGTCTATTTCGATTTCTCAAAACTCCATTTAATTTTCTGAGTGCGCTAGTAAACAGGCAATCCCTGTCGTAATGGTTAGTGGGAAATAAACTCCAACTTAGCTAAGTTACGATCATGCGCAGTAATGAAGAAGACTTTAGTCTTTTCGCTCGTACGTGCACCTCAATGTCACTCTAAGCACTATAATTCTTTTCCGAAATGTACACGCATCCTAGAACGATTGTCATGCTACAGAACTTTTTAAGGGAAAGTAGACCTGATAAAGCGGTAGTCATAAAAAATGAATTCCAAGCAATTTTACAAAACATTGTTCTCTAGATCGCAACCAAAGAGTAAGTAGAGGATATAGTACACAGGAGTGTTTTGCTCTCCTGGAGCAGTTAGATTCAGATATCAGTGTAAAGGCGACAAAGATGAAGTTCGTGTCGATAACGTGAACTCATAGAATGCGTCGTATTTTGAAAGAAATAACCGTGATGTTGTGGAATCAGGATATGAACGTAAGCAAGGATGAAGCAATAACGCACCAAATATCTCTGTTAACGATAAATACATGTTATCTTTTCTTCCAACTGCAACTGAACCGACGGCGTTAGCTCTTAACATAGGGACATACTGCAGCATTTTGGTAATAAGAGCAACTGGCTTACTTTTTTTGCCCTATTATATGCCTGTGGAGTCATGGTCATTCGAAATTTTATGCAGAAGCTTTGTGGTACAAGCATTAAGGCAATTTACGTTGAAAGAGACAATGATAAATAATATTTTCGTGTAAGTATGCAATATCTCGCATTTGAAGTACGACGTAACTGAGCGGAGCACCTCGGAAAGATTAAATTTGCTCTAGTTTCTGAAACCTGGTACAAGCTGATTGAAAATTTGTTACTTTTGCTATAATTCTGAACAAGAAATAACAATTGATAGGTAGTATTTTCCGCATAAACCAAGAAGCTGTTCATAAAATACATGGCAAATAAACCGAAACATTGGAAAAGTTTTGGTTGGCAACTAATGTAAAATCTGAATATTTTTAAATGATTATATTTGGGCAAGGAAGATGGATTTACAACTTGGAGAAGTGGAATAAGCCTATTCACACATTTTTACAGAGTCTTTGACAATTCTGAACTGAATTCCAGTATGATTTCCAAGTAATCATATGACCACTGAATTGCAAGTCTAGAATGTGTTCTTGCGATCGTGGAAGAACGACTAATTAGTGCTTTGCGCAACAAATGCCTTTCTACTTTCGAAATCAATCCAGTACATGCTCTAAAATGAAAGAAATTAAACTTTCAATGTTGAAATGGACAAAATAAAAGATCTGAAAGCTGTGAGAATTTCCAGAAACCAGTTTATTGTAAATATTTGTTGTTGCCACAGTCAATCGTCTCTATTGTTGTATTTCCACGAATCTCTAACTGGGGAGCATATGGCGCACAAATTTGTATTATTTATATATTTAATTTTATTTTATATCACCTATTCCCTGGTTAAACAATATTGTGTTGTAAAATATAATGTGCTGTATATATTTTCATTTATCTACTGTCATTTAAAAAAACTCTATAAAGATGAGGGAACCAAACAAAAAGAACTAAATACACTAATTATAAAAAAATGATAAATCTTCAAAAACATATTATAATTTCAGCCCAATCTATATATAAAAAAATTTACTTTGATCGGACTTGGATTTATGAACAGTTTTAGGTAAGTTCAAAGTTCGGCTGTTCTAATGCTGTTACTTAATGAAGTTGTATTTTGTGAGTAACATGCTTTGATATTGTCAATGAGCCATTTAATACGTACCAGATTAATTAAGTCCAACATTTAGTAATTTAATTATATAAAAAAAGTTCTTCCTGAAAGCTTAAATAAAACTTAGTGAATTTAACTTAGTGAAATTAAATTTAACTTAGTGAAATTAAATTTAACTTAGTGAAATTAAATTTAACTTATAGTAATTAAATTTAACTTAGTGGAATTAAATTTAACTTAGTGAAATTAAATTTAACTTAGTGAAATTAAATTTAACTAATATTCGGTTAAATGGTAGAATTTGATTGAATATTAAGGACACACGCACACAATTTAAAATTATATATATCTTTATATATAAAAATCTTCTGTGCGTGTGTATGTGACTAAACTCCTCCAAAGCGGCTCGACCGATTTTGATGAAATTTTTTGTGTGGGTTCAAGTTGAATTGAGAATGGTTTAGATTAACAATTCGGTCCAATATCGCAATTAGTTATAAAGGTATCAATTAAAAACTTTATATAAAAATATTCAGCTCAATATTCACCTGCATTGTTGTAACAACGTTTTTGTTATAAAAATGACCTAAGTTGGCGTCAAAAATCAATTTTCAGTCAAACTGGGTCTTTATTGTAACAAAAATGCAGAGGAATCCTTCTTTTTAGCGTTTTTAATTATTATCTTTTCAAATAATCTTTATATATGTAATTCTTCTGTGCGTGTGTATGTGACTGACTCCTCCTAAACGGCTGGGCCGATTTTGATGACATTTTTAGTGTGGGTTCAAGTGAATTCTAGAATGGTTTAGATTCCCAATTTACTCAAATATCGCAATTAGTTAAACAAATATTAATTAAAAACCTTAAAACGCATAATTGTTTTACTCCTGTGTGCTGTTTATTCTGCTAATTTGCGGCAAGAGAAAAAAAGAAAGAAGAGGGGAGAATTTTTCCATATTTTCGCCGTTTTTAAAATTGCAATCTAATTTTTCTATCAAAATAAGACAAAAAATAATTACAGTATCGGAAAGATTATTCATTTCGCTACGAGATACGGCATATATATTTCTTCTATGCGCGCTTAATTAACTGAACTCTTAAGCCGCTGGACCGATTGGATGATATTTTTTGTGTGGGTTCAATTGGATTTGAAAACGATTTCGATTCACAATTTGATCCGATAACGCAATTAGTTAAACATGCGCCAAAATTATGTAAAAGCGCGAGATTGTTCATAAAAGAATCGTGGGGTAATATTCTTAAAGCCACTATTTCGAGATGCAAAATTCAAGATAAAGTTGCACTTCTACCACAGATCCCATTGATTCTTTCAGACTCACCTAATCATTCAAATGTTTGCAATTTCCATTTCACTTGGCATTTGCTATGACCATTAATAAGTCACAAGGTCAAACAATGACAATTTGTGGCTTAGATTTAGAAAACCCTTGCTTTTTTCACACGGTCAATTATATGTTGCATGTCCGAGGTTTGGCGAACCATCGCATTTGTTTGTTAATACCCTTCAAGGATTAACCAAAAACATAGTACATTCAATGGCATTACGATAAATTTATTTTTCGCGCATTAAAAAAAACAACCTATTACGAAAATAGCTCGAGTTTTATTATTTTTTTAACCTTAATCAAAACAAGTTTAAGTTTCTATTCAGAATAGGTTATATATTCAAATTATTTCGTGGTAAATACATACTCACACGCAATCGATAGGTCGAATTGTTGTTCCTATACATTATATGATGCCATGTATTGTAATAACTTTCTTTATAAAAAATTTCATCAAAACGGTCAGATTGTTACAACTTATTCAAAAAAGTTTGTAATTTTCCAATTTAAGACGTGTGTACAGGACAACGTCTGTCGGGACCACTCTATATATACTAGCTGCAAGTACCCGGCTTTGCCCGGGTTTAAAATAAGGTTCTCTGTAGAAGTTTACAAAACTGTTTATTTGCATGCAATAAAAGGGTACATTTATCTTAAAGCAATGTGATAGACAACATTTTTGGCAGTTTCATTTGGAGTGTGTACAAAAATAATTTCCTGTCTGCCCACTCTGGAGCAGGCCACATACAACTGCCCATGAGAAAAGCATGGTGTCTGTGTCTATACTCTCCCCCTTTTTCTCAGAGGCATGACTGTAGCCAAAAATGAGAAGGCATTCCTATGAATGAAGGAATGGAATGTAGTAAGAAATGTGATATTTGCTGCAGTATTTGATGCAGTAAAGTAAATATAACAAAGAAGTATTGCAAATTACTTACCGCTTTTGTTTAGTAAAATTTTCTGTAAAATGAACCCATGGCTCAGAACATGCACATGGAGCACTCTTTTTGGCTGGAGGAGGCCAGAGTGAGGTTGGTATGGAACGAAACCTGTTTAAGAACCTTCCCCATGTAATTTTGTGAATGTGTACCAAATTTCACGTTATTTGGTTGTCTGGATCTTGAGTTATAAGGAAACACAGACAAACAAATGCGTCATATGTATATATAGATATAGATTTGTTTGAATTCTTGTGTATTACTTTTGTAAGCTTCATGACATATTTTATGGTGTACCAGTCTTTTAAAGCTGACTGAGCCACAGCAGCATTTAGCTAGGTATAACATAAAATTAAATCTTAAAAAGATATCAAAAATAAAAGAAGGCTCAATATTTTGATTAAATCAGTATAAACATTTTCGTACAAACATAATATATATACTGTAAAATATTTAGTTTGCTATTTGCCTTTCAGACAGACATCAAACAAAATTTTAAAAATTGTCAAAAACAGATAAAAAACATATTTAAGGAAAATACCACTGATTAATTTTGCCAAAGACATCGCAATGTGTAAAAAAATATTTGCAGTACATAATCGCCAAAAAAAATGTAAGTACTAAAATATAAAAAAACAAAAATTATATATTGAATTAATTAAGGATTAGTGGAGGGAAAGATAAAAAAGGCTAAGATAGTACTCATAATAATTTCCTATTGGTAGGCTACTCATTTTTGGCATGATTTAAAATCACACCAAATTGGTGTTGTGACCAGTCTTATATTATAGTAATGTACAGAATTAAAGGTACTTATGTATTATCGTAACCTATTGGTGACATTATACAAAATGAAGCACATGTTTGCCAATTTAACGCATACAAAGTTGGGATTGCCAAAGTGACGAGTTGTCTTGAACGTTGGCGACTGTGCAATAATACGTAAGTAATAAATAAAAAAATTATCCGAAGTATATATATCCCGAGCATAAAAATAAATTGAAAAATTAAGTACAATACTAACATTAAATGACATAAAAAGAACTGAACTAACTCTATCAATGCAAAAGCATAATTTGAAAAAATATGGTACTTACATATAACCGCAACCTATTGGCGACATCTGAAACGAAGCACATCACTCACAATTCAGCAAATATATGACATGCGAAATCGGGGTTGCCAACTTGGCAAGTTATTTTGAACGTTGGAGATTGTTAGGATAGTATATAAGTACCAAAAATAATTTATCTTACGACTACCTGCTTCCTCAACAGGTATTTAAGCCATTTGTCTGTTTTGCTCATTCTCTGATGCCTATTCCAGTTTGATATGTAATTACAACCAACACTGCTTTCTCTTGGGCAGTATAATTACCCAAGTTTGATTTTCTGCAAGGCAATTTTATACACTGAAGCCAATAGTATACCCTTAAAGGTTAAAATAAAGACACATAAAATTGCAAAATATTATTAATTTCATACTATCTAAAACAGATAACGAAAACGGAAATACTATACTTATGTTAATCACAGTAATAAGAACTGAAATACCATTATCAATAAGAAGTTTTAGTTTGTCGAAATTATAACCTTCGCCTTCTAAAGAAATAAATAAATTTTCCGAAAAAATACTGAAATTGTAAGTTCTAATTTTTAAGCAAAATCACACACATAAACATCCCGCCATAATACCTAAATGTTGCCAAAACAACAAAACAAAATTTTACTCGAATCCTTAAAAAATGATTTATTCGATAAATAAACCTAATTAAATATCAAAGAATAGAAAAATTGAATAAATATTCCAACCGATTAACATAGCTACAGTAAAAATATGTAATAATCTTGAAAAACTGCATGTAAAGTATAAATTGTCCACTTACTGAGAAACGTGACATGATATGACGTCATAACACTGGAAAATCACTTAAAAGTTAAATTTTAAAAATTTAGGAAAGAATTAGGAACGCCAAACCTATTTAAGAACCTTCCTCGAGTAATTTTGTGCACGTGTACCAAATTTCTCGTTATTTGGTTGTCTGGATCTTGAGTTATGAGGGAACAGACAAACAGACAACAAATGCGTCTTATATATATATATATATTATTTATTTTCAATTTATGATTTTCAAATGGAATGCATGTTCGAATGTCTCATTCTTACTTAGTGTTTGCCTAGAAACATACATTTTCTAATTTAATTTTTTATAGAGCAGAAATTCGTTACTCACATATCTGTATGCACACGACTCTTTAATAGTTCGTTTAGCTGAAAATGTTTAAATATCTGATCTCTCGTCTTAACAATCTATTTTAATTTAAAAAAGGTTTTTTAAAAGTTGTTTGCAGAAGACAATTAACTTTACATGCTATTATTTTTATATTTTTTCCAATAGAATTAAACTTGTTTCAACAGTAAAATTTTTTTAAAATTCATATTATGCATATAATTATATTTTAAGGTATCCGACTACCCTAAAATCATGATTTTTTTCAAAAATTGACAAAAAAATTTATGATTTTATTTTATAGGCCATCTTATTAGCTTAATAAAAATACCAAGCTTTTTATTTTCCATTCATTAGAACAAAAACTACAAGTATTTTAATAAAAGAAGATGTCATAACTTTAAACAAGATGTCAAACTTTAAAATGCGTTTTAATCGAAATGTATTTTTTTCGAAAAACTCAAACAGGTACAGCGATTGCTCAAAAATTTTAAAAATAATTTACTGAAATTTTTTGTGAGTGTTTTGTATAACAGTAGAAGTGTTTGACCTTCAGATTTATCAATCACTGTTTTATTTCAAAATTTACAGTCCTTTATGTGAATATAATCACTGTATTTTGGGCAATTTCATATAGTCACTAAGATAGAGTGATCTAGTTTTTGTAAAAATTAAAACATCTATTATGAAGGTCATTTCGAACATGAGTAAAAAAGTAACACATTAAAATTAAAAAATTGAGAATTTTCTGAAAACTCTTTGTACAGAGCGGGCCCCATTTTTATATTTTTTTTGTACATTTTCACTAGTTTTTTCCCCTTTTAATAATAATTTTTTTTCTGTTTTCAATTTTACGATTTTTTCCTTAAAATATACTAAATAAATCTAAAAATCACAAAAAAAAAAAAATTCCATATCTTCATTTTTTTCAAAAAAAAAGTTGTCGCAAGTAGTCAGATACTTTAAAAGAAAAACTCAGCAAACAATTTGTGTGTTTCTTATTTATTTGAAAAATATGACGTATTTTAAAAGATCATCCATAGGAGGAATATATTGCTGAAGTATGTATTTCTACTTCACATTTTAAAATTCCTCGTTCTTTTGTGCATAATCATTATAAAGTATTGAAGTAAAATTTCATTCATAAACATTATAAAGTATAATATTATCTTGTATACTATTCTTCTGAAATCTGAACACGTTTTTATCTACTCAACATTAAAAATAACTTTAGCTTTGCTCTCTCTTTCAAAAATAGCATTTTATAACTTTAAATCAGAAATCATTTTGCTTATTTCTTAATAAAAGCGTTTTGTTTACTTGAAAAGTCCGGCTTAGATATGGCTTAGATTTCGACTTTTCGAAACACTAATGATTTGTGTTTCCTTGTTTAACTTCTGCGTTACTATATATATATATATATAAGCATTTGTTTTCTTGTTTAAACTATTTCCTAAAAACTGGTTTGTTTTGCCATTTCTTTACAATGATGTTATTTAGGAAAAGAATGATTTAACGATTGGAACAACTTTAAATTTAGATAGGAAGCGAGATATTTTACAGTTGTTATTTATTAATTTATTAATATTTATTTAAAATTTTACTTAAATGAAAAAAAAGTTAAACTTTTTGTCTTCTTTAATTTGTTGCACTGTTTATACATAAAATACTAATAGATATCATTTTAAATGTTAAATTAATATAACTTCATTCTCTACATTTTCTGCGATAAATATTTACATATCATATCTTGCAATGTTTCCAAATTTACATAAGATAAAACAACAAAAGTCACAACATCTATATTTATTTAATATCAATAGAAATCATTAGAATAAGAGCAAAAACTGCAACTTTAAGAGTCTTATATTAATCCAAAAATTACTTCTTATTTTTATGAGTATTTTAATTCACTCTTAGATAGTCAAGTACAAAACTCTGAGTCACTATATTGAAAACAGAACACATGGAATAATAAAAAATAATTTGGTTTGATCAGAGTTCCATAAATAACTTTTTTTTGTTTGTATTAAGAGCGCAAATTGTTGAAAAGCAAAATTCTGATAGTATGTCCACCATTTAATTTGTGTGGAATAACGACTTAAATTGAAAGTAACTGTAATCGGGGGATTAAAGGGGTTATTTACCAAGAGGTTTGTTCTTTAAGATGCAGAAAGCTCACTACTCTGACAAGAATATAGCGATTTAAACGACATTATTTAACTATAAGTAAAATATGATAAAACGTTAAATATATTTTATTATTAAAAGTGTATACTTTCCTTTGTAAAACACTTATTCAAAGTAAGCTTACAGTGAATTGAATTGTATTATTGAAGATAAATTGTTATTATTAAGCATTGCTTTCTAATTAAAAACTCAAAATACTTTGCAAAAATTTAATATTGTTCAATTATCGCTTTAAAACTGTATAGAATATTGCTTAATTCCATTGTTGGAATGGCGTAAATCATGCATGAAATACAAATCGGAAATCCAGTTCTAATCTGGTAAATAAATAAAGGGTTCTTTTTTAAAATTAAATAACCTTACTTTTGGTTATTTGATTTATTTTTACAAATTACAATTTCGATTGATTGATTGATTGAATATTAACGTCGCACTGTTCAGCTACACGAGAGCTTCTGGCGACGGACCACGTAATTTTGAACCATGGTCAAGTGACGTGGACGACACCTGAGCTGGCACCCCCTCTCTAAACTACCACACCACACCAACAAGAGGACGTTTCAGCTCTTGACAGATTTAACGTGCATCGCTGCTCTACACGGCGGGTCTTAAGTGGTACTGGGCT
The DNA here is from genome assembly GCA_019973935.1 of Trichonephila clavipes. Taxonomy (NCBI): domain Eukaryota; kingdom Metazoa; phylum Arthropoda; class Arachnida; order Araneae; family Nephilidae; genus Trichonephila; species Trichonephila clavipes. Next base: position 1,416,327 of record BMAU01010725.1, on the reverse strand, counting down.
CGAACTCATGACACACCTGCCATGGTCCGATACCCTAACCACTGGGCTACCGCAGCCCGATTACAGTTTCGAAGTTACGAAAGTAAATAATTTACTATGTATTCTCAACTCATCTGGTATTATGAAGGTATTTGTAATTCCTCGAGCCAGATTTCATTATTTTTTCAAAAGTAGTGTTATTCATTGTTGAATTTTATTTTATTGATTATTTATTATTACATAATATTTAAAATTGAAATATTAAGGAATTTAAGATACGTTTGTTAGACTGTTTTTTATTGTGTAAAACGTGAGTTTATTGATGAAATTGCACTGCCTGAAATCGTAACCACTGATCAATTCATCCCGACACACGCTTTAAAATTGCAATACATTCTGCAACCCTCGCCGCAAGTACATTGACACACACACACAAATGCCCCATATCATAACATCATATTTAAAAAAGGGCACCGATTATATACTTCACCAATCTAACAGTTGCATTTAACGCACACCATACTCATCAGTTTTATTAAAAATATGAAATGTTATGTAAGTCTCCTCTTCCCAGTGAACTTCACTTCAGGATCTTCATACAGGACACATCACGCAAAGATCAAAAATGGACCTTCTAACTCATGCCATGGCCGAAGCCACAAATCATCTGTACGAAACGCATTTGATGAATAAGCGTAGATTTGATTTTCATCACAGATACACGATTCTTTCAAGGCAAGATATTCTGTATAAAACGATCGTTCGAAACACGGGGGGACTTCAAGCTCTCTTCAATCTTTAAAAAGCTGTGTGCTACAAGATCAAGTCTACAGCAACGCAGGACAAGTTTTAAAGTTGCCCTTGTTCAACAGGGATGTCAGACTCGCGGTCCTGAATGAACATTTTTTCAGCCCGGTCAGTATATCAAGACACAATAATTTATAATAAAATATCGAAATTTTTCCCGAAAAATGAAAGATAGTAGCAGAGAAGAAATGTCAAGTGTCAGGACGTAAACGTTAAAATTTTCTTTGTTTATTATAATGTATTATTCGAAATAAACTTAAGTTTTCATGAATATTTTTTTGCGGCCTAATTTAAGTTAAACTTTGTTTTTTGGCCCAAGTTAGCATTTGAGTTTGACATCCTTGATGCATAACATCTTTGCCCTAACTTCAAATTAGATGCACCTATCATCGAAAATAACGACTTGGATGAACAATGGAAATGAATTAACTACGGAAAAGCAGGATCCACTGAACCAGCTTCAAGCATATATTATTTGTGTCGAAATCGTCATACTCCCAAAAAAGCTTAGCCTTAGTTGGACTTTTTTAATATTCCTTTTATGTTTTACATTTCAATTTGACATTTATTCATGCTGCCTAAGTTTCATACTGAGAAGGCCGCGGTAGCCGAGTGGTATAGGTATCGGATCGTGGCTTGCTTTGTCACGAGTTCGATCCCAGTACCACTAAAGACCCGCCGTGTAGGGCAGCGATGCACGTTAAATCTGTCGAGAGCTGAAACGTCCTCCCGTTGGTGGTGTGGTAGTTAGGAGAGGGGGTGCCAGCTCAGGTGTCGTCCACGTCACTTGACCATGGTTCAAAATTACGTGGTCCGTCGCCAAAAGCCCTCGTGTAGCTGAACAGTGCGACGTTAATATTCAATCAATCATTCATACTGAGAAATGCCGAATTTGAAGTTCTAGTTTATTTTTACGAATGATTATATAAAATATATATAAATATATTTTTACAAGTGATTATATAAATGTTTATATAAAAACAAGTGTAACCTTTTTTATTAAGTTTAACGAATTGCGTTGTCAATGTGTTAAACAATGAATAAAAATGATAACTAATCAGTGCTATACAATCTGAAACTTATCAGTTTTACAATGATAAATAATTTATTTTTCTTTTATAATACATCAAAAGAAAACAATTTTAATTCCTAATTTGTGATCTAATCTCACTTATCACCTTATAAGATTTTAAGAGGAATCACGATGTCTTGATAAAACAAATGTCAAACATAGGTATTATTTAGGTGAAATTAAATATATATATATATATATATATATATGTGTGTGTGTGTGTGTGTGTGTGTGTGTGTGTGTGTGTGTGTGTGTGTGTGTGTGTGTGTGTGTGTGTGTGTGTGTGTGTGTGTGTGTGTAAAACAATATGATATGTTAGTAAGAAATTTTATTTTTGAGAAACTATAATATACGCATTGGCATGGTACAAACTGTCCCAATATTATTAAAAATGACGTTTAGCTTAACTAGAAAAGCAGTGGCTTTCGATATGCACTTTGAGACAAATCTGTCTCGGTCATTTACAAACTATTGTCAAAAAAAAATACTTTTTATTTACATCAAAATTTTTATAAATTATTCAATCATTTATTTATTTTTTAAATTTACACAAGTTTTAGTATATTTTTTTCAGTAATTTATAAATTCAAAAATAGATTGGAATCTGGAAAGGATATCAAACAGAATTATTTGATGAAAAGTGTTTTGCTTGGATTAAAATAAGATACTCTGAATTAGATTTAATAAAAAAAAGTATTTCTGATCTCACTATACCCCTAGAAAACATCACATTTTATTAAAACTGCATTACGATCATATTTATTACAAAAATCCTATTATTCTTGAAAAAATTTTTTTCGTAAATACACTTTTCTCTCGATAATGTATGCTTTTATCTCATTAATGGATCTCGCCTCACAATTATCAGACATACACCACTTTTGAAAATAAACCTGATATTTAAATTCTTTTGACACACAAGAGCACGTATCCAACGATAAATCAGCCTCAAGAGAGGATTCGCAATGATACGGCACTAAAGATCATTATCACTTTGGATTCACTTTAAGTGCATTTGAATACGAGTAACACTGATTCCCCACGTTCAACGCTTCTTGAATATGAATATGTTCATAAATAAGAAAAAAATATGGAGATGAGAGGTTATTTTCATGAAGAGTTAAAACATTTTTTTTTTCTGTTTCTTTTTTCATGGCGGTGAAATAATATATGATTTCTCGACACTTCCACTCAATGATGCGTAGTTCATTTAAGGGAGGACAAAAGTGAGATAAATAAGGGAATATTTTTATGCGTAATGCTTTTGTCAGAGATCATCCATCATTCTCGGGGGAAAATTTATCCCTTATGGAAAATTAAATTGATATTTCTATTAATATTTACTTTGCTTATAATTAAAATTTTTATAGGAAAAATTAATTTGAATACATTAAACTCTGATTTAATTTTCTAAAAATTGCATCGATGGCTTACTTTGACTGACGGTTTATTAACGTAGCACATTGAAACTACGCAAGACAGCGCTTCTTAAACTGAGGGGCTCGCCCCCTTGGAGGGTGTGATAATTCTACGAGGGCGGCGCGAGCATTATAAAAAGTCGAAAACAAAAGAAAAATTTTAAAAATTAGCAATTTAATGAAAGTAAAAAAAATAATTTCTGACGTTATAAAAAATAAAATACACATATATAATACACTTATAAATAAATCAATACTGCTCAATGTATATTATAATTAATTAATCAATACTAAGTTTAGACCAAATAAAGAATTGCCAATGACCCCATGGTCTTATCATACACTGCTGTCCGCCGTAAATGCAACACCTTGCAGGAAGCCTGCAAATAACATGAAATTTACAACATGCATTAGCAGTGGTGAGATATGCAAATGATTAGAATTTCAGCGCAGACACACATCACGCGTGTCTGTAGAGGCACTTCAAAGCGCTATTTAAGGCTTGGAGATTTCGACAATTTCAAGTTGGGCAATTGTGTTTTTCTTGTGGTTTTTTCAAAAAAACGATCCGATATGTCTCGTAGAAAACAGCGATCAGCTTTTGATCAAGTATCTGAGTTCGACAGAGGAAGGATAGTGGCCTACCCGGGATTATGGATTATCTTTCAGAGAAATCAGTAGTCGTGTTGGACGAAATCAAACAACAGTAATGCGGATATGTGACCGTTGGATGCAGGAGAGTACGACAAACCGACGAGGTGGATCGCATCACCTCAGTCAGTGCGCCACTTCACGTGAGAACAGGCAAATTGCGCGCATGACAGTGACGGGTCTCTCAGTCACATCACGAACCGTAGCACAGCACATTGAGTCTGTATCGCATCATTCAGTGTCTGCGCGTACCATTCGACGTCATTTACAGCAGAGTGGTCTGTCCGCAAGACGATCATTGCTTGGTACACCCTTGACGCAGAACCACAGACGTCTCCGCCGCCAATGGTGCGATGAAAGAAGGATGTGGGTGACAGAATGGAATGAAGTTGTTTTTACTGACGAGTCACGCATCTATCTGCAACACCACGATGGTCGGATTCGAGTCGGGAAACACCGTGGAGAGAAGATGTTGAACAGCTGTGTTATGCACTGCCACACTGGTCCTGCACCCGGTATTATGGTATGGGGTGGTATTGGATATCACTCTCGCCCTCCTCTAGTACGCATTGCTGGTACTTTAAACAGCCATCGCTACATCTCCGAGGTGTTGGATCCAGTTGTCCTTCATTGCCTTCAGGGCTTAGCCACAACCATATTTCAACAGGATAATGCGCGACCACACGTGTCACGCATTGTCCAAAGATTCTTCGTCAATCACCAGATTGAATCGCTTCCCTGGCCGGCTCGCTCTCCGGAGTTTTTACCGATAGAAAACATGTGGTCTGTGGTTGCTCAACAATTGACCTAGATTACATCCCCAGCTGCCACACCAGATAAACTTTGGAAACGTGTGGAAGCTGCTTGGTCTGCTGTACCCCAAGAACACATCCAAAGTCTCTTTGAATCAATGCCGAGGCGTGTGGCAGCGGTGATCTCCAACAATGGTGGCTACTCTAGCTACTGATTGTGGTAGGAACCACACTTCACAGAAGTCTATAAATTTAATCATCTAATACTTGGTCAACATGTTATCAGCAAAATAAATTTTGTTGTGCTACCTCTTGTATTTCTTGGCGTTGCATTTACGGTGGCCAGCAGTGTATATAAAATTATATATTAAAATTAATACTTATCTTGATCATTTGTGCGGTTTATAACTAATTCCTTAACTTCCGATTAAAAGTGGCGCGATTCGCTCCCTAATGCCACCGTTTTCCACGTAGGCGTGCGTATTGGGGAGGGGGAGGAAAGAAAAAGAATAAATAAGCAAATTCTCTGAAATAAATACACCCTTCTCACAGACATTCTGTCAAGGCTCTTTTATTGCATTCCAAATCATTCTGAATAATTTTATGGATAACAGTGCACAATAGAGATTGTACTTTGGACAGACGCGTATGTACGTCCGGGGAAATTAACGCTTTATTTGAGAGAAACGTTTATATACGCCGGTGGCACTTAAGAGGTTTAAATCGTATTGTAGCTTTAACATTAAAGTATAGTATTATTGTATTCAATACATTGTTATTGTAAGGAGGGGGTCGCGATGAAAATTATGATTTAATATTGGGTCGCAAATATTGAAAGTTTGAGAAGTACTGACGTAGGGGTTTTTTGCAATGGATCTTGTAATTTTTAAACTCGTGAAGTAACGACACCTGAGTTGGTTTTCCATTCTCCAAAGCTCCATAAACTGCCACCGTAAGATGTTTGAGACCAGATCAAAATTTTGCATGCATTAGCCCCTCTACTTGTATCTTTCACAGATCCACTCTATTTTTAGAGACATATCTGATTAAATTATAAAAATTTTGTAATGATCAGCGTTACCTTGTCATGAAGCAGTGGAAATAATAGAACGTTAACTGTTCAACAAAACAGTGATGGTATCGGAAAGAAACTATGAATTATATGGCATCTTCAATTTTTATATTATAAAACAACTATATATACAAACAACAATATATGTAAAACTATATAGTATACACCAAATATATATAAGTCTCATAGTAAAGAATAAAAATATAAATCATTAAAAAGGGATATATTGTATGGAACCGAATACTGGCTCCATGTATGTGAGATTAAATTTCAAAATTGTAATATTACTGTCTATCATGTTAAGCGAATTAACTCCTCTATCCTGAAACCCAGCAATATGGAGGAGTGAAAATTACTATTTATCAAATATAATTAAATCTATAAGTCCCGCACAGAATTACTAAAAAATTAATGAAAATTAAATCAATGCATATCTCAGATAAATCTATTTTGCTTCGTTTTGATTCTATAGTGTAGTAACCATCGCCAATAGTCTAGTTGAATTCTAGAGACCACTTTTTGTCTAAAAGGTTTGCAAAAAAGGCGCATTTTTTGTTGCATATAGCTAAGAATAATACTTAACAGAATGTGAAAATACAAAAGCTTTATGTTAATTTTTATAATTTTAAAGTTTTCACATTTTTTTTATCTTATAATAGTGGAACACAAAAACCTTGAATGTTTGCTTTTTATAAGTACACTCTGCATATGTCATGAAGAATATTTTATATATCTTTACATAATTTCCCGCCTACTTACAAAAGAATTTTGTAATCGTGCCTCTTTTTCAAACGGTTGAATATATATGTATACATAATTTGATGTATGGTGTAATAGTAAGTCTTTCATTGCAATGAAGGGGGGAGCAGAGATAATATCTACTTTTTGTACCATCTTTCCTATTTCATTTCTTCGCAAGCAACAAATTGCACATTGTCTTGCCGATCCCTGTTCTTTATCGAATATTTTCAAGTACCTAAATTCTTGTCTTCAATGAAAAATTCCCGCCTTCACCACAACGAAAATCTTAGATGAGAAGTATTTCAGTACCATGGACAGACTGCATCCCCTAAAAACACTAACACTAATAAATCTCACCATAAGAATTAAAAATGCAAATATCAGAGGTAAAAAGAAGAAAATATTTGTGCCAGTAAGCCTTTTTGGAAACTGGTTGTGGCCAGCTTTCGGTAGCCTGTAGGGTGTATAGCCAAACCCCTTAAGGGTTTAAGTTTATAGTTAAAAGTTTAGCTATGTTTAAAATAAACTAACCATTTAAAAATAAATTATGAAACACGCCAAAGAAACTAAACTAATACCCAGTCTTTATTAGGAAGGTTATCAAAAATTAAATGAAAACATCTGGAAAAAAACTACAGCCCCTATAAACGCTTCATTTTCATGTAAGAAACATTTACGTTAAAAAATAAGATAAAAAACGTAATTTTTACATTTTTCATTTTCTCATACACTCAAAAATTGCGATGCTAATCACGTTCGCAATTACACATTTTTGTACTTGAAGGAAGGGTGCAGGATAATCGGTTGTTAAACTACTTCTCCCAAAAACTTTACTCTTGCGAGGAAGGAGAAAGTTTATGGGGCTTACGTTTTGGGCACAGGAAGTGGGTTGGAGGTTACCTATTCGGTATAATTACGGGGTGTGTATACGGGAACCGAGAAATAGACTCTTCGTGCTTTTAAAAAGGTAGATATATGCAGATGAGGAAAAGTAATTGCTCCCTTATATTAAGAGAATGTAGGAATTGAAGAATTTCAGGAATTTAATATAAGAGCAAGAGCAAAAACTGCGTATTAAAAAATAGGTTGTGTAGGAAGAAGAGAAAAATTCCAAAGGCTAACACAAGCTCATGAAATTGGAATATAATTTTGAAAACTTTCGAAATTGTTTATCAGCTTTATTTTTTCCTACTCTCCATACACAGAGCTCTGCATATTTTTATTTACTACTAAAGAAAGCTAAAGTTAAAAAAATGAGATTAAAATTCTGGAAGGATCATAAATTGTTTTTTTTTTTTTTTTTTTTTTTATGTTTGAGGTCTTCCTATAGTTTTCATCTGCCTGCTTAGAATGTGAATGAAAAGCGTTTGAAGATTATTATGCAAAAGCCTATCAACACCAAATAGACATTATACCGTAATATATATACCGTAAAATCCGGCATATAATGCGCCATTTTAACACAAAGAATAAGATCTAAATTTACGGGTACGCGTTTTACGCCGGGTATAAAAAGGAGAGCTTGAAAAATGAAATTGATGAGCATAGAAAAAAATAAGACTTCGACTTTTATCAAAATACTGTTTTTTTTTTAAAGAAATGACATTTTTTATGAACTTAAAGGGCTGCATTTGTAGAAATATACTATTTTTACAAAAGTCTGCAATAATACCTCGAATAAATAACTTCAAAATATACGAGCATTGCATACGTACACATTTCAAGTTTGTCCGTTAAAAAGGGGTACGCGTTATACGGTGAATGTATCTTAAAATTAAAAATTGAAGCTCTGAAGTATGAGTGCGCGTTATACGCCGGATTTTACGGTATATATATATATATATATATATATATATATATATATATATATATATATATAGATATTCCTATCCATTACTTTCAATAGATTTTGCTCAATATTATTTTTGCATAATATTAAGGTTGGTTGGCCAAAAAACCTGTCCAACCCCACTTTTATATAAATTATTTATATATTAGCTGTCCTAAGTCAGCAATGTTCATAATACTGCGCGGCATCCATTTTATAATTTTTAATCTATTGTCCTTCATTGTATGATCTTTTTACTGTCTAAGTGTTTTTTTTTTTCAAATGTGATTGATGAATGATTATCTCTTCTTTGTAGAAAATTAGACTCTCTCTCTCTCTCTCTCTCTCTCTCTATATATATATATATATATATATATATATATATATATTATATAATAAATAAAAGTGAAGAATAACTAGAACCCAGAGGACTAAAAAAGTAAGAAATTGGAATTCAGTATATATATATATATATAGTATAATAAAATAAAAGTGAAGAATAACTAGAACCCACAGGACTAAAAAAGTAAGAAATTGGAATTCAGTATATATATATATATGTCATAATCCTGATGAGTGGGTTAAACATAATGGCGAGTAGTTGAGTATTTCTTAATTAATACATTATTTATCATGGTTGATGTTGCAATGACCAGTGTTAATTGTTACTCTTATTTATAACATGTAGAGTTGTTGTTGTGTTGTGGCTAATGCCACCTTTCTGAGGTAGTTAGAACGAGGCCCACGAAGTTCATCGTGGCATGGGCAAGAGGTACGCCTGTCATTGGCCTTGAGCACCATACAGGTGACAGTGCGATTTAAGCTCGGTGAAACTCCCCGAAGGGACGATAGATGGCGACACGACCTCTATCTCCACCTCCACAATTTCTGCAAGTGAACTGAAGGGGAGGGAAATATTCTCCAGTTCCTGCGCTCGTGAATAAGCCCACAAGACTACGGACCCACGGATTTAACGAGCACGTACTCCGTGTGCACTCGGAGGGTATTTGGTGACATCGAGCATCGAACCCAGGCCTTCCGGTCGGGAGTCCGATGCTCTAACCACTAGGCTACCCACGGCCCACAAGTAGAGTTATACAATTATATATGGACAGCATCATAGAAAACAGGAAAACTCAAAATACACGCACGCCAGCTGCCGCTGATTACATTAGGAAGGACAAAAAACAAGAGGGTGTATTTTTCATACTTCTCGTTCTTTATTACTACCTGGAAATTAAAGTTAATATCACATGGTGGGATCCGGATGGAGGGATTGATGTAATTCAAGAGATTCCTGTTATTCGGGTAGCTAATTATTATTTAAATGTGAGTCCTGAAGGAATTAACCATCAACAATTAAAAAGTTTTTAAGGATTAAATTGATGGGAGTTATTACACACACGCGCGCGCACACACAAAAATATATTATATATATATATAAATCTATATACTATATAAAGGAGAAAAGCGACTTACTCACTCACTGACTCACTGACTGACTAATCACGATGTCTCCGGAACTATTAAACCTACAGACTTGAAATTTGGTAGGTAGGTTCCTTTCCATTTTTAACCTATTAGATGTACATTCTTGAAAAAAATTTGGTAAGCGGATTCCTTTCATACAGTACAGATCCCCTACAGAATGGGTTTTGTGAAAATAAACTTCCAAGTGGCGTTGTAGAGAATTAAGTGGCGTTATAGGCAATTAACATCTTTTTTAAACTATTAGACGTAAAATCCCAAAATTTAGTAAGCTGATTCCATTTATTGAGTAGATATCCGCTATAAGATGGGTTTTGTGAAAATCGTTTCCTAAGTGGCGTTGCGGGAGCTTAAGGGGCAATATAGATAATTATTTCCATTTTTAAACTATTTGACGTACAGTCTTGAAATTTGGTAAGCGGATTCCTTTCATAGAGTACAGATCCGCTGCAAAATGGGTTTTGTGAAAATCGACCCCAAGTGGCGTTGTGGAGAATTAAGGGGCGTTATATAGGCAATTAACTCCTTTTTTAAACTATTAGACGTAAAATCTTGAAATTGAGTAAGCAGATTCCATTCACTGAGTAGAGATATGAAGTAAGATGGGTTTTGTGAATATGGTTTAATTAGTGGCTTAAGGCGCGTTATAGATAATTATTTCCATTTTTCAACTATTAGACGTACAGTCTTAAAATTTGGTAAGCGAATTCCTTTCATGGTGTAGAGATCCGCTACAAAATAGTTTTGGGGAAATTTGATCCCCAAAGGTCACTGAGGGGATTAAGGGGCGTAATAGATAAATATTTCCGCTTTTCAACTAATAGAAACACCTGCTTGAAAATTCTTTCAAGGAATAAATTTCCTTTTACAAAGATTTTTGCGAAAACGGACCCCCAAAAGAGTGGGTTTGTGAGGGATTAAGGCGTGTTATAGAAAAATTCCTGTTTTTGAATTTAACTCATTTACTTGAAATTTGTTGAGCACTTTTCATTAGTTGAATAGAGTTCCACTAAGAATGGATTTTGTGGAAATCAACTCCAGGGGGAAGCGGGGAGAGTTATTGGGACATATTGATAGACAAAATTCCCGATTTTGAACTGCTAAGACTACAATAATAAAATTTGGTTTGCATGCTTCTTTTGTTGAATTGGAATCCGCTAAAAGTGCTCTCAACGAGGTATTGATGATAAAAATTCCGTTTTTGCTCTGTTAGATTTACACTTGAAATTTAGCATGCATGTTTATTTTATGGAGTAGAGATCCACGGAAAGTTGCTTTGGTGGAAATCCACTTGATTATTAGGTTAAGTGAGAGAAAAAAATCTTTCTCATTCTATTTTAGATATAAATAGAAATCAGATATTATAATTTATGTTCTTTTTATATCAAGGGGCGAGAGTGTAACAGCTATAAATATATTTTTCAATACAATCGAATTCTTAATGCTAGATATCAATAATTAATATATATGTAAACAGTATACATATATACAACATCGGAAAATACCCAGTGAAGCGGGTGGGTAACGGCTAGTAAATATATATATACGTGATATATCTCTTAAAATCCAATTTCATCCTTCCTTAGCCTTGTACGAAGTATAATTTTGTGTATTATTATTTTATAGTATTATATATATATATATATATATATATATATATATATATATATATATATATATATATATGTATATATATATATATATATATATGTGTGTGTGTGTGTGTGTATACATATGTATATATATACATGTGTGTGTGTGTGTGTATATATAATTATGAATCATGTATTCAACTTTCATATATCGCCCTAAAACAAAACTATGGAAAAGACGTATGGCAAGATAGTATAGGTCAGTGTTAAATGACCATTGTAAAATATCAATAAAATTACTTTTGTTGAACAAATGCTACTTTGTGTGGATTTCTCTCTTACAAATAATACAAAAAAATCAAATCTCCTTTTGTAGTTTTTTGTAGCTCTTGTGACTTTTTTTCTAACATTTAGTAGATTTTTTAGCAATCGATTCCATTTTGTTTGAGAGCTGAAATATCTAAGCATTAAAAAAATCTCTAATTAATTATTAACTTCTTTTCTTTTGAGAATTAAAAACGTTCTTCCAAGTTGAAAGCGCAAAATTGTATTTGCATTTAAATGTTAAAGGAAAAAATCCTATTAGTATTGTATTAATTGAACGTAGTAATCACCAGATAAACTTTTTTTTTGTGCTTTTCTGAAATCCAATGCACATGCAAAAAGAACATTTTTTTTTCTTTTCTAAAGCATTTAAAAGTAATTGTTACAAGGTACAATCTGCTAATTAATTCAATTAATGATCTGAAAGGGTGTTTGTTCTTCTTTTTGTTTCAAATAAATGCCAGTTGTTAACTTTAGTAAATATATTGCCCGTTCAGAAAATGAAGTAAATACTTAATACAAATTCGTAGATAAGCAAGATATTTTCCTAAGCACAGAAAGTTGTATTTAGAATTATACGCTAATTGTTAGTATGAAATAATAATTGTTATTAGTGAATTTAAAGCTAGTGTTTAAAATAAGTCTGTACGTAATGTTTATGTTTAATGATAAATTGTATTGAAATAAATAAAATGTACATAAATATATAATTTTTGAAAAATTTATAAATGTTACAACTTTTTTAATTACTAGAAACACTTTGTTCGACTTCTATTTAAAATGTTTCTTATTATATATAATTTTTGCTGCTATAAGCTGAAGTATATATTTTCAACAGTTTATTACAATACATTAATTATGAGCAGCACTTTAAAACATTTTAAAATCATTTAAAGATTTGTCTTATTCAAAATTTATTTATGTTTCCATTCGGGAGAAAATTTGAAAAGGCTTAATGAATAATAAGTCATAAAAACAAATAAATTAATTGTTTAAAATTTTAATTAACGTTTCCTTTTACTTGAAACAAAAAGTAATCTACAATTATTCTTACATATTTAAAATTATTCTTATCCTATACAACAATTTTTTTTATTTTATTGTTTTAATCTAATAATTATTTGTTACGAAAAATAACTATCTTAAATTATTATTTACCTTCCCAATATATATATATGTGTGTGTGTGTGTTACCGTTCAAGTGTATAATTAAGTTATTTCATAGAATATACCTAGGTATTTTATGAAATAACTAGACTATTCAGTTAATGTTTATATATAATAAATGTAAAATTTCATACCTTACCTAGTTATTCTGTGAAATAACTAATGATAGACCATTAAAGGTGAATTCAAACAATTTTAAAGCTATTTTATAAATTAATTGATCACAAATAGCGAAAATCTATAGAAAAATATATCTATTTCGATAATTAATTGATAAATAGTAAGGAAAAATAGATATAATTTATTGTTGTTCATATTGTTAACATGCGTTTAACAAAGGGGGGAGAATATGTTACAGAAATATTTATATTTAAATACTATCAAAAAATTACATTCTGGAAAGAAAAACTTTTACTGCATGAAACAATGTGCAAACTTTTTCAAACAAAAACGTAAGTGAATATTGATTTATGTTTAATGATGTACTTTTATTTTACTTTTCATTATTTATTAGAGCAAGTATTGCTGTGATGATACTTTGAATTGCATTGTATTGCATACTATCTTAGACACATGAACACTTTTTTCCGTTACGCATTTTTTTTTCATTTAAAACCAGCCTTAAGCAGCTCAAAATTGATTCAAAAAGGAGCTAGAACCTATTTAAAGAACTTTCGAGGGCCGTACAATACAGAATAATGATCAAGTAATTGTTATTCTGTAAAAATACCTAGTTAAGTCTTAGAACTCAATAATTTGATATATCTTAACTGACTTGTCTAGTTATTTCATGAAAAATACCTAGTTATTCCATAAAATAACGAGTTTCATACTTTATCGATAACATATAAACAGAGAGAGGCAGAAAAAGAAAAAAGCGACTTACTCATTCACTCTTCACGAAATCTCCAAAACTGTTAAACCTACAGACCTGAAATTTGGTCGAGTTTGCTTTGTCCGCGCGCGCGCGCGCGCGCGAGTAGGGATCCTAATCGACTAGTAAGGAGGTTGGTGAACGGGGACGTTATACATAAAACAAACAAAAAAATTACCCGTTTTTTTTAATTATTAGTCTGCAAATTATGAAACTTGGTAAGTGTGTTTCTTCTGTCGAGTAGATATCCACTAGTAACAGGTTTTGCAGAAACAGACTCTCTAAAGCAGTGATGCTCAACCTGAGGCCCATGGGTCGCATGCGGCCTACTAAACCTTTTTAAGAGGCCCGTTTATGGCCCATTGCTCTAAAAAATTCCTTTATTTGTGAAAATTTGGTGGGAAATTCTTTGTTGAAAAATCAAATGTATCAATTTTGCATTTTGCTGTCGATGTCGTACGGAATTTGAATTTAATTGAATTGCGAATTGATATTTTTTTATTAGTGATAACCAACAACAGTCGAGTAGCCACCATCTTATGACTAGAACTAATTTTTAACTAGCTTTCATATCTTGCAAGCGAAAAATATTCGAAGGAAATAGATTGTTTCAAGACGATTAGGATGTCAACTATTTTGTAGTGAAAAACAAGCATGGTTCAATAATTATTTCCTTTGTCTTGAATGTGTTGTATTAAAAAAATACCAATAAACACAGGAACATCTTAAGGCATGGGCCTACTGGGCCCGAGCCCAGGGCCTTGCTCACGGTGTAGTCCTCGTTTAGTTCTCGACATTGTCTTAATAAGATCATGGTCCGGATAATTTTAATGGTAAATTATTATTCCCGTACGTATTTTCCGAAAACAAGGGAATTTCAAACTCCATGTCAACTGGCAAAAATGATAAGAGTGCATTTTATGGGATGACCTTTGTCCCTATCTAGGCTTAGACCTAATTCCATTAACAATCATTCAACTCATTTAGTTGAAATGAGGTCATCGGTTGAGCCCATTTGTACCTAGGGTATTGAGATTGTGAGTCGGGTACATTTATTTATTTCAAATTACCGTTTGAGGGAGTATTTGCCAAGCCATGCTATATGCTGTCTACTTTTAAAGATATCAGGTAGGGCCTACTTTCACATAAGACCCAGGGCCTCAAAGAGTCTTAAGACGTCCCTGAATAAACTAGAATCACCCATTCAATAACACTTTTCCTCGAAGATCTCTTTCAAGAGGTGATAAATAGGCTTTCTTGAATAATCTTTACAACAACAAAAAAAGTGTTTTGTTAGTAGTAATGTCACTGTAGTAACAAAGGCACTCTATGAAATTTGTTATTTTATTGGTAGTCATATGAAACTGTTTACTGATGCAGAAATTGGCAAAGAGTGATTCTTAAACGCTCTCAATTTAGAAAAATTTTAGTGAGAAAAATACAAAAAAACATAAAAAAATTATAATTAAAAAAAGCAAAATAAGAGTTTTATATAATATTTTGTTTACTTTCCAAATTTTAAATTTTCTGTTATCTTGGTCTTAAAGCATTTTTCTCCCCACCACCTCCATTAATTCTCATGTTGCGGCCCGCGTGAAATAGCCAACGTATGTATGCGGCCCGGCTGTAAAAATCTTGAGTATTCCTGCCCAATAGGATTACGGGGGGGGATAGATAAAAAAAAAGTTCTTAATTTGAATTATAAGACTTATAGACTTGAAATTTAGTAAGCATATTTCTTTTGTTGAATAGATATTCTTTACGAGAGATCGAGTTTTGCGGAAGTCCATTCCTAACGAGGCTGGTAAACGTAGTTGTTCCCCCCATTGAGTAGAAATCCAATAAGAACAGGTTTTATGGAAAGCGATATCCTGAGGGGAAGGTTTGGGAGGTCATATAGACAAAATTCACATGTTTGAACTATTAGACTTACAGAATTTAAATTCGACAAACTTATTTCTTCTGCTGATTAGAGATCCATTAAGAATGTATTTTGCGTAGATCAGCTTTCTAAGGTAGATATGGGGCACTAAAGATAAAAAAAAAATTCCTTTTGTTTTTAGCTATTAGACATACAAATTTGAAATTAGCTAAACATGCTGCTCTGATTGAGTAAAAGCGTACTGAGACCAGTTTTAACATAAAATAACTCACAAGAGTGCTGGCGAGGAGTGTACGGGGCGTAAGAGATAAAAAATCCGTCTTTGAACTATTACACCTATATACTTCAAATTTAAAGAGCATGTTTCTATTGTCAAATAGAGAGGTGCTAAGAACGGGTTTTGCGCAAATCGAATCCCAAAGGTGGCTTTGGTAGTGTTATAGATTTAATTACGTTTTTTAAACAATTAAATTTACAGATTGAGTTTTTTAAGTACGTTAAATTTCTTGAGAAGAGATCCACTAAAAATGGGGTTGAAGAAATATACTTCAAAACTACTTGGAAACAGGAGTGTTAATGAGAAATATAATTCAGTTTTGGAAATTCGGATCATATCCTTTTTAATTCAAGAGGCAACGGTAAAAAGAATATTTTCAATGCAACGTGAAGTACTTAATGCTAGGACTTAGATAGTGAGCGAAAAAGAAAGTATAGTGTTATAAAATGTCATGAAACACCCAGCTAAGCGAACGAATAACAGCTAGTTTCTTTAATAAATATTTTACGCAATATATAAGCAATAGAAAATCTGATTTATAATTAATAGAATATATATATATATATATATATATATATATATATATATATATATTAGTACTTTAAATGTATTTAAACGACGAAAAGGCTTAAAATACTCGTACGCATAATAAAAAATTGTTTGAATTTTTGATAATCTATTTTAACTTATGGAGAAAATCTCTGAATTCACTCTCTCATTTCTGAGTAAGTGAGGAAATAACTTGTTCAAATTCACTTCTAAAATAGAAGCCATACATATTCAGAAATCTCCCTGCTTTCTACATTCTCAAATGCAGTGATGATTTGAATATGTATGGCTTCCCAGAAATCTAGACTGATTGAGAATGAAAAGTCAAAAAAATGAGTTCAAGGCGACTTCAAGTAAACATTCAGTTTCTACGTGACATTTCAAAATGATGCAGGTAAAAATGGAAATTTTTTGTAATAGGTAGTGTTATCTTATAAGCACACATTTTGTTTCTCCCTCTTTTTCCTGGCTTCTTTTTATAATGCGCAGTAATGAGTTCAATATAAGTGAGTTAAACAGAAATAATGCATTAAGTATAGTTGCTTTAGATACATAGAGTATTACATGCTGCATATCCGAGGAATGAATTGAAAATAATGACACATTTTCTTTTTGCATTAATTCTAATGTTCTCCTACTTTTGGAATGATTGTTTAAGCTAGTAAATATTAAATAAAAATATAAACATATATTAATTTCCATAAAAAAAACCTCTGTTAGACAGTCTATAAAATATTGTTAATATTTTTCCAATTCCCGTGCCTTGATCTCGGATTCGAGTCTCGAATCTTTTTTGAACCCGAACGGTGGAAATTCAATCATATGTAGTTGGTAACACTTTAAATGAAAATTAGGACATGTTATATATATATATATATATATATATATATAAAAATACAACTTCAGATGACGAATAAAATGTATATATGTTTAAATGTTTGAGTAACATTCGTATCCACGAAATTGGGTCCGAATGATTTTTTCATTGAAAATTGTTAATTTTTGTTATATCTGCTTTCTATTTGGATGTTTTGAGAATATTTGAAAAATGTCACTTCAGTATACACAATTGCATTGAAGAAACATAGAGTACATAAATATAGGAAATTAATTTCATTTTTAAAAATATAAATTTTAGAAAACAGAAATTTTTATAAAAAAATCTTACCTTATCAAAAAAAATGTATCTTATAATTTATTTTGAACGGTAATGAAGGGTAAGATTCTTGATTCCCCTTCAATTTCCATTGATTTAGTGAATGGTATGAAATGTATTTCACTATTGTTTAGATGAAAAGTAGGTGTTTTACATATCCAATATTTTAACAACTATTACCTATCCAGTATCAAAATTGGTTGCAATAAAGTATACACACTCATTTCTGCCATATCCCTACTGAAATAATTTTATAACTATCCTCTTTTCAAAAAGCACGTTTTAAATCCTCACAAACAAAGTTTTTAAGTATCTAAAAGTATAAAAAAATTTCGAAAGGAGAAATAACACACAGCAAAATAATTTCACCCATGTACTAAATTTCAAATTAAAAGCAAATACTTTCACCATATCTACAAACTTTGCTCCAAAAGTACGTAAACAAACTAACAACTAAACTTGCAGTTAAGTTTCATTTAATCTACAGTTAATTGTGTATGATTAAATGAAATATTGTGGAGGCTTTGCAAGTTCTCAGATTAAAAAAGTCAATTTTTACACTTAATCTGTCAAAGTGGGCGTGGCCTGTGACAGCTGATTATTTTTTAAAAGTCATTTTAAAATTCTTCTAATTTATATAATGGTTTGTATGTTATATCATTTGAAAGGTAATGATTTAGAGATTTTAGAAACATCACAAAATCGATTTTCAAAAAGTTTTTACCCTACTGACTGTTCTTATGGAAGTATATTTTTACGTTTGCTACGATAGATAGTATCATGTTTTTGATCCAGAATAAATTATTTTTAAGAAACCTGATCTCATAATTATACCTACCACCTCTACAACTCTTTTGTTGAGAACAAACTCTGTATTTTACATGTTTAGTTTTAAATATTGATATGTCGCAGGAAAATGGCGAAATTTTATTCGTTCCCAGAAGGGAAATCTCTTCATGTTAAGCAATTTTCGTTTCGTGCTAAGAGAAGAAAATGCGTGAAAATACACAGTAGTTTGTAGCGACCGTTGTATTATTTTATGTTAATTGATATTTCGCATTAAGCATATTTCACTGTATTTCTTTTTTTAGATATATTAATTGTTTTTCCGAAATCTAACACTAATAATTCAAATGAAAAAAATGAAACTTTAAATTCGTTTTATAAAATGGATTTAAAAATGGAGAATACCTTAGAACATTGATGAAAATTATTTTTTCAGAGGAAATTTTTTACTATATTATGTTTTCATCAAATGAGTCACTGAAAAGATGAGTGTTCTTATTATTTTAAAATATACCAATATTCTGGCGTATTACGTGATTTTAATTTAAAATGCTTTTTTCTTAAATATTCAGGTATAGTCACTGTATAACTATCACCTGTTTTTAAGAGACGAGACCTGAAATGTACATGTGAAATTTTCTACTCTTTTGAAGTCATTTATTCAAAGTATAATGCAAGATTTCTGAATAACGGTATACTTATTGAACTGAATGTCTGAAAAAAATTTACATAAGTTAGACAATAGTGCGAGAGAGGATCATAAAAGCTTGTAATGAGAAATTAAAACCAACATAATTCAAAAGTCATTTAAAATATAGTAAACCTAATGGAAGATAATAATTTTATTATTAATCTGAGTGACAGTGATGATGAAGACGAAATAGAATTCGATGGTGTGCCTGAAAATATAACAAGAAAGACATATGACAAAGTATGTTATTCATAATTTGAAATTCATACGGTATATAATTTAAATATCTGCTGAAATCTGATGTTTCTTATGCTTATCTTCTCTTTATATTTTTAAAGCTAGCATTTTCATACCCTGGCGTATAACGCGCAACTGTGAACTTCGATCTAATTTTTTGTGTTAAAAATGCGCGTTACACACCGGTGTATTCGGTAATTTATTTTTCAAACAAATATTAATTTCTTGATAAATTTTATTATTTTTCATAATTATTATTGAATTTAAAATAACAAATTAAATAATAAACCGCATTTTGATTCTCTGAAAACTGTACATATAAACTAAATAAAATGTAACATCCATTAACATGAAAATAAAAAAAATTAAAACCCTTGTATAAAAGTTTTTCACCATTTACTAAACTGGTCAAAATAATATTAATTGCATTGCGAAGGACAGTAGATATTTCGTCCTATGCTTCGAGGTAATCTTTGTCGAAAACTGTCACGCGCATCTCACTCGCCATTGCGACCGTTACCATTACATCCATCAAAGTAATACGAACACGAAAGGTCATGAAATAAATGGCGTGGCATCAAGGCATCTTCGATAAAGATGCTCCATTTCTATAAATGTTCCTTTTCTATAAGCTAGAATTTTTATTTTTATCTTCCTAAATTGTACCAAAACGACGCATTGGAACGTTTTAAGTTAACGAGTAGTGCAGTGCTATTGGCAGTTAAAGCAAAAACTTAACTTCATAGTACATTACAGTATAAGTATCAGGATTTATAGCTTTAGAGTAAATGTATTTTGAAAAAGTGTTTTTAACACTCTGTAATGCTATTTCATTGTTACTTTTTATGGTCCTTTAGGATAAAAAAAAGAACTTCTCAATGTACTTTTTTATGTTGTATTCGCTTAAGTTTCATTGTAGTAAATAACGAAAAGCGATAATAAACATGCAGTTATTTAACTTAAATTTCAAGATTGTTTGAATATGATCGATGAGAAATTTTTGTTAAAAATTAATGCTTTCAGAGTAGAGGAATATAGCAAATAATCACTGACTGTATGTGTGTGTGTGTGAAGAAGCGTTGGAATGGCATTTAGGAAGGATATAAAGTTTGTATGGCAACTCACACATTGAACACCATTTTTCGAATTCGGAAGTATATAGGTTAACTTGAAAGCTTCTAACCGTATAGATTTAATCATTAGAAATACTCAATCATACCAGTAAGAAAATATAAACTCTCTACATTAAACCAAACATTTAAGAATTATAAATTTAATGACATATTTTTCGGTTATTGTTATTAAAAAGTAGAAGATATATTGAATACAAATTTAACTACATTTGAAACATTTTGGTAAAGAAAAAGGTCATACATAATAAGCAGAATTGTTATAATCATACAATAGATTTTCAATCTACATTTGTTTTTCTGTAGAAAAAAATAGCTACTCTTAGTCTTGAATTTAATGTCTAATCCCCGGTGTCCAGTTAAGGAAAGGTCCTTCCGCAATAAACTGGAATTTTATTTGTAAATAATTTCAAGATACTCTCAACTTTATGGATATTACGTGATATGTGAAAAGGAAATTCAAGTTTGTAATACTTTGTGGAAAATTATTTAAATATTTTTTTAAATAACATAATATAAATCTGTAAATCTATTTTGCGGAGCAAAGATTTTCAGTTTACAATGATTTGAAATTAATTAACTGCTTTATTTTCAACATCTTGCAATTGTTTATTAAAAAGGGAACTGTCTATCGAACAACTAAAAGCTATACCTCTAGAAGTTATTGAGACCACCGATTCCCAAAAAGTGAATGGTTACATGATTTCACTAATGACTCTTTTTTAGATAGATATCATGGTACTAGAGCCGGTAACTTTTGTGAATTTTTTAGCTTTTACTTATCTGTAGGTCTTTTTACTATTGCTTTTGGTTGCAAGATTGAAGTTTTTTAAGTAGCGATCGAGTAACTATCACTAAGAAACTCTGAATTTAGTAAGGCTGTAATCTTCTCAAACTCTAAATCAGCATTACAGTCTCTATCACAAAACAATCTCCGTAATTCACAAAACATTCTGAAGCTCTGATCGGTTTTAAAAGATTTTTCTCTCATAAAATTTCCCTACACTGTATACCGGCATCTTGTGACTTCGTTGGGAATGACCATCTGGAGAGTCTTTGAATCACTAGAATCACTTGAATCACTTGGCAAGAAAGTCATTCTTGCTAATAAATGAGCCCTCGTGATTCAAAGACCCTCAAGAATTTCAAATTTTCCTTCTTTGAGACATTTGGTTCATATGACCGTAAAATATAATTTTAAACAGGAAGTTTCAAGGATTTCAAAGGACAAGAGCTAGGAAATTTTGAACGAGAACCCATCTTGAGTTCTTGAAGCTTGTAGAAAAGTTGCTGTAGTTTGTTTTAGATTGTTGGCAGGGCATGTTTGCACGAGGTCCTATCTCAACCGAATTATACTCTTTAAGACTCTGGTCAGCCTATAACCACTGGACATTTGGACTTGTGCACTGCACTTAATGTTTGGGTTGAATAATGGAAAAATATTGGACAGCATGTGCACTAAAGGCATAGGTGTTATATATACATATTTATAGTGTGTGTCATTTGTAAAATAAATTGACATCGCATTTCAAAACTGCGCTAGGACTATTGGTGACGCTCCTCATACTTTTAAACCATGGTCAAATGTCACGTACGATGCATGAGCGTGAGCCTAACACTTAAATGTTCCTTATGACGTTAACATTAGGATTTAACGTGTATTGGTTCATTTGCATGAAAAATCTTAAGGGAGACCAACACTCAAACCTATGACTCAATAGAATCAACTTTGGCCACGAATTCCTAACCGTGACCACTCGTCTGTTGTAGCTACACAGTGATATGAGAGAAAATTAATAAATCTAACATATTTTTAAGATTTTCTTGGGACGTTTCGTTTTAATGACAGTATGGCAACGGAATTTCAATTTCAACGGATAAATTCAATTTTTCCACTTATGAAGAGAGAAAAATATAGTTTTCACCAATTTATACTTCGGCTTTCAGTCTAACTTTTTTTTAGATTTTAAGTAAAAGTAGTATAAGTTAAAATTTTAGAAAAACTCTTTTATGTGAATTATGTTCAACATACTAAAAGTTTATCTGAATTTATTTTTTATAATATAGTTTTTCAATGCTTTACATTTATTTTGTTAATTGAGGTAATGGTTCACGTACAAATTTTAAAAAGTCGAACATCTCTTAAAATTAAAACAAAAATATAAAATTGAAGAGTGGAAAAAATCAAAGCTAAGGTTCCTTTTATTTTGTACTTAATGAAATACATCATACATCAAAATATACATATTTTCTAATAATGTAAAACTATATTGAAAATAAACATTAAAATTTTAAAGAAATATCGCATTAATTTGGAAAAAAAAAATAGAACTGTAAATTAAGCTTATGGTTCCGTAATTTTTTGCATCTGGAGTTTAATCTAAAAGCGTTCTCTTAATCTTCTGTGTCTAGAAAATAAACTCAAGAATGTTGTATTTTAGTAAAGAAAATATATATTCTGTATATTCTTATATTTTTAATTTCTGAGAAAAGAAAAAATATTATGATTTATATGTATATATATACCGTAAAATCCGGCGTATAACGCACACCAATACTTTAGAGCTGAAATTTTTAATTTTTAGGGACATTCGCCGTATAACACGCACCCCCTTTTTTACAAAGGAACCAGGAAATGTACGTATGCAAAGCTCTTATGTTTTGAAGTAATTTATTCTAGATAATATCCTAGGCTTTTGAAAAAACAATATACTTCTAGAAATACAACCCTTTAAGTTCATAAGAAATGTCATTTCTTTTAAATAAATAGTATTTCAATTTATATAGAAGTATAGGTTTTTTCTATGCTCAGCATTTTTTCACATTTTTAAAGCTCTCATTTTTATACCCGGCGTATAACGCGCATCCGTAAATTTCGATCTTATTTTTTGTGTTAAAAGTGCGCGTTATACGCCGGATTTTACGGTATATATAAAGAAATAGATAGATAGATAGATTATATATGTGTCAATGTTATTTTGAAGAAAATGATGTCAGCGCTTTTCTGCGTATTTAAGTAGATCATATTTTTACCAAATTAAAATTAAATAACTGATTTCAGCTGATAAACCATAAAAAAACTGAATACATTTTAAAAGTCTTCATAATCGGTTGATTATATTTTATTTATCCCATTTTAAGAAAATACTTTGCAATTTTTTAGCATAAAGTTAAATTAGCCGGCTTTAAAATTTCTTTCCAATGAGATCTATCTTAATTTTACACAATTTGAATGCATTTACACGAAAGAAAACACATCGTTAGCAAAAGAGCATTTTGCAGAAAATCTGAGATTAACATTTTAATTAAGTGTTTAAATAAAATGAAATCACTGAACATTACAGACGAAAAAAAGCATATTCACCAAAAAGGATTTTAACCAAAGAGTGAAAAAAAGAAGGAAAGTAAAACAGATCTAAAAGCAAACAGAAAATTGTTTACCTTCGTCTTTATCATTGTGCCTTAAACTTTAATTTCTAAGTAAACCTGTTATAATCTTTAAAAAAAAAGAAACAAAAAAGAATTTGATCCCACAGATGCCTGGAATTTAGAACAAAATCTATCTCCATTCCTTCTTGAAAATTCCATGGATTTTTCGTCCCATTTTACTTAAGTTCTTGGAACTCGAACAAAATCGTTTGTGTTTTGAGGAGAATAGATTGAACAAGTGTTACCATGACAACGAGGCGAACAGATTTATTGTGTTCTCGCTAGGCTTTGAAGAATTTTTTTATTCAATTTTTCTTTTCATTTTCTTCTTTTTATATTCTTTTGTCATTTCGACTTTTACTGAGTAGATATATATGTTAGAAACAAAGAATAAGCGAAAACGGAACGTAAGTAGGATTGGATTAAAACAAACGTGAAGACCTCGTTATCTCAGGTAATGAGGTATATCCGGAAAAATTGGAAGTTTCGTGATTTTTACTGGAAACTAACCTTTTGTTCCGTTAAAAATGCTTTTTAGCTTAAGTGCTTCTTTTCCGAAAATGGATGCCTTTCACTTTTATTCATTTTTTTCTAGCCGTGGTTAAGCTATATTTCGAAATGAAAGTTGATCATCATTACTTGAAGCATTATATTAGATCGAGTACAATTATTCTTGTAGTGATTGCAAAATAGATAAAAATTATTTTGTATTAGGTAAAGATTATTATGATTCAGATTTTACTATTACCTTGTTGTTTAAAAAAGTTAAAGCTCCATTAAACCTGCAAATGCTCGTAGTGATCATTTTCAATTCATCCTAAAAATAAAGCACAATAGAGTTAAAAAGAGTTGAATAAAAATAGTGTTGTTGAAGTAAATATTTCTTCTTAAATAAGTACATACTTGAATTTACAAGACAACATTTTTATACATAAATTAATAATCTGCAAAAGTAATATTTTTTTTAAAAAAAAATGTTGAACTCATAACAAAAAAATTACGTAAGTTCAAATCTGCAAAATTTATATTCTATACCAAAATTTAAGTAAATTTTATATTGAAAACAAAGTAGTAGAAAATGCATTACTTAAAAATTTTTAACGAAGCAAGAATTTTACTTTTCTGCAAGAAAAAAATATAAAAATATTTTTTTAAAAATTTGCACTTATTTAAAGAACAGTATCAACGAGACGAAACAGTAAAAAAACAAACAAAAACCAAAAAAATGGCATCATAATCTATGTGTAGCTTTCGCCAAAAGTAAAATATAAATACATTTGTAAAAATCAATGCTTAATAATATTAATTAATTTAAAAAATCTATACCCCAAAATGAGTCTCCTAAATGTGTTGAATAAACTAAAAACACTTTAAAGTATGAATATATTGCAAAAATAAAAATATTAATTAAGGTTGTATATTTAGTTGATAAAACATACAGCATTTTAATGAATACTTACTGAGGGATGTGCTTTTTATTATATTAGTAAACAATTTTCTTATACAAATACATTTATAACTTTAAATGTCTGAATATATACATTTAGATAAAAAATGTAAGAAATAAGTTCCATTAAATAATTCTATATACATCAAATTAAAAAAATTTTGTAATTATATATTCCAAAAATCTACTTTTTGCGTCCAATGCATGTGAAAAAATTCTGCGACCAGATATTACAACGCCATGAAACTTGCGTGACGAACCTTTTTTTTCGAAGCAGAAAGAAAAAAGAATGTCACCTTTTATGCTAACTTAGCATAAATTTGCTCTTGTTTCTTTTTGATCGATCTTAGGGTCCCTAATGTGCGCGATAAATCGATGTTTATTACCTTTGGATGCAGAAGAAAGGTTTAAACTTTTAAAGCAGACCTATCTAGTTGTGACCGGGGAAATAAGAGAAGCAGCAAAATGACTTCCCGATAGCTGATCCACATCTGCTGCGAGTGCACATCATCGGGATGAAGAGTCATTTTTCACCAATCTTTACGTCCTCATCCGAGGAAAAAAAGATCTCACTGATAAAACGAGAGGACGTGGAAAAAAAATGTGCCTGAGTCAGACGAAAAGATATTGGATGGCACACTTTTGGGCTACGATTCGCAGCAGGTACTTGAGAAGGTAAGTCCAACAAAGTGGTGTATGTCGGTTAAGCATTTAAGATATCCACGTTGAAATGAGTAAATTCGATCAAAGCACATATTTCTTGTTCTTATTTCATTGAATAGAGCTATCTCTCTTTTGGATTTGCAAAATATACTCTCTTTTTTTGTTTTTACGCTATCTAGAGCAGAGGTCTCTAACCCCCTGACCGTGGACCGCTACCAATCAACGTCTTCCCCCTCAGCGGGCCGCGGTAAAATTACCAAACGTTAACCGGTCCACGGGGATAAAAAGGTTGGGGAGCACTGATCTAGAGGACAAATTACAATCAATTTTATAAAAATAGACAAACCGGAAGTAGATCATTAATATAACAAAAATGGGGATTTAAATTTTTCAAAATCCCTCACGCCGCGTCTGATAACTTAAAATGTTATCAATGTATTCCTCATAAAACTTTTTGAACCTGATATTTATATTATTTTCTTAAGAATGTACTAAAATATTCCTTATTGTATGAATATTTTTTGAGTTATGGTATGCTACTTAAATAATGGTCTCATAAAAAAAATTTGACATTTCTCATAAAATTTACTCATTTAGCTCTAAAATTTTAAAATTTTAATAAAACATTTAAATTTTAGCATATTCTCTAGATAAATGCATCGAATTTGTTTTATTAATACTTTTTCTCATATAGGTTTATTTCTTTTTCCACTGATTGTTTTGAAATGATTCAAAAATATTGCTAAAATTTCTCTTATAGTCATGATTTTTGTAAATTTAGAGATTTCTTTTTAGTTAAATAGAAATACTGTAATTGCAATTTGAAATTTTTTAAAAATATTGTTAGTTAAATATTAGTATCAATTAGTATTGATTCCTATATATATATATATAATAAAGCCTTTATATTGTTTAATATGCTATTTTTTAAAAAAGTACTCTGAATGTGTTCGGATACCTTAAGAATGTTAAAGCTATGTATACAAAATGATGTTACTCGTACATAAATAACTTTTTTGATTTTCATTCAATGTAAAAAAGTTTTAAGTACCGACGATTCGCTATTTTATATAACAGATTTTTAAATATTTAAAAGTATGAGATTTTTCCATAGATAATCTTGAATGTTACATATATGCAATATAGTTATTGTGTTCCAAGTGTTCAGGAGGGAACATTTTACATGTTTATGAACTCAAGAACTTTTATATTGCAAAAGAATTTATATAGACTTCATTTCACTCGAATTTGTCAAGCGAGGAAGGACGGTGGGTAGCTTAGTGGTTAGAGCATTGAACTCCAGACTTTAGGGTCTGAGTTCGATGTCGGATCCCCCCAAATAACCTCTGAGTAGGTGCTCAAAAAATCAGTTGGTCCGATAGTCCTGTGGGTGGTCACAGCAGAAAGCACGGGTGTAGAGTGCTGGAGAATATTTCCCTCCCCTCTAGCCCATGCCTAAATTGTGGAGACAAGTGGTTTCATCATCTATATCCGGGGTGGGCATTACGTGGATCGTGATCGACTGGTGGATTATATACCAAAACATTTTGAGGTGATCGCCTGAAGATTTTAGCAGTTAGTAATTCTATACGGAAATATTTAAGTTTCGCTAAAGTATGGAGAAATTCTATGTCTTCTACTAACTATAACATCGAAAACTAACTTAAGAAAAAAATGTTTTATTTTTTTATAACTTTGAAGTGTTTGGTAGCAAATGTATTATTTGATATATATATATATATATTTGTTATTTGCAATATATTATTATATAGCTGTTATTATTATGTTGGTATTTTACGTTTTGCTTTTAACGCAGTTTTAAAAGTGTTAGCTTTTTTATTTTAGTTCTGTAACTAAAAGTAAGTACATATTCTGTATTTACTATTAATTTATAATAAATATTGTTGACCTTTTCCTACCTCGCCACACCTGCGACACTGGGTATAGGCGCACACAAGAAGTATTCAAAAGGTGGAGGCGTGGTCGAGGGCCGTAAGTCTATTATTCTCGTATCATAACCACAATACGCTCCCAAACATATTTTTTTCTTAATTTTGTAGATTGTCGGGGGGGAAACAGTAAAAAATAAATTACTAAATAAGTACTTTCATTAAGTAATAAAAAAATTATTAATAGCAAATACAAAATTAAGTTTTACGTACTGTATACATGGAATTAAAATCAGATGGTGAAAAAAATCAAGGGCTGTGGCCCGGAACAGTGCCCCCCACCTTCTTTGTGTGCCCCACTGACATTGGGTGGACCGCAACAGCTTAAAAAAATTAGAAGTAGCTCGCACCTTGGAAAAGTCTGCCCACCCCTGATCTATATCGTGTAGTTCAACCTGTCTCAGGTTCTGGACACAAGAAGAAGAAGAAGCGAGAAAGTCATTTATTTTCTTTTTCTGTATAAATTTATGTTTGTAATTTAAGAAGTATTCTTATCAATATTTAGTAGTAGACAATTTAATTTTCAATAACTAGTTATAAATTTAGCGTTATTGAAAGCATTAGCTTCTGTGTTAAAATTTGTTTAACTTTGTATGTTTTGATTCATTATTTTTTTAACAAAAGTATGCTTCTTGATACCAATAAGTTAGATTGAAGTTATGTGGGAACAGCCTTTTATATAAAGTGGCTGTTTGTTACCTCAGTTATTTTTTGTTTCACTTACAGATTGGTTCTTCTTTATCGGAAGTTTGCAAACTCTTGCATTACGCGTATCTCTAAATATACCACTGTTATGAAATAAAGTAGCGCCAATTATTATAAAATAAAAAATAACTCTCTATCTCTTTTCATTTATATAAATTACCCTGAGAAAAGAGATTTAGCCCATTGGAAAAAGTAGAGAAGATGCCACATAACAAAACACTTAATAAAGTAATCGAATTAAAGCGCAAACCAAATAGGTACATATCCTTTCTAAAAACATTTTAGAAGCTTATTTATTCAGATCTTTGGACACTTTCATAAAATTTCAGTACTATACATAATTTTAAAGAAATAATAATCGATTTGCTCTATCTAAAGGACGCGTGTAATCCTTACTTAATTTGCATTATAAAAAAGAAACTAAACACATATTTGAGAATTAAGATTTTTTTTAATGTGTACTGTCATATATATATATATATGAAAGAAATTTGTATTATATATCAAAAACAAGAAATAATAGATAAGGAACATAACAAGAAATAGCGTAATAAAAATATAAAAGCTAAATATGAAGATCAAAATTATAGAAAAATAAAAAAAGAAACTACAAAAAAGAACCTAGCGAGTCAGAAAGCAATTTCGGACTTAGGACCGAATAAGTGGGGTTAAACTAGTTTGAAGGCGCCAACCTTCCCCCTTTGCAACTCGGTAGGAAAAACCAAATAAAATAAAATAAACAAAAATTCAGAGTATGTAAAAACTCAGAGAGTATGATAAAACCACTCACTACTATTATGTAACAAACTCTCCCAAACTCTTAATGCAGAAAAATCGCAAAACAATTACGTAAGAAAAGTAGAAAAATCCTAAAACAATTACATAAGAAAAGTATTTTTCAAAAAATAATTTAACAAAATTTCTTTACTCATAGAGCTTTTACGAAGAGAATCAAGAGTCTTGACATTAATGAAAATCAATTATTCACCAAGTTAAAAAATTCGAATATACATAAACACATCTTTTGAGCTAACTTTTAAACCAGCCAGCAAAGACAGATATAAAAAAAGACGACAATTAAATATGGTAGAATTTGAATTGGTTGATTGTCAAAAATGTAAATTTGCTAGGCTCTAATTTGGTTGGTTGTCAACAATGTGTAAGATGTTCAAGATGTGTGTGGAAAAAATGTAAACTGTGATATGAGTGTTATGATATAATCCTCACAGCAAGACCACTAACATGCTGACTTTGAAATCCTATTGTTGTGTGGTGGTTTGGGAATTAGAAGTAGCAAGACGGTTAATGTATTTGTGATGAATATAAGTTCTTAAGAAATTAAAAGGTTATTCATGATCTAAACAACTTTGAAAAAAAAATTATATTATTGTATTTATCAATTTTGTGTGGGTAGTTAAGCTATCATTTCTAAATAAAAAATTCAAAATGATATTTCTGTAAATTGATACATGCAAGTTACTATTCCATACAGGAATTTTAATTATATGGAACTTAAACGAATCTCTTTTGTCAAAAATGTTACTGACTAATTATTGCTAATAAGATGCAAGTCTAAATCCAAGAATTCCACCATATTAGAGTTGAAGCTAATTTTAAGGAGCTTGAGATAATCAGGGTAGAACGTAATATTTGGTTTGTATTCACTATTTTTACCAAAAAATATTAAATCATCTATATAACGGTAAATCAAGTAAGAATCATTTACAACATGATCAATTTCAAAAAAATGTAAATATAGGTTCGCTAAACAATTACTAGCTGGACCACCCTGAGGTAATCCTTTGATCTGTTTATAAAGATTCTGATCAAATGCAATGAAATTTTCTTTTAATACGAGGTTAACAAAAATATCAAATTTTTCTTTTTTCATTGAAGTATATAATTCATATTTATCATAAATTAACTGTAGAACCTTAATCATATCATCAATATCTATAGAATTAAAAAAGTCCTCGAAATCAAAGCCATGCATGGAAATATATATATATATATATATATATATATATATATATATATATATACTGCAGCACCAATTTTTATAATTTTTAATCTTAGTTGCTCATGTGTCTTTCATGGTGTGATTTTCCTACTGTCTATGTGTTTTTCGAATGTGATTGTTGGATATTATCTATTAAATATATATATATATATATATATATATATATATATATATATATATATATATATATAAATCAAAATGAGTAAATTATAAATCATAAAATATGCACCAAACTATTAGAAAAATCACCAGGAACCTGAAACATGGAACCATTAAGAGAATTTAAAGAAATAGCCATTGAACAAAAATGGTTTACTATCATGATTTCTAAAGCTGTCGCTGATTTAACGACAGTGATATAGGTTTAAGCATTGTTTTGCAGGATCCTAACTTTCGGCTTCAGCAAAAAAATTTCTACATAATAGTTCAAGAAAAAATATGATTCAATCCTCTACTGAAAATTAGACTTAAGACTACACGCGTAATGAACAGAAAACCAATAAAATATAAAAATAAAGGATGAATAATAAAAAAAGGAATTTCCTATGAAAAAGATAATTATATAAAAAAAGCAAGTAAAATTTTAAAAAAAAGAGAGAGATCGAAATCTGCTAAGACTTTGTGCTTACTAATACGAGCAAATGGTGTCATGCGAAAAACTAAAAAACTGAGGCATGACCTAGGTAATTTTTTGGTAACTAAGCAAATTATAAGGTAGTTTAAAAATAGAAATAATATTTTGAAAAGCTAAATTTTTTTAAAATATATTTAAAAAATGAATTAAGCTGGATTGTTATATATATATATATATATATATATATATATATATATACATATATATAATCAAGATACACACACACATATATATATATATATATATATATATATATATATATATATATATATATATATATATATATATATATATATATATATGTAATGGTCCTGGTCTTGGCCTTTAGAACACGGGTGTAAATAATAAACTGGCGTTTAAATTACATCGAATCATCCACCCGGATCATTTGATGTGAGCTTCCTATAGATACCGAGATTTCTGGAAATTCCACCTTTTTTGTTTTTTGTCCTTTTTCATATAGTCGGCTGCAACGCGTAGTTTTCTTCGTAGTCTTTGTTCTGTGTTGTGTCTGTCGTCCATACCCTGTTTCATATTTAAGATGTGTATGATTGTGTGTCTGAAGATGTGCAATAAACACGATTTAAGTAATCACAAGACTGCTTTCTCAATGTCATTACAAATGAAATATCAACAATCTTAAAAATTAGATCAATTATTAAGTAATTGCCAGGAATATTAAAGGAGTACGACATATATATATATATATATATATATATATATATATATATATATATATATATATATATATATATATATATATATATATAT
Source organism: Trichonephila clavipes (assembly GCA_019973935.1). Classification (NCBI taxonomy): domain Eukaryota; kingdom Metazoa; phylum Arthropoda; class Arachnida; order Araneae; family Nephilidae; genus Trichonephila; species Trichonephila clavipes. The sequence goes on along the minus strand of BMAU01010725.1, from coordinate 1,384,236 downwards.
ATATATGTATATATATATATGCACTTATCATAGTTGAAGAAACACTCAGGAATTCCATGGTTAAGTTGAAAGAACATAAGAACAAAACACAATTAAATTGTTTCCCAGGATTTCATTAATCTGGTATGCAAATTTAGCATTTATGTAGTCACGCACAGGCACTTACATTAACAGTATTTTTAAAAGAAGTGAAATCTTACGAGTTTTAAATGTGGCACTACTTTATTTAGGACTTTCCTTTACATTTGGAGTACTCCCAAGAACTTCTTTAGAACGATTCGTAAATGATTAATTATCTCCACTCACACATTTTCTAATGTCGTACTTATCATAATTCTTTTAGACAGCGAATAATTTCTGTCGACTCCAAATGTGTTCAACACACTTAACCAGACGTATGAATGAATTATTTAACTAGAAGCACAAACATTAATTTCGACTACTGAGCCATAGAATAACTTTTCGTTGTGCTGATGATTAAGTACTTTTCAAATCATAAGCCTCATTTTATAAGCGATGAATAATATTTATTTCTTTGTTCGATATTCGAATCGATACGGATATGCTATAAAATTTCTAGATTTAAATTAATACAATATGCAGAAAGTATGTAACGTGCTTTAAACGTCCCCATTCATTTTTCATCATATTATAAACTAATGATATACTTTAAAGTATAACGCCTAATGTAGTCTTGGCATATCTGACTTATTTTGAAGAAATAAATAAGACCCATTTTGGAATAATTACAGGATATTCTAAAAATATATTTAAAAAATGAAAATGCAGAATATGGCATTAAACATTATTCACTAAGCCGAAAATGTACTTTTTTAAAGTTAAATACTTTTATGTCAATACAAAAAAACGAGCTAGGATTCAAAAGTTTAAGGTTAGCAGCATGTAGTTCATTATTCTTTTCGTAATACATTCCTCCATCACTTCCTTACATGTCCATCATGGTTTTGCCCAAGTCATCTAAATGAACTATACAAGCATACATTTTGGTTTAAGATTATTCATATCTATTCAGTGGCATCAGAAATACAGCTTTTCTACCTTAACGTTGTAACATTAAATTTTACCAGAATATGGACAAAGTATTAGAAGAATATTCAGTAATTCTGAGGTAGATGTATGGGGATTCAACGATGCCGAAGTCGAAAATGTATGAACGGTATCCGAGTTTTAAACGAGGCCAAGAATCTGCAGTAAAAAGAAATTCACAAATAAAAAAATATTTTTCCCCCTCAAAAAATTGATGATTCATAATTTTTTTCCTAAAGCCAAAACGTAAAGCAATGAATTTAGAATTGCAAATTCGATATCATTCAAGTGATTGAGTGAATGAATATTAACGTCACACTGTTCAGCTACACGAGGGCTTTTGGCGACGGAACTCGTAGTTTTGAACCATGATCAAGTGACGAAGAAGACACCTGAGCTGGCACCCTAACTACCACACCACACCAACGGGAAGACGTTTGAGCTCTCGGCAGATTTAATGTGCATCGCTCCCCTACACGGCAGGTCTATATTGGTGCTGGGTTCGGACTCCGATACCGTGACCACTGGGCTCCACAGCTACTCCATATCATTCAAAAGACACTGTTCGTGCCATTAACAAAAGCGCCTAAAATATGACAAAGTAAGCAATGGTACCTTCTACATGGCTACACACCGACACATTACTCATAAAAATTAAACAGTTTGTCGTCATCTAAGAAGAGGACGCATCCTGCATATTCACCGCACTTAAATCCGCGTGATTTTTATTTCTCTAAATGAAATGGTATGCTGGAAACGTCGTTTTATATCCTTACATGAGATAAAATTTGGATCGTAGGAGGCCTAACATGTTGTTTCAGAAAAAAAAAATTCTGCAGTGCTCAAAAGTACATGAACCAGAGATACTCACAAGAGTATATTATCATCTAAAAAGATTATTTTAAATATGGTTATGCTTCAGTATTTTAAAATATTTTACACAAAATACTAGACGCCACAAGTTCCTGGACTCTTTTGAACTCTTCTTTTGTGAATTTGAGTTATAGTTTCAAAATGCGGCTTTAATAAAAAAAAACTAAATGAAAACAGATTGTACAATTCAGTGCGGCATGCTATTCTTCATAATTGCAGTTCCGTGTCCAGGATATTGTTGTCGTCATAATTACGAACGTTTTAGTGGGGGATGTTCTCAGAACTTGAGGCACGAATTTTTTTTTTGTCTAAAAGTCTTTCAAATGGTGCTGGAATATTCATGTATGTAAAATGGTATTAGTTACAAAAGAATCGCTTGAGATAGATGTAATAAGCCAGATTAGTACTGTTATCGTCTACAGGTCAGTATTATAACTTAAATTGGTAATATAGCCTATGTATTTCCTGGTGTGAGTTCAATTCAACTCAATTAATCAATCAAATATGTTGTGTATAATAAAACAATACTTCATGACTTTCATAAAATAAATTCATGTTTCAGATTCACTTTAAATATATATGGCATTTTAACAAAAATGCAAAATATAATGTAATATGTAAGATATGTGAATATAATCAAATATATATGTGTCTCACAATTTCTTTAAAATATAGAGAACTGTAATTATTTTTATAAGAGAAAGATTTAAAAAAATTAATTTTCATAGATCCCATTTTGTTCAAAAACATTATATGATGGAAAAAATGTTTTCACTGTATCATACAGAATGTCCAGAAAATAACTCCCAACACTACCCAGCCAAATTCCTCGTTGGAGTTTATAAAAATGCCCGAGGAACTGCACAAGTACGATCGATGGTTTACGAGACAAATACGGTAAATGATGATGAGTGAATGATGATCCATGATGGTACATGATGGAGCTCTGGCTAATTTCTATGCTCCTCAACGTAATTGGCAGGATATGGCATACTCCGAACACTAGTTTGGACGTAGAGATCCGGTTCCATGGCCCCCCAAAACCGCCAAATCTCACATCGGTGATTTTTTTTCCTTTGGAGCAATAAAAAAAGAATCGGTGCATCGTAACGTAACGACTACACGAATGGACTTAGTTGCTCGTCTTGCATGCTGCTAGTACTTCTTTGGACACCGCTTCTACGAAGTTTGTACTTAGCCATTCCAAGGCGAGCTCAATCCTGCCTTTATATGCATGGCGGACACTTTGAACAACTGTTGTATTAATAAATATGGATCATATGAGTACAGTTCTTTGGGTATTTCTAATATACTCCCAATGAGGAATCCAGCTATACAGAGTTTTAGCACTATTTTTGGGACACCCTGTATTTAACCCGTTCTGGACCATGATCACATATATGTGATCACGCGTTTCTCCCTCCCGGGGCTACAGTATCATATATGTGATTGCGCTCTCCTTTTTCTGAAGCCCACGATCTCACCGGTGGAATCAGAGTTTGGAGCGTTTTTATATTAATTTTTACAAAGCACTAATTGACGATTAAAGTCCGTTTTTTTTTCGAATAATATTGTATGTTAGATTATATTAGAATTAGAGTTAAGAATTTTGTTTTTAAACGATTAGACTTAAATATAGAATAGTACACATCAAGAATTTTCATACAAAAGGAATTCAACAAAAGAAAGGACTCACCTCTTCCAGGTTTTCTATTTAATGTATATTCCAATTCTCACAGGATGGTACAAATCAGATATTATTCGATTTCGAATAAGAATTGATTACAACTTGTTATTTCGAATAAATGAATTACATTTGCTCAATACAGACAGTAAATATCGTATAGTAAGAATCTCAATATCTTAGAATTAAGAGTCCGAATCCGAATGGCGAATTTTTTTTCTCCTCCTGGAGTGCCTGCAGAAAGTTTCGGTTTCGATTCCTGGAGCCCTCTAGTGGTGGAGTTCTGAATATCCAATGTTTAAAAAAACTTTGAATTTCAATGTGTGTGCTATCGACTCCCCAAGTATTTTTTATTAGATCCTGGATATTTATGAATGTTAACAACTGCACATGTTTAGATTTTTCGGGATAATTGAACATTTAAGGTGTTTGTGTGTGTGTTATTTATTGTTCTATGGATTTCTGTTTATATTTTGACTAAGAAGAAAAAAGAAAGTTTATTAGTTTATTAGACATTAGACATTCATAATAATAGTTTCAATATTTATTATATATTTTATATATATATATTATATATTATATATATATATATATATATATATATATATATATATATATGGTTCATATTTTCATCAACAATTTTAATAATCAAAATATTTTAAAAGCAGATCTTCGTAGAATAAACGCGATGACTCAGTTCTAACGAAAAATAATCTTTCTTCTTACTATGATTCATTTTTAATTCAATAAGAACACAAACGATTCTTTCGTTGCTATCGGATTTAGAAAAGCCAAAACCATTAGAGCAGAGAAAACATATTACTAAAATGATACTAAGAAAGCAAAAAGTATTATAAGGATTAATTAAAAATAAAAAACGATACACACACATTAACTGTTATTTAAAAGATTTGTGTGTGTGTGTGTGTGTGTGTGTGTGTGTGTGTGTGTGTGTGTGTGTGTGTGTGTGTGTGTGTGTGTGTGTGTGTGTGTGTGTGTGTGTGTGTGTGTGTGTGTGTGTGTGTGTGTGTGTGTGTGTGTGTGTGTGTGTTTGTGTGTGTGTGTGTGTGTGTGTGTGTGTGTGTGTGTGTGTGTGTGTGTGTGTGTGTGTGTGTGTGTGTGTGTGTGTGTGTGTGTGTGTGTGTGTGTGTGTGTGTGTGTGTGTGTGTGTGTGTGTGTGTGTGTGTGTGTGTGTGTGTGTGTGTGTGTGTGTGTGTGTATGTGTGTGTGTGTGTGTGTGTGTGTGTGTGTGTGTGTGTGTGTGTGTGTGTGTGTGTGTGTGTGTGTGTGTGTGTGTGTGTGTATATCAGCTAGAACCGCATTGTTTGATTTTTGCCACATAGTATTTTACAAGTTTTACGTTTTTTTTTTTTTTTTTTTTTTTTATTAAAATGAAAAAACTCTTTCTTTAAAATTCTCAATATTGTTTTTTTTAATGTAGCGAAAATATTTGATATGTATAAATATACATTATCAATTATAATAAAAAATAAATTTTAGCGTAATTTAAGGTTTTACATGAATTTTTAAATAAAATTAGGCTTCGCAGGGAAGCTCACCCGGTCTTATGCGTGCGTATACCCTCCGAACACGCGATCCTGGGGAAACGCATCTTTCTCCTTTCTCCGGTCCTGAAGGGCTTAAGAAAAAGTTACTATTTGCAAAACTGATAGCAAAGTTTTTACCACATTATCATCAAGAAAATAGTTTCTATTTTTTTTAAAATAAATAAAAGATTCATCATTAGAGCTTATGCTTTTCAAAATGTATAAACAACTCTTTTTTCCAATAGTTAATTATTTAAAAAATACATTTTCAAGGAAACTGGTTTAAAAAAAAATAGTACGTTTTTCCATTGCCATATCTAAAATAAATGTTATTATTTTCAATTCAGTAGCTTTAATTTTATAAACTGCTGTTTGTTCAAAATACAACACCATAGAAGAATCAACGAAATGAAATGAATTTCGCAGCAAATGTCAGTTGTTGGATGCAATGCAAGGTAGTAAAAGTTTTAAGAGGGGTTAGCAACACCCTCTTAACTGCTGCTGAAAGCGTATAAGTAGAGGGCTGTAGCGAAACGTTGGATATCGTGCATGGTTATTTATTAGTGGCGAACGTTTAGTGGGACCTAAGTATGCCTCCACGACGAAATAGGGTGAAAAATTTCAACAACTTACGGAGTTTGAACGAGGGAAAATCATCGGCATTCGTGAAGGAGGATTTTCCAGTCACGCAATAGCAACTCGTGCGCAACAGAACAGTTACACAGTGATGCAAGTTTGGAAGCAGTGGACCGACAAGCATCGGATAGCTCGAAAAAACTCGATGTGGTGACATCAACGTGCGATGATAGACACCTGGTCCGCATGTCTTTGAATGGCCGTACAGTTACTTCCAGACAGTTTAGACAGCCCTTACGTCTACTGCTACTGCTTTCGGCTAAGTCAATTGGTCGATGCCTGCTGTACCGTGAACTGCGTGCAAGGATTCCTTTATACAGGATCCTCCTCAAGTAAACCATTGACAACTGAGGCTACAATGGGATCATGAATACAGAACCTCGTTGGCTGATTGAAGACTAATTGTACTTTTTGACGATATATGGTCTGGGGAGCGATTTGTATTCTGGACGATCTCAGTTGATACGAAATGAGGATAATCTGAATAGCGAGATATACGTCCGAGAAGTACTAGAGCCCGAAGTCGTTCCTTTCCTTTAAGGTATCCCTGGAGCGCTTTCAACAGGATAATGCACCTTCATATGTTACTAGGAACGTTCGATACTTTTTTTCAGTCCAAAAATGTAACTTCTTCCTTGGGCTGCTTATTCACCGGATATGTCACCTATTGAAAATGAATGGGATTTGCTTGGTGGGCGTCTCTCTCGGGATCCGCGTCCTACAGCTTCAAAAGACGAACTTTGGATGCGCATAAAACCAATATGGAATTCTCTTCCACAAGCAGATATTCAATATTCGTTTGACTCCATGCCATGGCGTATAGCAGCACTCATTGCAGTGCGTGGCGGCTACACCTAATACTAATTTCGAAAACTAAATACTGCTTTTTTGCTTTGAAAATTTATTTATTTACGTGTATCACTACAAGTGTCGTTTGAGTATTATACTACATTTCATTCCGATGACTCCGTGATGGTGTTGCCTTTTTTACACAAACAGCAGTATATTTTATAAATAAATGTTAATAACTTTCACTACGAATATTAGTCAGTTAGAATAACTATTTAAAAATAAGTTTATATATGCAGCAAATAAAATTCATTTTGAATCTTCCTTTCAGTACAAAAATTATAAAAAGATTAATTACATCTTCTAACAAAGGAATTTCAAGTTTCTTTTAAGTTTTTCTTTGTGCTTTTTATTTTTATTTTCTTTTAAATCTTATTTTATTTCGCTTTATTTTCAACGGTTTTAATTCTTTTTATCTCAAATAATACGCTACTCAAGTTGTTTTCAAAAATTTCGATATTATGCTCTAAAGATATATTTTAGACTGATTTAAATCAAATATAAATATGACAAAAATTCAATCTAGTTTTTTTGTTACTGAGAAAAATTCAATTACGTTTTTTGTTAGTAATATGTATAAAATTTAGTTCCTTTATTATATAAAATTCGTTTGTGCTTCCAAGATTTCTGCTCATTTTAAATTTCTTAAAAATATTTTTTTAATTTAATTTCAAATGAATCAGGTACTTCAGAGAATTAAAGAAGTTTTTTTCTCCAGAATTAATTGCCACTTTTATTATCATTTTTAATAATGTTCCTACTCTAACTTCTTAATTTCTTAGAATATCAGTATTTTTCAAGGAAGATAAAGACTGGATTTCTTTCAGTCTAAATAAAAATTAGTAAACTTATATTTTTGATTTTTATTTCCAATGGTGTTGCGGTTTGGTGTTTTACCATTGGAGACCCCTATTACATTCCCCAGGAGCTCGAATCTCTTTTTAGTGTGGAACCCTATAGGTGGAATACTAATCATCGCAATAATTTTGACGGCTAGTTTCCTCCCCAGAAGGAGGTACCTGAGTTCTGATAATGCGAAACTGACATAGAAATTTAATTTTTCTGAGGGCACCCAAGCGAAACAGACACTCAAGGGATCTTTTACATGCTTGCATAATGATACGACATGGACACTGTCGCTTGTCTGTATAGTGAAGATCCACCTACTTGGGAAAGTAAACTAAAATTTGGTGACTTAAAATATTACTATGTATTTTTTAAGAATTTGAAAAAAAAATATATAATAATGTACAGTGCCATACTGTAAACCCTACTTTTCAAATTCCTAGTAATACAAGTTAAGTTTAATTATTTTTTCAGAGACACAAGAAAAATATATAATTTTAAACTATTACCGATTATTATGATTCGATTAAATATAGTTCATATTTAAACCAAATTAAAAGAAAATTTAATGTTTTAAGCATTTTTATTGCTGCTTTCATTATTAGTGAGCATGTAGTGAATTATTTATCTAAAATGAAAAATGGTGATTTTTGAAATAACTAGATCTAATATAATGATTGATGCTTTAAAAAAGGAGGCTGAAAAATGCGCAATAGCAGGTTTTTCTAGATTAATGATTAATATATAATGTAAAAAAAGATTTTAAGAATTGAGACAAAATATATATTTATCACAAAAGTTTTCGAAAAGAATTTCCATTTCGATAATTTGATTAGCTATGAAAAATACTATGATAATAAATGTACTGAAGGGGAAAAAATTCAACACCAAGAAAAAAAATTATTACAAGGTAATAAATTTTGGAAAATGGATTCGTCTGGTTAAAATGTTTAATTGATTAAATTTTCAAGATCACAAGTTAATTTAAGCTGCAGAAAATGCATTTCAAATGTGAAATACTGCAACATTAATAGCCGGTGGAACCCCCAGAATTCCGAATGTAAGTCTGTAAGCGTTCATGCATTGTGCCAGACACGTGCCGAATGTCACTTTGTGGTATGGAGCTCCATGATTGTTGCACTTGTTGTATTTTTTTCTGAGACGGTCAATGCTGGCTGTGGACGATGTTGCTGTTCCCATCCCATGATTTCCCTTACTTCCACAATTGGAGACAGACCTGGTAATCCCGCAGGTCAAGGTAACATGTCGACATTTTATAGAGCGCGTTGCGTTACAACAGTGGAGTGAGAACGAGCTTCATCCTGTTCGAAAACTTCCCCTTGAGTTCGTTCATGAAAGGCAGTACTGCAGGTTGAAGTATCAGACTAATGTACAAATTTGGAGTCAGGTAGTTTGGGATAGCCACAAGTGTGCACTTGCTGTCATAGAAAGTTGCTCCCAGAGCATGTCTAAAGGTATAGGTCCAGTGTGTCCTAATTGAAGACAGTTTGTTTGAAGGCGTTCCCATGGTCTACTTTTCTGACCAACACACGGCCGACACTTGCACCAAGGCAGAACTTGTTTTCATCAGAAAACACAACGAAACTCCACTCCGTACAGCAACCTATAGAGTAAAGGTAACTTTCCTACTATTCTGAAATGAACAACAAAAACAATAATTCTTTATGATGATTCTCAATAATCATGAATATCTTTGTCTCTTTAATGGTCAAATACTTAATACAAATTTTAAGACATTAAAATTAAGTATTATTTAAAAAGCTGTAATTCTCAAAAAGAAATTTTCTAAAAATTTGATATTTTCATTTACACATCATGAACAAATACCGAAAAACACAACTAAAGTTATTAACAAAGTTATTTTATTCAGATTTATTTGGTTCCCGTATTCCTACAATTTTTTATCTGACCATTGGACATTTAATTAATAAATATAAATCATGCAGTGAATTAGTGAAAATGGATACTTTACTTTTAAACAGTGTTTAGTCAGGATTTCCATATTTAGTTGTTTCATTGGAAACTGCTACCATTTCTTTAACTTAAAAAAATTTGTTGATATAGAAAAACATGAATCTATATAAGGCGCCCGTTGCAAACTGGAATGGGAAATTGGTATAAGATAAAGTAATAATTTTTAATTCGGATATGGAGACTGTATCAACTAAGTTAAAATATCTAAAAGCAGGAATTCCTCAGAATATTAATTCGTATCTAACAAATGCAAGGCATGACAAAATAAATATATTTCACATTCCCAATTTATTTGACTGTCACAAAAATTAGGTTATTTATCAATTTTCAAACTTACCTCTGACTACCTTTAAAATAATGATTTATTACTATTTAATACCCCAAAACAACAACAAATTGCATTTCAAAACGAACACATATAAGTAATAATATACCACAGTCGTCTGTTGAAGGAAAATTCTGATACAGATCTTAATAATTAATGCTCATCCTGGAAACTCCGCGAAGCAGTCGTAACAAAATTCCATCTCTGCACGGCATTCATTACCGGCGACGAAGGCTAATCGCACCCGAGAAAACTCGTCGAACACTAATTAGAGCGGCGGGAATCTGCAATCGGAGATCCCCCACTTTGTTTGCTCGCTGCTAATTCAATTTGAAGCACACAGTCCCTTACACTATCTCTGGCGACGCCGGAATAATAATATTCCGATTCCGAGAGTGAGAATTCGTGTCGTTGCAAATGAGTTCCATCCGGCTGGATGGGCGGAAGGTTTCATGAACGGATTCGACCTGCGTTCCTGACCGGAAACTCCCAGATTGCGACAGGACAGGAACTTGCCGGATGTCGGAGGGGACCTGCCAGATTGAAGGATTTGGGCACGGTGACTAGGTACTGGCAGTTCCTATTTTGGAAGAGAGGCTGTGGATTAGAGAATCTTACTCGGTATAATGAGATGGTACTTTTACAGCAAAATTGTTGAAAAGCAGTAGTAGAAGTAGCCAAATTAATATAATCCTGTTTTATCCCACACCTTTATTTATTGCTGACTTGGCAAATTATCCTACTGGCTACATCCAGTAGAGAAAAAATGAGCGGTTGGCGCGATTTGGCACCTTTACCAATGGTGTGGACTAAAATAGGATTTTACCATTTGTTATTTTTCTATGGAATAAGATATGATAAAAAAACTCGAAATGCATACCTAAAATTCATTTGAAATTAATACTAATAATTAAAATTGTATGCTTTAGACATGATTTATAGCTCATACACTGTTTCGTTAAGGCAGGGGTGGCCGGCTTTTTCGCTCAAAAGCCACATTGTAGCAGCAGAGGGTACTGGAGGGCCACATTGTTCTCATTGATTGCATTCCTTAGTAAATTTTACGTCTCAGAAAAGGTATAAATTGATCCCAGTAGAAATCAATAAATATAAGTTAAATAAATTAATGACAGTTTTGTTCACTTTATTTATTGTGTTAATTTAATATCCTCTATAGCTGCAAGCTCATTTAATTTTATAGCCAGCATAATGAGACAAATGTTCCTAATACTACTTTTCTACAATCTTTCTTTAATCATTCACCCATCCGGCATAGTGGTTCGTGACGCTGACTGTGGTGACATAGGGTTTCGGTTCGAATCCCGGAGAAGGCATGGATGTTTGCATATGTATAGTGCTTAGAGGCATAAGGGTACTCTAAATAGTCGTCGAGCTGCAAGTCCTTTCGTGAAGTTGGTGAAAGAGGAAGAGAGGTGGGAGGCCCCTGCCCCCCCTATGATGTTCTCCCTCAAGATTGGGGTGGAACCGAACAAAATAGTATTGTCACCTGCATGAGGCTCAGAGCTAAAACTAACGACAGGCGTAAAAATCTAGCCCTTCGTCGCGATGTATTTCATGGACCTTGATCTGATGTGTTGCTGTCTATCAGGTGACTTAAGTAACAACAACATCTTTTTTAATTAAACATGATATTCTTTGTTGAAATTCTTATCACAGCCTGAAAATTAATGTCAGCCAACTTGCATCGATCTTACTCTTGTCGATCATCATGCAAGGAAAACTTTGCTCACACAAAAATGTGAATATAAAAAACATTTTCCCGTAAATTTCTTCTCACATGGAAACTTTTCAGCAGACAAATATTTATATAAGTCAGTTAACGTCACAATATTAAACATTGTTTTTGCACTATGATCTGACTGAAATTCAATAAATTCCAGCTGCAGTACCCCTGTTGTTCTATCAATATTTACAATAATATAAGAGAGCATATATTGAATTTAGGCTAAATTATCTCAAAATCTTGAAATCTTCTTGTACTCTCGTTCTCTAATTTCTTTGCCGAAACGCTTTCATCTACTTTGTTCTAATGAAGGCATTACATTTTCCTAATAGTGGAATATACTTGTCGAATTTGTTTAAGCACGAGAAAGTAAGCTCGGTTCAAAGTAGATTTTCTGACTCTCATGGTGGACCTACTGACAATCATTGTTCACCCCTGCATTTTCTGGTGCATAAATCTTTAAAAAATACACACCATAAAATTGATGAGAAGTAATAATGTTATGTGTTAATTTTAATAATTGATAATATAGCACGTAATGATAAACTTTTTCTGTCTGATGTAAAAGATTTTTCTTTCAATAAAATTATAATATAATGAGATTTACTTTGTAGTATAGTTTAAAAAGAATTTCCTTCATGTGTGTATGTGCTTTTACATCAGTACAATTTCATGATTTTTATAATCCAAGATATATACAATATTTAATACTCATTTATGGGTATCCCTTGAATTATTGTTACAGATGAATATTTGAAAGGGGAGCATTTCAAAAAGAAAGAAAAACACACACTAGATTAAATTGACGTAGTCATATATAAAAAGGAATAAAACTCCTATAAAATTAAGATCCGTTTTTTCTATATTTGTCCTGAATTTACAAATAGTTAAGAATTATATATGCGCATTTAGTTCAAATGTTTGTTGTGTTTGAGAGTGAAAATTTTGTGGTGTGATGTGCTTATAATTCATTATAAATTTTATACCACACACAAAAATTAACATGCATAAGTTATCCATGTATTAGGAGCACCGTAAGTTATTCTGAAACTTAATTTTTATGTATAACTTGCTAGTATTTTAAAGATTGAAACGCATTGACTGTATGCATCTGGAATATTTATTAATGACTTTTAAAACGAATAAAAATTAAATTTCCGTAAACATTTTTAATGAACATCTAAATAGTTCATACATATAATTTACTTACAAGGAGAGGGCACGGCAAAGGAAATTCATTTCGGGTCAAGACTTGGTGTAATAGTAGTACTCCTTTAGGGTGTTAAATCCTTAATTGCCGAATGGCCAGCCAATTCAGAGAAAATAGCCTCTGAAATTCTTGCTTAGCTTTTATACAATTAAGTTTCAATTTCCTACACCGGCCCAGTGGCTCGATTGGTAAGCCTTCAATGCGGAAGGATCCGAGTTCGAATTACGCGAAGAAATTTTTCTTTAAATTCCTTTAATTATTTTTTAAAATTAAATAAATTTATTTGCGAAAGGTTTATTAAATTTTAAATGATCTTCTACGAAATTATTTTGCATTTTATAAAGTAAAATTACTGTAATTATATAAATATTTATATCATCTTTAAAAAATATATTTTTACATAAATATAAATAACATTTATAATAAAATGTATAAAAAATATTAAATGATATTTTACATAAAAATTATTTACCAATAGTTTTATAATGTAAAAAATACAATATACTATAAATAAAATATTATATATATATATATATATATATATATATATATATAATATAAAATAATTTATAAATTATATTATTATTATTTTTAGATTAATTATTTTAAAATTAATTTAAAAAAACATATTTAAATAATTTCAATAAATGTATTTTAATAATTTTAATTAATAATAATTAATTATTTTAATTAATATTAATTTAAATAATTTTAATGAATAAATAATTTTAATTAAAGTATTTTTAAATAATGTTAAATAATAATACTTATAAATAATTTTAATTAATAATATATTTAAATAATTTTAATTACTAATTAATTTTATTTAATAATAATTTTACATAATTTTATTTAATAATTAAGATTAATTAATAATTAACTTTATTTAATAATAATTTTGCATAATTTTATTTAATAATTAATTTTAATTAATAATAATTTTAAATAATGCAATTATTTATTTATTTTGTACTTTATAAAATACAAAATAATTACAGAAATATCATTTAATATTTAATAAAACTCTCATAAATAAATTTATTGAATTTTAAAAAATAATTAAAGGAATTTAAAGAAAAATTTCTTCGCGTGTTTCAAACTCGGATCCTCCCGCATTGAAGGCAGACGACTTGCTAAGCGAGCAACTGGGCCGGTGAAGGAAATTGAAACTTAATTGTGTAAAAGCTAAGCATGAATTTTGGAGGCTTTTTTCTGCGAATTGACTGGCCTTTCGGTGGAGTTACATTGAGGATTGAATCACCTAAAGGCGTACTACTATTACAACAAGTCTCGACCCGAAATTAATTTCCTTAGTCGTGCCCTCTCCTTGTTAGTTAATATCTAAAAAGATGCGGATTTTCTTTCCTTTTTAAACTTGTGTGCATCATCTCGAGTTATGTAAGCGAATTGTTTCATGGAAAATGAACTTTCCCATACCACCATTTAATCAATATTCTGAGTTACAAAAAAAATTATAATTGAAATTAAAAAAATATGCTTTTTAACTTTATCCTGTTAATATATCTTGCATTTTTTCCTTTCAAATACGAACCACGATAGTTAATTAAATTCATTAAATATATTAGAACATAATTTTGCTGACTCTTAAACTTAGAAACAGTATAGCTAAATATACATGAAAAATATACAAAATTATTTTTTGTGGTCTTCATATTTTCTTTCAAGGGGGAACATAAAGATCTTTAAAACCTTTCCAAGTAGAAGAAAACTAGTAAAACATGTACTTGAAGTCATTGTGAAATGTACGATAAATAAAGTAAAATAAAACAATTGATTTTTAGCTTTCTTCCTACGTATTTGATAGAAATAGGTTTTCATAGAAATTACACTGGTGTGCAAAACTTAAGCAACAATGTAAAAATTAAGCAGATAACCATAATCTACTTGTATATCAAATAGAGACCATACACCAAATTTTAAATATTTCCTTCGGAGGAAGAAATGAATTGGAGACAAATTCGATGTCCAAAGTATTTTGGTTCATCCATACAAATCTATTGTGCTCCTTGTTTTCTCGACAAACAATTAAGCACATAATTTGCGAAATGTGCTGAAGGAATTCCATACTAAAACCGTATTTCTCATCAATATGAATAGGAATCTTGATCAAAGAATTCAGTAATACATTCGCAAGAAATGGAAGGTATATCCCGCTGTTAAAGCGGAGTAATAGTAAGTAGCACCCCAATAAACATTAATGATTCCAATCCACACATAATCGATAAAACTTTACAGCACACTTATGTATCTAATACCCTATGAGTTGTAAAATATCACACATACGAATTGAACGCGGACACCTTCACGAGTGATCTACGCTGTAAAATCGGTATCAATAATCATTGCTTTTCTCTATTGTTTATACTAGTAAATTCAAATGATAAAATTTTAAACACTTCGTACAATCATTTGTGTTTCATTCAGTATCCACCAGATTGACACAAACGAAACTGCAAACAAGCAAGAAATATTTCGAAGGCTAAACTTGGTTGCTCTAAAGACTGCGTGAAGTGTCTTTGACCATAACAATTCTTGTCTATTGTATTGCGTATTGTGATAATTACTGAAAATGAACCAATTTCGCTGAGAACACTGCAAACATTTGATGCTGTAGTATATGCTTGTCGGGATAACAGAATGCATGCATTTGCACATTTCTAACCATGAGTATCGATTCCTGCTATTACGGAATCATAGTGTCGATTCATAACCAGCTGCACAAGCCCAACATGCACCAAAAGTATATATAAATACAGACAGGATCTAATTTAACAAACCCTTATTTAATTGCTTTCTCGATTTAACGAATGTTTCTTTTCCTCCGATCAAAATGAAGTTTAACAAAACTTTTAACGTCGATTAACAAATCATTTCAAAAGCAGAAAATGTTTTTTATTAGTTTGGATTAAAAATAAAATATGATTACTTTTTAAATAACATTTACTTTTGTCCAGAACAGAGAAATAATTTTGTAGGCATCAAAAGAGTGCAGCCTATTATTAGACTTTACAGGTGCAGTTGAGTCATGAGCGTAACCTATTGCAAGAGTTTGCAAAACCTCTTACTTCGCATACCACTAGGAGTTATGTCTTTCATGAAAGAGTCGAGGTTTATTATATGTACGATTTTGCAGAATTTTTTTTTAAAAGTTTGTAAATGAGAATGATGGCTCTAATGAAGAAATTGGTGATGAAACTTCTATCAAAACAGTGATACATTTTCTAATGCTTTGAATTGTTTGGAAACTCCGAAAACATACCTTGTCTAGCAAATGTTAACGACGCATATTTTTTTCTGTGCAGAAAGTTGAAAAATAACTTTTTTGAGTCAGGAATCCAAAAGATTGTCAAACATCCAATAGTAGTTTAAAATTTCTAATTGACCTGCTAACTATGGATTTTTTGCGCAGTTGCATCAAACAACTACACAAAAGGTAGCTTTTCTAGAATGTAAGAGCAAAAAATGTTAATTTGTTTGCACCCCGATATTACAATTACCCCGAATTAATGAATAAAATACTTGGGCCCGATGAATTCGTTAAATCAAGGTTCGAATGTATATCAAAGTTTCCCATCGGGAAATTAGTAAAAAATTAAATTCATTACTCGTAAAAGCAGGTATAACAAACATGCGAGGTAAAATATTTTTATTCTGCTTCCATTAAATGAGACTTTAAAATTTTAGTCTAAGTGGATGATTAAATTAAACATTTTAAGAATAATGAAGAAATATAAATACATATACATATACTATATACAACTTTACGTTGTAAAAAGTACAAATAGTAAGGTATTATGCAAGAATTCCTTATATTTCAACTATCGTATTTTTTGATTATTTTTCTTTTCTGCATAATGTTGCACAAAATTAAAGAGCTTCACTTACATTACTTATATCATAGAAACAAAAATTATACCTTTTTGTTCCATTTTTTTCTCTGTGTGTTAAATGAAAATTTGCTGTACTCAAAGAATGGATTTAGTTTGTGTTGTATTTCTTCATTTCATTTCTTCTATCAAAAATGTGTTTAAACTCGGTAAAACACCATATACGAGTTTAAAAGTTACACTTGAGAATATTTTAAGGAGTATTTATCGGATATTCGAACTGTGTTTGAAACTGTGGCAAAAGTATATATATTTCCATGGATTCTACAATAGTTCTCCATAACGTTGTAATAAGTAATTCAACTGTTTCAATATTTGCTATCAAGATATATGTATCATTTCATATTGCATATGAAAAAATCAAATGCAAAAATAAAAATCATATTCTACATTAAAATGGAAAAAATTCTTATAACTAGATGTTTTGAAGGATGCATTTAATACACATTTCACTGGATTATGCGTTCAACCTCGTAATCAGAAAACTTCTATCTACACTTCAAATTCGTTCGAAGTTGAATGGATGTATTTAATGAGGTCATTTTATTAAATTAAGCAATATATCAATACAAATAATATTTTTCAGTAGAATATAAAAACACCTGAAATGTCTAATTTTTTTTTTTTACTATCCCTTACGAATACATTAACATTAAACTGAAGGAAGACGTTAGAACAATTAAAAGAATTTAGGTAACAAGTTAATTCACTACAGTTATATAAAAATACGTTTTCAAATATTTCTTTATTCTGAAATATGTCGCACAAAAAGGATTCGCCTCTATTTATAAATAATGTTAAAAAGAGTGGAGATTTCTTTGATCAGTACTGAAGTCAGTCATTGCAATCAAAAAAAATCAATACCAAATATTTTTTATTTTATTTTAATGTACTACTAATATTAAACACACACATATATATATATATATATATATATATATATATATATATATATTCAAATGGTAAAAAACTATTCTTTTCATAATTAAAAGTTTCCCTAAACGGGGTATACGTCTCAGAGGTATATCTGTCCACATTAATATTTTGCATAAAATGCCATTTTGTGCGAGTTTTTGTAAATATTTAAGCAAAAGTAAACTGAATTTCCAAATACAAGCGAAACAAAAAGTTTGATTATTTTACTGTTGATTTACTTTACCATATTCCTTAATTTTTATTGACACCCATTTTAGTTTGATCTGTTAAATTCAAATATTTTAAAGAACAAGTCTGTTACAGGAAGAACTTTAAATTGCGTACAGTAATTGAATTTCTTATTCAAAATCCGTCAGTTTGGAACAGCTTGATTTGCATTTGTTTAAATCATCCACTTTACCTAATTATTTTAAAAGGCTTTCGCTGTTCTTAGAGTTCCCGAAAACGTAAGAGCCACAATTACTTGACATGTCAATTCAATTTTCATACTTTCCTCAAAAAATAATAATAATAACAATAATAATAAAAAGTTTCTGCTGCGTTTACGATACGCACTTGCAGTTGTTTTATTAAATTACGTGTCATAAAAATTCCGGAGTGTGCCAAGAAACATATTTTGACAGCCAAGATAGTATATATGTAGTGTTTTATTTAATAAACATTTCTGACTCTTTCTTCCTGACTCGTAAACGCTAGAAAGCTAACGCTAGATTTAATTACAGTTAGTGAAAGAAAAACTTATCAAGCTAAGCGGATCTTGTCACTAATCTGATAAATTCAATCTTCACAATTATTTTTACCTTTTAATTTTACACCCTAAAGCCAATGATGTCAGAAATGGAAATGCAAAGCGACACTAGGACATATAATAGTACGAATGGGTAATTCGATTTTCTTATTTGGATTTTACGGCTCATTTTCGACAAAGTTTATTTTCATGGAAAAAAGTATATAAGTTAAACTTTTTTTGGCAGAAATAAGTTGGACGAAGCGATAAATGAAATATAGCTTAAGAATTCAACGTTCCATGCCAAAAGTATTCTACTTAATTTAATAAGAAATGGTTTTTACTTGCTGGAGATAATTAATTTATGTCAATGAAAAAAAATTAATATCAAAACAGCTGCTACTTGAGC
Source organism: Trichonephila clavipes (assembly GCA_019973935.1). Taxonomy (NCBI): domain Eukaryota; kingdom Metazoa; phylum Arthropoda; class Arachnida; order Araneae; family Nephilidae; genus Trichonephila; species Trichonephila clavipes. The sequence goes on along the minus strand of BMAU01010725.1, from coordinate 1,365,500 downwards.
AAAAATTAAATAAAAGGTTATTTTTTTTATAAATAATATGATTCTGTTTTTAATTTCGATATTTCATGTCAAATTACTTATCTTAAGAAAATACTATGAGTTATTCTTCAAAACAGCCTAAATTTAAAGAGAATAAAAAAAGAATTGAAATCCATATTAATGAAACTATTCAGATTATCTAATTATCATGTGCAAATAATCTTTTTTTTTCCACGCATCTTGGGTAAGATTGAAAATTCAGAAAGATATGTTAAAGAAGAAAATTACAATTTATGTTTTTAATTCTTGTAAAATTCTAAAGAATCGAAATGATTATTTGTTTTAAAATAATTTTAAAATGTCTTGCATATTATATTGCTAAGGAAATTGAACACTTTCTGAGAATGTTCAACTTTCAATCAGTTTTACAAAAATTATCCCAGTCATTCTTTTCAGTTCTATTAAAGAAATTATTAGAAATTTTTATGTATTAGATTGCTTTAAAAATATTTATGTTAATTAATTTTTTAATTTAAAAACAAATGAAACTTGATTAACTCATTAAATTATCTTACTTTAAACTCATTAAATTATTCATAGATGTTAACGCATTTATATTTATGCATGGAATTTGAATTACATATATTTCAAAAAAATAAAATGAATTTACTACAAAACTTTACTCTTATTGGAAATTATTTTACGATTATTTATTCACTTTCAAAACTTAGAGTTGTCTGAATGGCAATGTCACAAAAATAACAACAATGAATATTATTCTATAAATAACCAGTCTCTATATATAATTCACATACACAAAGAATTCTAAATCTTTTTTTAATTAAGGAATATTTTTAACAAGTGTTATTTAATAATTGATATTTTTATCCAGCATAATTATGCAATTAATGTATAATAACTTTCTACTTCATTAGAGAATTTTTCAATTAATTATGCACTAAGAAAGTATTAAAGGACACTTCAGCCTGTACTCTTTGTGACTCTGTAGAGTCCGTGAATAAGAATCATACTGATGAATTCTCGGAATTATTGCCTTTCAACTCTATTATTCTAAGGTATTGGGAAATTAGATCGAGACTAATAGCCTAGTGGCCAAATGCCTAGCATGTGTATAAATAAATAATATAATGCAAATGGTGAATCTACTTTGTGTGGCTCGCTGCAAGATAAATGCAGACATTATAATACGTAGAGAATAATGATACTAGCAGACTTTAAAATTTGTAATATTTTATTTTATTTTGTTTTACACAAGCATGTAAAAGTAAATATTCTAAAATGCATTGTATGCATTTGTGAAATATTTTGATATTGATAATGCGTTAATTCTCTTAACGCTAAGAAATACAACTGTTGAAGCATAATTAAATCTAACTGAACGTTATATCAGTATTGTTAATTAAATACAATTAATTAAAAAGTAAGAATTGCGTTCGCAAGCTCAATATATTATTAAGCTATAGTAAACAATGGATAAGTTAAGGAACTTCATTTTAATGAAATGGAAGTAAAACGAAAAATTTGACTGATTCGATTCGAAGACTATATCTAAAGCAAAGTCAAGCATATTCAATGTGGACCTTATAATTTTGATATTGGAGCAGGTGATACACACAATGAAGCACATGCTTTGATATGTTATACAACTCCTAAATTTTACGTCCAGGGTTTGACTACAGTTCTTATTTACATTCATTAACTTACATTATTCCGAGCTACGTATCATTAGTGAGGACTCGAATGTACAAATGAAAAATCTTTTTTTCTCTCTTTATATAAAAAAGGGGTTTTTCACGTAATGCTGCAATAAATTTATTGCGTTTATCGCAACAATACCAACGCTCTAAATCAGCTTTTCTCAAACTGTGGGGCGTGATAACTCTACAAGGGGGGTGTGAGCATATTGAAAAGTTGAAAACTAAAGATTATTCAAAACATTATTAATTTACTGAAAGTAAGCAAACAAAATACTTTCTGACATAATAAAATATAAAATACACATTTACACTGATATAATACACTTATAAAAGTATCTGCACTGCACAATGCATTTTATTATTAATTTAACAATACTAAGTTAAGAACAAGTTTGATAATTACCAGTGACCCCATGGGCTTGTATTAACACTTATCTTGATGATTTGTACGGTTTCTAATTAATTCCTTAACTGCTGATTAAAAGTTACGTGGTTTGGTCCCCAATGCCACGGTTTTCCACGTAGATGCACGTATTTTGAAGTTTTTTTGGGGAGGGGAGAAAAGGAATAAATAAGTAAAATCCTCTGAAATATAAATAAATTCTTTGCAAAGACTGTCAAGGTCATTTTATTGCATTCCAAAACCTTAGGAATAATTTTATGGATAGTATTGCACAGAAAAGATCGTATTTCGGAAGGACGTATATATACGTCCAGAATATTAATGTTTTGGCTGATCGAGACGTTTATATACGTCGGTGGCATATAAGAGGTTTAAGTCGTACTGTAGCTTTAGTGTAAAAATATAGTATTATTAAATTCAATACAATGTTATAGTATGGAGGGGGGCGCGATGACAATGATGATTGAATATTGGGTCGCGCGCGCGCGCGCGAGTATTGAAAGTTTGAGAAGCACTGCTCTAAATAACTCGCTAAGTTGGAATTCCCGATTTCCCATGAGTTGTAGGCACTGAATTGGCAACCATGTAGTTCGTTTCATTTAATATCGGCAATACTGTTGTGATTATACATTACTGCAATTTCTCGTAGAAAAATATCGCAACGATTGCCTGGACTGGTATCGTTGCATGAGTGGAATGGCGCTGTCTCATACAAAGACTTATTAACAATCTATGGAACTAAATAACCAACTTTCTAGAAATCCGCAAGAACTCTTCTAGTTTTTTCTAAATCTGAGGATTTTTTCAGTGATGTGTTGCAGCTTCAGCGATGAATTTAACTGAAGAACGAATTTTGTGAAAAAAAAGAACAAATAAATAGATCTACATAATATGTGTAAATTGCAGTTTTACAATTTAAGCATTGAGTATGAACAGTTGTATTATTTGTACAATGGAGTTTGATCTGACGTTAGTTGGACAGGGGATACCTTCCCTACTTTGCACGAATCTAAGCTGCACTATTTTTACAGTGATAATGCTACTGCAAATCCTTTGAGGCTTAGAATCGATGTCAAAACATTTGTTGGGTGAGACAAACTAAGTTTCCAACCCTTTCAAAAGGGAAAAAGTAACTGTTCATTCTGCCCAATTGTATCGTTGACTTATCCCATTACACAATTTATCTTCAGTATTCAGTCTATCTTGAATTTCGTTGTCTTCTCGTATTTAGGAAATTTTATTGTATACGCTTTATTTTAATGACCTAAACACGAAAGATACCGGTAATAACATCAAGACGAGTTCACTATGACGCAAGTACGAAAAATGAGGCAATTTTATATGCAGAAAAAAATGGAAGCACAGCAGCGGCCATTGAAAATTTGACATGGATGAAACAAATATACGTCGACGGGGTAAAAAAAAATGATGGAATTTTTGCTTGTAAATTTTTAAACAGTCTTTATTAATTCTCTTTAATACATTTCTGCAATGCATTATTTTTAAAAAGTGTTGCATTGGATAGCAAGAAAGACGACACGGTAAAATGGCCACGCCGTCACTAATACCAAATTCAGCTGTGACAATGGGAGTGATGCATCACTATCGAAACATGACACTGCTGGTTAAAGTAATTATAGGTCTATGTATGTATTTGGAAGTTTATAATATTGGTAAAATAAATAAATTATTAACTTCTTTTCATTTCTCATTAAATATGTTATTTAAAATTTCGAAAGTATCAAAAATCGATGAACCTTCTACACAATATTTCGTTTTTTTTCTCAAAAACGTGTAGAGAATTGCGAGTGCGACTTAGAATCGATGGCAACATTTTTTTTTACAAAAACATTTTGAGAATTTGAGACACGTATTAGAATCGATAGCGGCTTAGATTCGAGTAAATACGGTATATAAACCATAAATTCTGGTATATAACGCACACCAATGCTTTAAAGCTGCATTTTTTTAAAAAAATTTAGGTGTATGCTTCGAATAACGCGCATTCCCTTATTTACGAAAAATCCTGAAATTTTAGTATACACTCCTCTTGTAATTTGAAGTCATTCATTCTAAGTTTTGTCCCAGGCTTTAAAAAATAGTATACTTCTTGTACTACAATCCTTTAAATTCATAAGGTATGTCAATTCTTTTAATTAAACAGTATTTTGATATGTGTAGAAGTAATTTTTTTTGTGTGTGTGCTTATCTCTTTTGCTATTTTTAAAGCTCTGTCTTATATGACCGGTGTAAAACGCGCACTCTTACTTTTTGTGTTAAAACTGCGCGTTATACGCCGGATTTTGCGGTAAATATTAATGTGTATGAAACCTAGTGGTAAATATATAAATATGTCTAAAAGTGTACGAACCGGAACTCTGCAACGCATATCACAATAGGTTAACGTTCATCATTTTATGCAAGAAATATGTAACGATTTTAATTATTTCTTTAAATTTAAGTATTTTTGTCAAGTAAAACATCTGAATTAGTTCTTTTCTTTACATTTTCCCAAGATTGAAAAGAAAAGAAGATTAAAAAGAAGAAACGGATTAAAATTGTTGCTGAATAAATTATTTCTGAGTATTTTATATCTGTGTGAGCCTGTCCTGTGCATTAATAAAAAACTGAAAGAATTCAAACAAAGGAGATACAAGAAAAGAAAAGTCAACATAATTAAAGACTAGAAGAAATGAGCACTTTAAATTTTTAAGACAAATATTTTCTTTTTGAATTCTTTCAAACGAATGCAAGAATTTAGAAGAGTAAAAACAAAGGCCACAATACAACGAAGTCCTTATTGATGTGTTTTTTTTTTTAATTCTTGTGTTTTTGAAGGATAAAGGATTGGAATTAAACTTTTCAAAACATAGAACTCTAATTTATAATCATCGTTTTTTTTATTATATTTTAATATCTACATTTTTTTTCTTCAGTTGTATATTTTAATTGAAGTACTTCAATATTAAATCATTTGTGAACTTGTGTGTGAGAATGTCACTTTTGCTCTAATGAAAACCTGAAAATTTTTTAAACTGATCCATGAAAAAAAATGTTTGTCTTAAGAAGGAAATTATAAAAGGAACTAAATAATGATCCCATTTATTTTAGTTTCAATAAGGAAGAATTTTTTTAACGTTAAAGAAGCTAACAGAGAGAGAAGTAAATGTCAATGTTGTTAAAATCTGCATGTTATGCTTTTTGTTCTGCCTCTTGAAAAAAATAGCTTTGAATTTAATTTGCAAAAGCAAAAGAAATACTTAAAATGAATTTCCTAAATTATTTAATTCTAAACATTTCCAAGCAAAATAAAATGTGTGACTCTACTTTACTATAACATTGTATTTATGGAAGTCTATTAATAAAGGGTGTTTTTTTAGAGATATAGAAATTTAAATTGCAAAAAAACAACGATGTATTATTCGATTGACATAAATTTTTTTATTCGAAAGATAATCTTGTGGCATTACATTTTAAATATGATTTCTGGCATATGACTGCCACGGCTGGCTCGGATGTAGTCCAATCTGGACGTCCAATTTTCGATGACTTTTTCAAACATTTGTGGCCGTATATCGGCATTAACACGGCGAATGTTGTCTTCCAAATAGTCAAGCGTTTTTGGCTTATCCGCATAGACCAATGACTTTACATAGCCCCACAGAAAATAGTCTAGCGGTGTTAAATCACAAGATCTTGGAGGCCAATTCACAGGTCCAAAACGTGAAATTAGGTGGTCACCAAACGTGTCCTTCAATAAATCGATTGTGGCACGATCTGTGTGACATGTTGCGCCGTCTTGTTGGAACCACAGCTCCTGGACATCATGATTGTTCAATTCAGGAATGAAAAAGTTAGTAATCATGGCTCTATACCAATCACCATTGACTGTAATGTTGTGGCCTTCATCGTTTTTGAAGAAGGATTCCACCATCCCATAAAGCGCACCAAACAGTCAGCTTTTCTGGATGTAACGGTGTTTCGACATACACTCGTGGATTAGCTTCACTCCAAATGCGGCAGTTTTATTTGTTGACGTAGCCATTCAACCAGAAGTGCGCTTCATCGCTAAACAAAATTCGCTTATGAAAGTCGGGAACAACGGCATTCTCGTTTGGGGCCCATTCGACGAATCTACGCCTTGCTTGATGATCGTTTTGATGAATTGCCAAACCAAACTGAGAATAAATCACTTGACAACTGTTAAATCGGTCGCCATCTTGAAAAGTAATGCCAACTTAAACTTCTATACCTGGAAAAAAAACACATTTAATGTTTGAATAATTCAAAATTTAGTTTAAAATATTTTTTCCGATACATATTTCTTAACGTAACAATGTCATACAAAAACAATATGTTTTTTAAAAATATAGTTGTATGTACAAAATATGTTCCATTTAAAAAAATTGCTCTTGAAATTCCAAGGCAAATTTAAATAAATTCAATCGAGTTACCTTTTTAACTATATTTAGAATTGCCGTAATAAAAAAGGCTAAAAAGACAACAGAAATTATCTTTATAACTTTTTTTCGTACTTATAACGAAAATTATTATTTCAATAATTCTGTTCACGTAAGAGACAAATTATTTTAATTGAGAGATACTTTTATTTATTTCCAGAAAGAAAAGAATTTCGGTAAAATAATTAAATAATAATTTTTAAATGCCTTTACTCAGATTTTCAGATTTAAAGTGTACGGCATTACATAGTTTGTATAGAAAACAATATAAAAATGTAATTTATCCCGAAAATAATTATAATTTATAAAATTGCGGATAAATAATGTTTACATTGCATGATTGTATTTTTTATCTTTGAATGTAGTTTTCAAGTAGTATTTTTAGTTTTTTTTAATTATTAAAAATATCCTTTTCAAATTTTCATGTGGATGTCTTAAGGTTAACATATCTGATGGTTAAAGCTTCCATTATATGCTGAAAATTAGTTCTAAAATCATATTAATTGTGTTAAAATATAAATGTAAATTTCTGTTTCAATTCAACATGCTAATTTTTTGTTAAAACATAAGTAAGGGTTTCATTAAAATTTATTGGTAAAAAACAAAAGAAGCTAATATAAATAAATGCTTGAAAATCTTAAAACTATACTTAAATGAATGATAGAAATTTTCATTATTAATCTTGCTTCACTGTAATTTAACAAAATGAAAAAGAGCATTACTTTAAATTTCATTACAATGTGTTAAAACGCACGTAAACATTACATTTCTGAAACAAATAATTAAAAAAACCACGTTAGTTTGAACATTTAATATTTTAAAAATAATATATATTTTTCAAGTTAAAAGAAGTAACTGAGAAAATAGCAATGCAAACCCATTCGTATATCAATATTCTTTAGAATAATAAAAATGTTTACTGATCAAATAAATTATTTTTTTTTTATTTTTATAAAATATGGCCTTGCACTCTCAAACAAATAAGACCGTTATAAATTTTAAAATATTTGAAATCATAATAATGTATATATTCATATTTAATAAAATTTATTACATTAATAATGTGTAATAAAATTACAAAAGTAAAATCCAAAGTATCAAAGTTATAATTGACAAAATTTTTGATATAAACTCTTTTCTTTCATTTTAATATAACAGTTTCAGTCATACATTTTTTAATTAACTTGACGATGCTAATTCTTACACAATTTCTATGCTATTTTTTTCTAGAAATCAAAGTATTATTAAAATTTTTTTTTTATTCTTTCATTTATCACTTCTGGTCAACAAAAGTTAACAATTATTTTCAGTCAGTCTGAATTATACTGTCGTTCAAATAAATTTCAGTCGTAAAACGTAGTAAAAGGATTCCGAGTTCAACTCTATTCATGAATATAATTTTAAATCATATTCTAACAGGAATATACCTTCCCAATTTATTACGCCATCCCTTTAAAAGCTTTCAACAAGCAGTGAGATCAAAAGGATCTGCACTCTGAACATATAATTAGAGAATAACGAAGTAGGGAAGCAAGCCATTATATGATCTCTCCTCTTAGACCTAATAGCCCCCCATCCACTGAGAATGGACCCTCAGGTCCAGAATGCATTAAGAGCTAGTTCGTCTCTCCCATTCCCTGATGACAGTTTTCATGTGGCAAACGGTTTTCTCCCAGAGCAGCATCCATCGGTCAGATGTCAAGAATGCATTCGATTTTCCAGTTTCTCCGGAATCCTGACGCCACTCCGAGACCTCCCATCCTCTCCCTTCAACTTCCCCTCTCCCGTTCGGGAAATCTGTTCCATTTCCTGGGGTTTCGATTCTTGGCGTTCCGGAATAGGAAAGAGAAGGAAGAAGGTATCGATCAAATGCACAGACAAACAAATTGGACAATGTGATAACATCTTTTGATGACGAAAGTTCCGTACTGGAAATCTGGAACTGGTAATCAAAGGATGAAATGATGAATGGGGTTCTTGGTGCAGGGAAAAAGTGTAAGATATGGAACCCCCTCATTGAGAGAGTAACCAACCGCCCCAACGAATTTTCCCCATGGAGATTTTTCTTCTTGGATTTCAGTTTCTTTGGATGGAAGTATCGGTTGCTAAGGGTTAGCCGATAATAATAATGAAGCCATTTACTTGTCTTTCAAACAATATAGATTTAATTTAACATTACACAAGTAATAACATTTTTAAGTTGCGTTAAAGTAACTTACTAATTAAATCAATTACCACGAATTATCATCATCCAAGCTAGAAAAATTGTCTCATGGTATCTTCACGTATTAAAACTATAAAGAGAGGGTATTCATTTCCTGTTAAAAAATATGTCAAATTTTTCAATAGTTTTAAGCGAAATATTAGTCATGATTATTCACCAAATTTCTAAATGTATTGTTCTTTTAAAACTTTTGAATTAAGTATTAGTCTGTTTAGTCAATGAAAGAAATAATAAACTAATGTAATTAGTTTTTTGTTCCAATGAGACACATAAAAAAATGTATGATTGCGCTCAATTTTGTTCTGATCATCAGTATTGGTACAAGTGTAGCTTTAAGTAAATAAATATATTCGTACTAATTTATTCTGTAATCGTCATTTTTCAAACATTCTTTTTCATATTATTTATTTTATATAATCTATAGTTTGGTTTGGAACAAAATTGTAAAAATCGTCAAACATTTTCCATGTGAATTATTGCAATTTATTTTTACTATTTCGTTAAAACTTTAATTTACTTACTACAGAAACTTAATATTTATCCACATTTTATAACTTCTATAATTTTTTTTTGTTTTGAAAGATTATTTATAATGGGAAAAAATCATATTTACACAATGTTGTTAAATTTGTATTCGTCAAAAAAAAAATGTATACTTCTTTTATAACAGGCTATAGCGTTCGACTAAAGCAAGAAAATTTAATCACTTTTTTTAAAAAAATATAATTCAAAAAGCAAATTTCCTTTTATTATATTTAACAGAGATAAAAGTGCGTATTCGAAGAAGCGATAAATATTTTTCATAATTACATTTAAGCTTAATTTTGTATTGATTGAACTTATAAATAAATTCTAAGTGCCAGATACATAAACTTCTAACGTTTACCTCAGCATTTTTTTTCCGAACGAGGAAAAAAATCTGTTTTTCTTTTCCTTTTTTTTTAAAGTTGCTTTTCAAGCAATTCTCGGCTCAACGCGGTCCTTTTCAAGACGTTAGTCTGTGCAACTTTATACATCCGTCTAAAGAAAAAAAAACCGCTTTACTTTTTCTTTCATTTTTTTTTATTAATAATATCTATCTTCCGCTGAGTTAACGTAACTCATTAAAGTTTCGAATCTTGATGACAAGCGTTAAATGGACAGCTATTTTCGAGCCATTAATCCTTCTTCTGCCTTTCTTCCACCCCCTATGTTCATCCCACGCCACCCTTTTTCTATTTCAAAGTAAAAAAAAATAAGACTGTATTGAGAAAAAAATGTCCCTCCCTTCGCAAAATGTGTCGCATACCCGAAATTCATTTTTTTAAACCCTCGACTCCAGATTTCTTTTTCTTCTGTTAGTTTGATTTTTTATCCCCCCCCTTCCTTCCCTGGATATTATTATTATTCATTCTTGAGAAGTTTTGATCCTGGTATAGATCGTATAAGAACATCCGTAACTCCAGTATAAATCATTCCAGCGTGATAATATGCGCATAAGATAGAAAAGAAATATCGAGGGAAAAAACGTGAGAGAGAGGAGCACGAACAACAACAAAAACTCAACCTGAAATAATAAAAAAAGAGCTCCGCCGAATATAAAATCCTTAACTTAGTAAAAGAGCTTTGAAAAATGAAGAACTTTTCGTCGACTGAAAGAATAATGTATATAGATATATATACGGAACGGATTCGTATTTTTCACGCAAGTTTGCGTTTCTCGTTGGCCAATCACAGCACGAGAAGCAAAATGACGTAGGGTAAGCTGAGGGATAAGAAATTCCTTAAATTAACTGCCTTTGCAGGGCATTGCAATCGCTGATCGCGCCCCCAGATGCTTAGTTGCTATTCGGTTACTTTACACAGTTATGTTTGAAGGAGCAAATGAATAATACATGAGATACCTTTAACACAATTCGTGCAGTGATAACAGTTATGAATCAAACTAGTTGGGATTGGGGTGGTACTCGTACAATATCAAATTTCCTGTCATAATTTCTGGGAGCTAGTTTATCAGTCTTTTCAAAGTAAGGGAATAATATAAATCTCATTAACGTAGAGCTTTATTTCAAATTAACGGTTTTATATTATAATTTATCTGTACTAGTTAATTTGTCTATACATCATAAATAAAGTCATGTGCGCTTAAACTATTTCTGTAACATTAACGAGAAAGCCTTTAGTGGGCAATTTTTTAGCGCAAGGTGTTCTAAAAATTGGCACATTTTTTTATTGCGTATAGCTAAACATAATACTTAAAAGAATATAAAAATGGAAGAATTTTATTTTTTTTTAATTTTCAAATTTTTGTGCACTATTTTTTTTTATAATTGTGATACTCAAAAATCCTTAAATGTTTGGTTTTTTTAAGTACTCTCTGCAGGCTATGAAGAAAGTTTCATCTATCTTAAAAATAATCTATGTCATAATGTTCTTAAATTTCTTGTCCAAAATTCTTTTTTTCAAAAGGTTGAGGATTTTGTGTGTGAGTGTATATATATGCATACACAATTTGAAGCATGGTATAATATTAAGTTTTACATTGCAGATGGGCCAGAGATAAATATTGGTTTATATTTCATTTTCATTTCTTCCCAAGCAACAAATTATACAATGTCTTGCCAATGCTTGCACTTTATCGAATATCTTCAAGAATCTAAATGCTTGCCTTCAAGGAAAAATTCCCGCCTTCACCAAATACAAAATCCTGGATGAGTAGTATTTAATTGCAATGAACAAACTACATTTCTTAAAAACTTCAACACTTATATCCTCACTATAAGATTTAAAAATATGGGCGAATCAAAGACAGAAATAAGAAAATATCAGAAAGAGAGAGATTATATAACGGTTTTATATTATAATTTACCTCTTCTAATTAATTTGTTTTAACTTCTAATATATATTATAAATGCGAAAGTTTGTGAATATCTTTGTGGGTCTTTCACGCAAAAACTACTGAATGGATTTTAATGAAACTTTACAGTAATATAGCTTATACATCAGAATAGCACATAGGCTATAATTTATAAAGATATTGTATGAAGTGTCCAAAATATAACGATATTTGTCAAGTAAGTAGGAAAACATTCTGTCATCTGCTAGCAATTCTGGCATGCGCTGCAAAAAAAGCCCACGTCAGCATATATCTATCTTTTGTTTGTGAAAAACCTTTTTTTGTTTTGGCTACGCAAGGTGCTCGCTTCTAATTAATTCCTCTGATACAATGCCTATTTTTTTTATTTTAGAATCAAATTAAGTTTTGAAGGGAGAGGTTGTTATAAATCTCTCTTTATTTTAATGTTTTTTTTAACATTTTATTATGCACATTTGGTAGTAAGAAATTCATCTTTTTTCCAAATAAATGCTTTTATCAGTTCTGATACTTAAAGTAAGTAAACTTTCTCTTTCACATTGCATCATTTGGACAAATTTTCAAAATTTGTTTGTGGTTAGTAGTTAATTATAACACTATAATTTTAATTGAATAAGCAGATATTGCATTTTTAAGTATAAAAATAATTAAAACTACTGTACTGTATTTTTTGGAACGAGTGAATATTAACGTCGCACTGTTCAGCTACATGAGGGCTTTTGGCAACGGATCACGTAATTTTGCACCATGGTCAAGTGACGTGGACGACACCTGAGCTGGCACCCTCTTCTCCTAACTACCACACCCACCCAACTTAGAAGGAATATTCTACCAATACTTAGCAGGAATATTCTCTGAAATCCACTCTTCCAAGATATATAGCAGCACGGGTTCCATGATGAGTATTTTAGCGGAAAAAATAGTTTGTCAAAATTTAAGTGTCTTATGTTTTTGTATGTTGATGAAGACCTTAGAAAATTATTTGACTAATTATTTTAAGTGAACGGCATATATAATTAATTTTACAGTGGAATATCTTCAATTAATTTATTAGCTCTAACGGATTAAATTTTCCGAAGTGAAGTATTTTGTTTATGTATATCCCTTAATTTCAAATGTAGTGATCCAAAAAAAATATTGTATGAAAAAAACTGCAGTAAATCATAATGCAGTTGGATAAAGTATTAAAGTGCATTTCGCGCCTACACGGCGGGTCTAACAAAGCTCTAATAAAGCTCGAGTTATGAAAGTAGCTAGGCATTTGCCAACTTTACTCTGTCGTTAACATTTCGCTATGTTTTTTATTGAATCGTCATTATAATTTAAGAAACGGTGTTGCTTGCGAATATTACACAATTTTAACATAAAATAAATACTACAGAAAGTAATATTAATGTATTATACTTTCAGATAAAAATTATTTACACTATTTTAAGCGTTCATTACACAAAACTTTTAACAATGTGTTATTTTTGCAGAGCAGAGATCAGCTTAGGAAGGTATTTTCAAAAATCGACCCTCAAGAGTGTTACGGGGAGTTATAAATAAAAAAAAATCCTTTTTATCAGCTATTAGATCTACGTACTTAAAATTTAACAAAGATGTTTTATTTCTCTCCCTCTCTCTCTCTTTTTTGTTTGTTTAGCTGAGCTACGCAAAAGCTTTTTTTTTGTTTTAATTTGCAATTCACGTAAAATTAACTCATTAAAAACTTCTTTATCCTTCAATCTGTGTTGTTTAATTTTTCAGTTCACCCGTGCGAAGAACGGGTATACCAGCTAGTTATAAATAAAGTCATGCGTATGCATTCTATTTCCATAACATTATCATTCGAGATTATTTCAATTAAATCTTTAATCAATATTAATAGCATTTTTTATTGTCGAATTTCTATTACTATAACATTTACAAGGAAAATAATCCATTCATTGCAAAATGCAAACATGTTTTTAAGAAATTAAAGAGATATTTATATTACAGAAATACCTTAATTTAATATTCAGTTAGTAGTTATTTTGAAAGATGAATAAAACATTAATATTCGTTGAATGATTCTCAATTCAAAACAAAACTTTTATTGTGATGTATTTATTTTTAATTTTTTGATTCAGTGTTTTCAAAACAAAGCAATGAAATTAATTTTGCTTTTAATATAAGTTTTGAAACATTCAATAAATTGCTGGTATTAAATAAAATGATGAATTATAAATTTTGATGCAAATTTGAATTTTGAAGCAAAACAATAAAAAATTCATTTATTATCAAAATTCCATAATTTTATTTTTCATCGTTTTTGAGCTTGTATCTTTTAGCTATTCTATGCACGTCATTATGTCGTTGGAATGAATTCAATTGGAATTTCATAATTAATTAAACTATTTTAGATAAAAAGGAAAAATATAGACCTAAAAATAATTTGGTTATTCAAATAATCGCATTTATAAGATACTGTATGCGACAGTAATAATTTATAAACTCCCCATATTGGGGACTGATTATTTTAAAGATGTACATTTATTTTACTGATTCCATAAAACTACTTACTTTCATCATTAATGAAAAAATGTTTCTATCTATTAAAACTTCAAGAAAAGTAAAGTACATTTGTTCCAAAAACGTAAAAGAATAATCTCCAAATCAATATTTAGAAAAATTAATCCTTTATATTAGCCTTCAGATATTCGTATTAAAGCCACGCAGATTTTAATGTTATTACTGCTATTCCTTAAATTTAGAGAGTAATGTTTTGAAATTTATAATTTCTTAGAAATAATTCAGTAGTTAACACAAATAATAATTCTCAATACATTTTTGTGTAAAAAGGTTAATATTAGGACCTAAATTCCATATACAATTCATAATATGTATGCGCTGGCGTAGATAGTCCTGAAAGAGGGCCCTGGATCAAACTTCCTTACGAATTCTTTATTGGGCTTCTTAACATTTTAGGATTTTTTAATCATGCATTTTGAAGACTCGTATCATTGATACGGATTATATGGCGGTAGCTACGCTACTGTATGTATGCAAAATATGTATAACATGTAGATTATTTTGAACAGAAAATTTGCTTTGGTAGCTTTATTAACTTGAGTATATTTCTAAGAAATATATCTATTTTACTTTTGCAACATTGTGTCTCAACTTTTTTTAAAAAAATTAAGAAATACATAAATTGATATTTATAATAATTTTTTTTTACTTTTGTTACGATTTTTTTTTAATTGTTCACTCTTTCAATTTTTAGATTCTGATGCACAAGTGCATCAATGCAATAATCTTTCGAATTAATTTCTAACAACTTTAGAAAAAAACGATGATAAAACTCAACAGTTTAAAAACATTTTGACAATATAATCTATAACTTGAATCTAAAAATTACTTAATATATAAATTAAGATTAAAAAAAAAGTCCACACGCACATTAACTTATATCCTTCGAAACGAATTTTTCGGTATTATTTAAACACCTGAAAAATGCATAATAAAAGAAACCAAATATAATGTAACATAATACTTTTTTTTAAAAAAACAATTACAGACATTCGTTTTATAAAAGGTTAAAAAATATAAGAGCAATAACAAAGAAATTTCCATAAGAATATCCTTTTACAAAATTCTGCAAAATTTTCTTTTGGTAATTAAATTTAAATGAAGTAAAGATCAAACTTTTGTAAATTGCAAGGATATCTAAAATAATACGTACCGTAAAATCTGGTGTATTATGCGCATCTATGCTTCCAAGGTGTATTTTTAAATTTTTAGTTATGTTCGCTGTATAACAAGCACCCACTTTTACACGAGAGAGCCTTAAACGTACGTGTCCAATGCATATATAATGCGCACCCTTTAATATTGATATTTTTTGTGTTAAAAGTGAGCGTTATACGCGGAATTTTACGGTAATTATAAAATAGAAGGAGGTCGATGCACTCTATATGCAAATATTTATTCAGAGAACATAATTTTCGTGGAAAAATAAAAGTTAAGATTCTGAAAAAATTCCGAAAAGAACAACTTACTTTTTCAAATTTTATAATCTTTATAACAGGGATGTGATTTATAAAAATTGTGAGATGTGATATAAGATTATTCATATAAAATTATTCTAAACACAACTTACTTATTTCAAATTTTATAACCTTTATAATAAGGATGTGATTTATAAAAATAGTGAGATAATATAAGATTTATCCTATATACCAAGTAAAATACTAAAACTAAATTATTTATACCCAAACTCCATGCATTGTTAGTTAAAAGACTAGAATTAAAAATTTTAATATAAGAGTTTAACTATTTTAACACACACACGAACTACAAATGCTACACTATTTGAAATCAATTGAATTTTAATAATCTTTCCATGCTGTGTGTTGGGTATTTTATTTCACCATACGCACACATTCATGAAATGTTAAATCAAATAATGTTCTGTTCTACGATATATCAGTTTAAAAGTTAGCCTTTAATCTTTCATAAAAAAATTAAAACTTTTGTCAAAATATTTGTAGTATTTCATAAAAGATAGAAACGTTTTATTCACAGAACAAAATAAAAAAATATTGAAACATACACATTACAATTAAAACCTTAGTTAAAATATCTCAATTTAATCTGGAAATGTTATAAAAAATACGTTTTGTTCATTAAAAATCCAACTCATGCATATGAATACAGTTTTCATAATGCTCGTTGTAAAAGCATTTACAAGAAGTTAACTTCATTCTTCATTGTAACAGACGATATCACGTGTTCCTAAGCTCCCTGGAGCCTTTTATTCTCATTTAAAAGGACACAACGGCCTCTTTCAAATACACTTTATCTTTTCGCGAAAAAGCAGCAAAACAAATTTATCACGGTGCGATGCTTTTCCCGATCATAACTCTTTCTCTAACGATAGGAAAACTACCGCATTGATTTGTACGAGCCTACAACTAAAAATCTAAAACGGTCTGTAAAAGGCCACAGCAGCGAACACACATATTTTTTTCTCTTGCTGTGGTATGCATTAGGAGATTGTTTAAATAGCTAACATTCCACGAAATAATTTGTTCTCCCGCGGATGGCTGAGATATTGAGCAAAAGACCCTGCGCTCACTTGAGCGCGTTAATTACTGTTTTGTAACAGAGTGAATCTGTCATGTACAGAACTAGGTGAGCATTTGCAGCTTGCCTGGTGTGGAAATAAGGGCTTTCCAAGCCTTTTGTTCTCTTTAGAGGGCTAGTGGAGTTTTATTTGTTACCATGGATGGGATTTTAACGGGCTATCAAAACGATAACGATTGCAGGCTTTTAATATGAATATATATTGATTTATTACTCGGGAGTATAAGCGGCTTATGTTATCGAATAGTATAAATCACACAAAGTTTCGAAAAATCATTTTTCAGAACATGTTAGTATTAAATCGATATTGAAAAATTTGATATGGTCGGTCGAGAGTGGGGTAAAAAAATCAGGCTCCTAATTTTGTGGAAATTGAGACAATTAATTAATTATATATGTCTGAATTATTTCCTTAGAAGAACCAAGACATTTTACATTAAAATTGTTTTTTATGAATAGTTTGGGTTCATCACAAAGTTTTTAGTGTCTCATGAAAAGTATACTTATTTTCTCTTATAACTCAAACCTGTTAATAATTTTTAAAAGTTATCTGTAATAAATTTATTTCAAAAAATAATTAAAAATAAAATATATAAAACTATTAATTTTACATAATTTCTTTTAATTATTGTATCATATCTAATAATGACTTTCGAAGGATTTATTTTATTTATTTTATAGTTTCACAGTATTTCAGTTTTATTAATATATATGTGCAAAATAGAAAATTAACAGTTGGCATCTGCTTAAGAAAGGTGTTAATTTTTGTTCCAATTTCGTTAAGTTGCCTTTTCTTATGATGGTGCGTTTAAAAAATCGTATTTCTCTTGCAATATTTTATACTATTTGAATGTCAGATAAGGTTTTGAAAAGTTAACTTTTAATTTGAATATATATATGCTCCCCCTTATTATTCTTTATTTATTTTTCAAATATATCTGATGGGTAAGCTGTCCACCCATCCCCATGGGCCAGTCAACATTGTGTACATTATGCAACTGTTCATACTCATTGCTCAAATTGCAAAACTGTCAATTACATGTATTATGTAGCTTTTTTTAATGTATTGTAAGCAGAAAAAATTTCAAGTCCTCATCTCCGCATTTTAATTTGTATTTCAATGTAGTGTCTCTTCAAAATCAAAGTTCCCAATCACCATTTCGTTTAAATTGCACTGAATTTCTTTTACGGCTATCATTTTTGGGCGACCAAATTTGGCGGTGACCAGGTTGACTACTAATTGTGGTGACTTAGAGACCATATAAAGGCTTTGGGCAATTACTGGAGATATCTATAACATCACGATCCATGACAAAAGCACGTTTTATCGAGAAAGGGCTGGACAAAGGGAGGGGGACCTAGGCAAATCATTCTTAGCGCTTCATTCAGTTAAATTCTATGACCCATTTTTCCTAACTACACCTTATGTATAAATAAATTTAATACAGCATCACGAAAAACTTTTTTTTACATATAGCGGTATTAATTACGGTATTGCTAAATACAAGTACAAATATATTTTTACTCGAGATTACTTACTTTTAAGTGATTATAGGAAAGTAATAAGTTGAAAAAATGCCATTAATTATACTACCTGAAATTAAAACACAAAGCTACATGAAAGGAATATTTCAGAAAGAAAAATATGTGTATACATGAAAGGAAAAACTTAAAGTAAGGAATGACAGCAAATTTTATCTTGAAGATTTTTTTACACATTGTGTGGAGGAGATGGTGCCTATTTAATCTATTGAAGTTCAAAATCCTGACGTTGGTGCGTTACGGAAGTTTGTTTGAACGGAGTGTAACTTGATGTCATCCTCATGGCTCAAAATTATGAGTGCTCCTTCTGAGTGAAACATTAATAAAACAATCCATCAAGCTGGAAGCTTAAAAGAAATGAAAATTTCGAAAATTTGTTATTTATTTGTTAACTCTATATTTTGCCTATCTGAATAAATACTTAAAGAAATCTGCAAACTCGTAATTTGTTTTTAGGCTTGGTAAGTTTGATTTCGAAAACCTTATAATATTTCGCAAAAAGAAAGAAGTATCGCTAAAAATAATCGATCTTACTGACATTTTACGTGAAATATTTTTGAGCAAGTAAGCGAATGATTGAATTTTTAAAGCTAGTGAATGCTAAATTTAATCATGTTGTTTCTGCTGAACAACTAACATTATATAAAACAAGTAACAACTGTGGACGATTTATGTGTGTGTGTGTTTTATGGTTATTGGCATTTCATTTCCCCTAAAAAAACAATAATGCCGAAAATCTTGTGATCGTTTTAATGATTTCAGTCATGGTCGCATGTTTAGGATATATGTACCAAACAGTATGACACCAATATCAACATATGGATACTATTTTGCAGAAGTACTGGCAGCAATTTTTACTGCATGGACGAAATCAGTAGAAACAATTCTCTAGAAAGCCAAAATGCAAGAAATTGAGGCATGGTCGGATGAATTTACCGTAATCTCGAAACGCCAAAATGTTATCGGTATCTATAATCCACATAATAATATAACCTGTACCAGAACACTCTGTCTACTTCTCGCTTGGCTGTGTATGATGGGTTACTCTCAAAATGTCGTATAAGACATCCGTCTATAAACCTGTAACATCAACTGGTGTGATGTCTTAAATAAATATTATGCCCGCCAGCATATAGATAGCAATGAATACCGCTTCTTTCTTGGAACTTGATTATTGGATCTGTGTTTGAAGAAAAACGTGGCCCGCGATCCCAATTAGCATTTAATTTCTACAGTCATTCACGCCTCCATATACCCATGGTATGATGGTGAGTAGTGTTATTTTAATTATATTTACTTATTCTGAGAAGATAGTAAATACGGTCAGCTTTCGAAGTCAGTTCCAATAAATATATAATGATTTTATGTTGTATGCACCCTTCGGATATATCAAAGAAATCTCAAAAAAATTTACCACAAATTCCACAATTTTACACATTTTTTGAATATTTTATGCCGATTCTAAAATTCAAGTAAATATACGTTTTAGTATCATTACAAAAAATTAGTACTATTCAATATATCAAGAAGATATTTTTTAAAAATAGTAATTTAAGGATTGGCTTTTTGTATAATTTATACAAGTATCATTTTCAACATAGTAAATTTTAGCTCTTCTTATAACAGTAGCAAACTAGCACTTCAGTGGAACGTACTCAATGTTTACTTGAAAAGAATGAAATGGAATATAAAGCTGGTAAGAAATAATATGATTTCCAATTAGAAAGAACAAGGAGCAATTTATTGCACATAAAAATTATTCCACAATTAATTTTGAAACTTCAATTCTTATGTATATGTATTATATTTATGTGATTACCTTAAAATATATACAGTATAAAATGTTAGAAAATAATGTATAAATGATATGCTAAAGAAAATCTTTATAAAAAATTACACTCTATAAATATTTTATGTTAACACAAAATCTCTTAAAATAATTTTTTTCTAAAAGTATTCGTATTACTTATATATAAAAGTATGCTAAAAGTAAAAACATTATTGTTAAGGAGATATAAAAACACTTTCTTCTCAAAAATATTATAAAAGTTCTGTATAATCTATTAAAATGACAGAATGATAAAAGAGAGTGAAGACTACAGTTCGAAAATTACAAAGCTTCTAAATCCTTTCTGGAGAAGAAATAATATTTCATCTCAGTAAGCAAATTTTTCTTCCAGGAATGAAAATAAGCATTTTTGAAACTTCGCCATAAGATGTAGCAAAGTGTTTAACTCATTATTAACATTGCTTGCCAAAAATTAACGCAAAGCTTTCATTATTTCAATATAAATAGCTGACAATGTATCCTTATCTCATGAAGCATTCACGCAGAACGTACTCTAATTAGCGTAATAAAGGACTTAAGGAGCTGTAGATTCATAGCAATCAAAATGAGGTCAAATTATACGTCTTTTTAAAAGAAAAGTAAAGTAATTCTGGAAAGTTTGGACTCCAGATTGTAATAATAAAGCAAAATATTTGCTGCGTTGTAGAATTTTCTTTTAACGATATTCTTTGTAAGTGGGGCTATGTAAATTTATTTTTAAACGGTGCCACTATATTTAATAGTGGCACATGAAAAATGGAGGCTGATTTATTGCTTCCTATGTTGCACCTGACGGCTGTATGTTTTCCACCTTTAGAATGTTTCCAAATTTCTCCTAAGCAGATTCTCATCCAAGTAGAAAACGAATGATTCGCGAATTTTTCTATCGAGGGACTGTATCCAAATTTTAATGAATTAATTAACGAGCCTTTTTGAAATAATACAGAATGAAAGTGAAATAGTGTATTGAAAATTTAAGATAATGAGTGTCACACTCGTGTATATACACCCAACTTTTTTTACACGGTAGATATGTTCCTCAGAAAACCGTGCAAAAAAATCGTGTAAAAAATACATGCGACCTATGGTAAATTTAGGGATATCCATAATTTTAAAAAGTCGTGTAAGATGAAAAGTTCCTAAATATTTTCCCTAAAAACCGTGCAAAAAAGTAATAATAAAATATGTGTTAAATACTTATAAAACAATTCATTTTTGGTAAAAAAATACAAAATTAGTTCACAGTCAAAGTTTAGTCTATAAGTACGTACTACATATAAAAACTTAAATTGAAATTTAGAATTAATTTACAAACAACTATTCATCGTTTCCGGATAACAAGTGTGCTCGTTTATTACGAACTGGATCAAAAATGCTATCATCAGTAGATGTATCAGATATGTCTAGAACAATTTTCGGTTTTGATTCTAATGAATTATTTCGTTATTAAGGGCCTTTTTTGGTTTTTGTTGTTGTTACAAAGTCTTATTAGCGGTTGTCTTATTGGTTTCTCAAGTTAATTATGTAATTCCTTAATATTTTGCTACTCAAGATTACTTAGAAATTTTAATGCACGCTCTATGTCAGGATCACGAGTAACAAAATGTTTTCCATACTTGTAATAAATTTCAAGCCTTCACGAATTAAATCAGCTGTTAATAGCTGAACTTCACCTTCTACTTCACAAGTATCGACTTTTTTATTAATCATAAAATGTTATAAATCTGTTCAAATCGTCCTCATGCGACCCCGTTTTTTTTAATTCGTGCTAGAACAAAAAATCCGTGTTAATAAATTCGTTGAATTTGTGCGTGTTGTTTCAAAATCATTTAAAGATAGACCGTGAAAAAATAGTTGAGTATATATGTATTTATAATAATTTAAAGTAGAAATTACTGCCATTTTTTCATCAAGTCGAAGCCTTTATCAGTAAAAATTAGGCAAGCAAGCAAGTTAAAAATGTTTATATGTTTTTGAATTTGATTGGAAAACGAAATTACTTGGTTTCACAGAGTGAATATTTTCTTTAAAAACTCATAAATAACCTAATTACTGTCAAAGAATATGCTCAGAGAATTCAATATTATAAATTTGATTCATAATTAAAAATGAGATTTGACTTCAAAAGAAAGCAGACATGTACCATTTTGAGCTGAATAATAGTATCGAAGATTAGAATTATTTTCAAAATTATTAAACTAGGTTTAAAAATCCATAAATTTTTAATTAAATAAAAGTTAAACCATTAAATGTAATCAATTTGAACAAGGATCCCAAAATTGAAATATAACAAGCTTATGTTTGAATGTTCAAAGGTTAAACGGTAGATTAAAACATTATTTCACTGGACTTAAATTTAGTCTAAAATAATCCAAATAAAAATACTGATTTTTCTAACTAGGAAAGAATGCTTAAAATTTGTATGCCACATTGGTTGAATAGGGTTTAACCTCACATGGCATTCATTATCAGATCTGTATTGTTCTTAAAGAAATTAAATACTTTTTTTATTAAAGATAACCGTGTAAATTTAATATAAACATAGAATTTATTTATAAGCGTTGAAACCATTTTATTTAACTCGTACAAAAAAAGTCCATCGTCAGAAAAGATTAACATCATACGAGAATCTCAGATTACAAATTGTTAACAAACTATAAAAATTTTGATATATATGTATTTCATATTGAATTAAAGTAAAACTTTCACAATCTGAATAAGCATTTAGATGTAATGTTTGTTTGTATTTATAATTATACAAAATACTTAAAACTTGTACGGAAATTGAGAAGAAATATTCAAAATACCATTATCATGCATTGGAAAATAGTATTTTTACACAGACTACTATTTTTTGCTCTTGAGATGAACAAAATTATTTTTAATTGGATGGTTTTAGTTTAAAATCCCTACAAGTAAAAGGAAATAAATTATCTATAACTGATAAGTTCAAACTATTCACGATATATTTCACGAAATAAATTATATATATATATATATATATATATATATATATATATATATATATATATATATATATATATATATATAATGTTTGGAGATACTCTAGCTAAACATTTATAATTAAAATAATACTTATTTATTCGCATTTGAATCCAGTTAATTTAATTTATATCTAAAAAAGGGACATAAATATATCACATTTAAGTTTGATTAATAACATAGTAAGCAACATTATTTTTTATTTGATCAATTACACGTCAATTACACGTGATTAATGTTGACATTGGTAAACAATTTAATCACTACTGTCCTTTTAATTCAAACCATCCATCAAGCCTTATAGAGGCAACTTACAAAATTAAACTGTAGATATCAGAATCTCACATCTTAACTTAGAACTATATTTTGTTTGGATATATTTCCATCGCAAAAAGTAACTTATAGCATAAGAGATTAGTATCAGAAGACTATCGTTTGCCTTAAACAGACACGCCTTATCCATTAGATAGTTGCCACTAACATTAGTTAAAATATTCAAATGACTCAATACGATAGGAGATGAATATCAAAAGCAGCAATGGTTCAAAAATAAGATTTCTCCAAATATCATTCAGAAAGTCCTTCAACACTAAAAATACTTCTTTAAGAAGGATGTGTCTGGCAATCATTGTTCCGAAAATCAGGAAAAGTAAAGATAAGTGTAAAATTCCCTAAAATTTGGCCTGAGAGGGAAATCCTTTTTTAGATTAATTACCTACGGTATTACATGCCTGTGATTCCGCAAAAAAGCAGTTCAAATCGATGTCCTAAAAGAGACAATCATCATCAGCGTCTAAATGGCCACGGTGACTTAATGTTTTAAAACAAAGAGTCGAGACTAGTGGAACTCACATTGAGGCATGCTTTCGAATCCTGACTAGTAAGAACTAGAGAGAGGAATAACTTATCTCACAGTAAATTCAATTAAAATTCAACACCACAATGTAGATTCAATAGTAAAGTCACGAACTCCTCAAAGGTCGTATTATGGTAGGATTAGAAAGTACTCCCTGAAGTGTAGAAGACATTACTCCTTGCCTTAAGGCTATGAGGTTCGTTGCCAGTAGTTTGCCTCAATCTTCTTGGGGATGGCAGTTAACTCAACCCACCCTTCGTTGAATTTTAAAATGTGCTACATATGTTTAAAAACCACTAAAATATAAACTTTCACAAGACTAAAATTCAAGTCAATACTATTTAATTGAAATGGTTTACTGGAGCAAAATGTATTGACATTTGTATGTCATGTATCTGAATGTGATGTGTAAGTTCAAAAAGCATCCAAAAAATTTAATATTGAGCTCGTCCCCTGGAATTTCATTCCTGATTTTGCTTCTCAGCTGATATTTTATTTATGTAGGCGTTTGGTCTTGGGGCTTTGAGCCGTCGATTTACGTATTCCGGGCTTCAAATCTATTTTGACGTTCCCGCCAGCCGACGTAGACTGTTAAGACTCACAAAATCTCATCGCGTTCTCTATTGCCCAATCTTTTTGTAGCTCCGCCAGTGGCTTTAAAACAACAGAAAATGAATGGACGAATACGATTTGGCGATGGATTCCTTATTTCGAATATGGCCACACACAAAAAAGAATCCAGTTTTTGAGAAAAAAATCCGAAAGGGAACAAAACTGGATTGAGAATGTTTCCAACAAACCTTCTTGAATCACTCTTTTTGTAAATATTTTATGTTTTATCTAAATATTAAAAGCGTTATATTGGAAAATAAAACATATGTTATTATTTAGCTTTATTGTATCGCATTTAATTAATTGTGACTGGGTTTTAATAAATACCTTTGACTTATTAGTTTTGTATTTATTGTATTCCTAGATTTAATGTTAACGTATAACTAATTCATGCTAATTTAATTCAACTGAATTTCAAGTACCACTGTGGGAGTTCTAAATCTTCAATATTATCAGATTTAATCCTGATGCATTCAGTTCAGTGTAATAACGAAGTATTGATTGTAGAATTTAATTTACAATGGTAAAACTTTAATACGTATTCAAAGCATTACATTTAAACTTATCAACAACTTGGATTCCTATTATTATTTACATTCTATATTTCGCATACTTCATATTGTTTTAGTGACTTAAAACTTTTCATTCCAGCTTTTTGAGTTCAAATATAACAGGTAATAAAAACTTATAATAAAATACTAATATAATACAATCTCAAAGTATTTTAATAAAAAAACTCCATTGTTTCTTGCATAAATTTCTTACAAACGCGCTCATGTTCCAATTACTTATTTTAATGTAATATTTACTTGATAATCAGGTGCGTAGCTACCGCCGTATCAGCCGTATCGATCATTTGGGGGCCCCAAGCTACAGCGGTCTCAACATGTGTAACTACAGTCCCACTAGTAGGGCGCTCTTATCTGAAAAAGGGCCTCAAATGAGTTTTTATACAGGGCCCCACTAAGAACTATCTACGTTAGTGTTAATAATATAGTGTCGGAGGGGCATTGCGTCGATCGCGATCGACCGGTGGACCACGAAAACATTTGGGGGTGACCGCCTGAAGATTAGCCGACAGTAATTGTATAAAGGAATATTCAAGATTAGCTGACAGTAAGCAAACTAAATCTTATACTGACTATAACAACAAAAAATAACTTTAGCTGAAAATATTTTATTTTTAATATACTTTGAGTTGTTAGATAATAAGTGCATCATTTGGTAGATTATTTTTGTGGCTATTATTATTATGTTTGTATCTTGCATTTTGTTTTAAACGTAATTTTAACAGTGTAAGTTTTTTTTATTTTAGTTCTGTAGGTAAGTACACATGTTATTTGCTCATTATTTAGCTATAATAAATATTGTAGACGTTTTCTTTACCTCAACACACATATGAAACTGGGCAGTGGAACACAAAATATTTTTTCAAGGGGGGGAGGCCGAAAGTCTACCATTCTCGTACCATACCCCAATACGCAGCCAAACGTTTTTTTTTTTTTTTTGATTTTGCAGAGTATAGGGGAAAAAACAGTAAAAAATAACTTACTGAACAAATAATTAGCATTAACTAGTAAAAAATATTAATAACAAATACTCAATTAAATTTTACGTACTATATACATGGGATTATAATCAATCGGGGAAAAAAATCAAAGGTTATGGGGAATAGGCATAGTTCCGTGGAACCTCCTTTCCTTGTATTCACCACTGACGCAGAGTGAACCACAACACCTTGAAAAATTAGAAGTAACCCGTATCCTAGAAAAGTCTGCCCACCCCTGATGTAGTGTATTATAACTTCGTGTTTCATTTCACAGTTATTCAAAGTCAGACTTAGGCACTAACATTGATTTACTATAAGAAATTTTTAAGCGTTATTAAATGTTTTAATTGAATCAATTTATTTAATTAAAAAAACTACCCGAGACATACCTAAGCAAATTGGATAAGAATACCTTATTATATTTTTTTACATTATTCCTTAACGAGAGAAAATTAATCTTAAGAAAAGCTCATGGTAGAGAGAGACTCTACAAGTGCCCAACACATGTGTATTCGCGAGGAATTAAAATCTATTTTGTGATATTGAACTCAAAATGAGTCTAATACAGAATATTGCCCCTTCTTACAACCAAAGGGCGCCCTAGGGGTAGTCGATCCCACTTCCCTGGAACAAGGCATTTTTTAGCTCCCGGATGGAGAAAGATAGCGATATGAAATTGCTCTTTCAAAAGGACCTGGATAAACTTCATATCAAGAGATCCAGCTGAATAATCCGTAGAACAAATATCCTCACTTTCCAGGTAATCGTCAACCTGTGTGATATTCCCCCCTCGGGTGAACATCTCTTTGATTATCAACGTGAGCTAGAGGTGTAGGATTAACGGAAGAACTAGAAGCATAGATTATCTTAATATGGCTTTATTAAGATAATTAACTTAATCCTTTAACAAATTAGATTATAATAATATATATGTGAGAGAATCTACGGTGGCAAAACACACAATTTATATAATACCGAATTAACCTTACCCGGACCACTATCAATAACTCACTCGCCCAAACTCAATTCCAATACTATCACAGATCCTAATATTAAATAGTCAATCCTACTTTACTGTAGTTTGAAGTAACGATCACAACAATCTTAGATGAAGCCTTGTAATTACTCGAGTACAATGGTATGCACCTTGACTCAATGGAATTCTATCACGTATGATTTCTGTTTGTCGCCAAGTAACGTTTTCCAAAACTTCTTCACGCTTGAACGACGGATAATGTTTACATTCCTCAAATTGCCATCCCGCTTACTTTAAATTCTGATATTTAAAAGCTTCCTAATTTGCATCTTTCTTTCACACTTCCCTTCTTGGATTTGGTTGGAAAAGAGTTGCCATTAATTCTGGCCCAAAAG
Source organism: Trichonephila clavipes (assembly GCA_019973935.1). NCBI lineage: Eukaryota > Metazoa > Arthropoda > Arachnida > Araneae > Nephilidae > Trichonephila > Trichonephila clavipes. The sequence goes on along the minus strand of BMAU01010725.1, from coordinate 1,337,992 downwards.
AACCCAAAGGACATGTTAAAGAAAAGGCCCTAAGCCCGTCACACCTGCTGAAACCTACCTATCGTCATTTAACAGAAACGTAGATCCAACTGAAAATATAAGCCTCTAAGGTTTCTCGATACCTTATAATCCAATACCAGGCCTGCCCAGTTCATTACACCTTCACCACCATAATGGTCATTTCTCCTAATGAGGGAGGAATGGTATCATGTCCTAAGTTCTCTCTAGTTACAGGTACGACGAAAATCAGTATCGAAGTAAATACTCTAATTATCTATAAAAAATGCAGTGCTCTGATGAAATCTGACCCAAAGAGCATGTTGTTTGTCCCATGCGAAATGTGCTCTTTTGTGTGCAGGAGTTATTTAGACGCAAACAATAGGTCTCCTAAAATACAGCTTCTGTCACACAAAGCCTTCCGCTAACCGTAAATAGTGCTATTCGAGTTCCAGTGGTAGCTGTGAAGATATAGCAGGCATGTGTCATTGCGCTGAAAGTGCCTAAGTCCTCATTAGTAGCTGTGGGTCTTCATCGATCTTGTACAGATCTTCTCTTTATGGATCTGATATTCTGAAGTTGTCTCCACAAATTGACACAGACTTCTGCTGCTCCATGCACTCGGATTTCACCGGCTTCCAATTTATCAACAATTATCCATCTCGTTCCCTCATTCATACGTACGTGGCTATTAATTAAACTTATAAAGTTTATCCAGCTCTAGCGAGAAACATGGTGAATGTTATGGAGAAATACAAGCACACAAACGACTAAGAACCCTACGAGATATCATACTTTTCCCACTGTCACAGTTCCAAGAACACTCATGTGTACTCTTACGTATTCAATTTTGAATATTTGTATATTTCTTCCGAGGTATACTCAATACCTATGTCGTGACACTTCTGTAAAAAATTGACATGATTTAAAATTAACTTAATTTTGCATACGAGTGTGGTTTTACACTACCTGATAGTGAAAAGGCACCAAGTAGTGACTACAAAATATACGCAAACTGCAGGATAGTCAACATTAACTGAATTATATAAATAAACCAGAAAGCGTAAAACTATCTGGTACATGTTGAGCATGATATATCGGGAGGGAATCTGCATACCTCACAACAATCATTATTTTCTTCTAGCAGTGGAGTTATCGTCGTCGTCGAAAATCATGCCATTACTGGTACTCACAAAAGAAAATATACACCTATTCACTTATATGTTAACAACTTCAAAATTTTATTTTAGTTTTCTTTTATAAAATAACATATGCTGTGAATATCATGTTTTTATCTTCAAAAGAAAAAAAAAAGATGCATCCTTAATAAATCAGAATTCACATCGAATATAGATAAAATTTTCCGAAAAACGAAAACCCCAAAACAGCTATCTTTTGCCCTGGATTGATTAACTAATTAACTTATAAAATAGAAAATGTCTCATTAGAGGATTAGATTTTATGTGTAATTACGTGCAGGATGACAGAAATAGCTTATGTTACAAAAGGCATTCTCATGAGATTATTAGGTGACTTTTTATGGAAAAACTGTTGTCCCAATTATTGAATTAATTCAAAACAAAAATGATTCATATGTTCTCCATTTCTATACTACCGAGCAGTGAGTATATCAAAACTTAACAAATCTGAGAAATATAACACACTGTAAATCCTACCGATCCTAATTAAAATTTCATTATTTTCCCTAAGCTATTGAAATAAATGAAAGTTGTTGAAACGTTCGAAAAAAAGTTTGGATTTTATAACATAAATCCAAGTGTATAAAAATATATTAAAATTCACATTCGTCGAAACTGTAAGTATTTTGTAACGACTTCACTTGGTGCGAGCCTCACCCTTCTACTCACACCAAGTTTTATGACTCAGACCAGATGTTTAAGTGACCAGTGCACGTGGTCGTGGGGACATTGGTTATTGTTTGACCTCGGGGACGCGCCAACTTCCAGACTGGCAGTCATAATGGTCAAAGGAGTGCCGGCACCCTATTGACAATAGACGAAGCCTGTCTAAAAAGAATCCTGTCGCTTCGGCCGGTGTCGAGAGAATGGGTTTATAGAACAAAGGTGGTATGATGGACAAGTGATGTCCAGATGTTGGACAAGAATCATTGTGCCCTTAGTTTCCAGACGGCCAGGGAGTGTATTTTTGTGTTCCGCACGAATAAGACTAGGGAGGCTGAGGGCAGACTTTTGTGGCCGGCTAATGAGAAGAGACGAGGGGCGTGGTGTGTACCCACCCTGGTGTTTAAAAAGGTTTTTTTTAGGAAACGGGAGGAGAGCCCTGAAAAAGAGACTTGGACGGTGGAGGATAGAGATTGGAGCCTAAAGGAAGGATAGACCCGGAACGCGCCGGTGGCATTGGAGGACTGGAATCCTTGGTTTAGAGAGATTTGTCCTTTCGGACAAAGGATTAATCTCCCGTGAAATAGACTAACTGCATTGGCTTGGCATTAAGACTTGGCTTTATTACTTCATTTATAGTAATAGGAGGAGCAAATAAATAGACCTTTTTATTTTTAAAATTAGGTTGTGACAAATTGTTGTTTATTATCTACCTACGACGTTAAAATTTCATGTTTTACAAAATTGTATTGTTTCTTGAAAAATGCATATGTTTTTAATTATTTGATGAGAAAGTTTTGAAAAGCGTTGGTAAAAAGAAAATTACTTATCGTTATATGACCTAGACACTCATTTAACGCAAGTGAAATCTTAAGACTCTTTATTTTGAACCCTCTTAACCCGAAAACTTCCAGATAGAATTTCAATAAGTTTGAAATTTAAGTTTTTCTTCATAATGAGTAATCAGATAAGACAATCAACATGGACGTTAAGAGATATTGCTTACAGAAATTAATAATTTTTTTTTTCAATTCCTACTATCAGTACAAACTCTCCCTATATATATCTTGTTCGAATTTTCAATCGTTAATTAAAAAAATTTATTCATCCACTCAAGTTCAAATACATTTTATTAAAACTTTTGGAGGAAAAATGATGTTAATCCAGTTTTTTCAAACATTAATATATTAATTCTATTTAATTAATGAATAAATAGTAACAAACGGAAATAATAGTTCAACACCATATAGAAAAAGGGAAACCGCTCGTTGTGTCCTTGTAGCTCAATGGATGCCGCGTTGGACTTCTAGTCCAGAGGTCGTGGGTTCGAATCCTACCAGGGATGGCCTAATTCCTCTGAGAATGTGATTCCTTTTTACTATACTTTTTATTGGAATTATTAAATTTAATGAGTAAATAAATAGTAACAAACAAAAACAAAAAAACGTCCAACACCATATATGGAAAGGAAAATAGAAAATTACAAGGAAATTCTCGCTTTCTATTTTGTCATATTGTGATTCTGTTCAATGCAGTGGCATAACTTACACCCCCGGCCAGGGTTCTAGGGGGCTCAAAGCCTGACTGACGCAAGTGACTACCCTTTGTAAAATTCAACGTGGGAGCCCAAAACCTGACTTTGCAGGGGCCAAATGTTCTCCGTTACGCCACTGGTTCAATGTATAAACATATTTATTTTAATTGTAACTATTTAATAAAAAGTAACTAAAATAAAAATTTTGCTCTTATTTGACTTAAGTGTAGCAATAGACTTTAATTTTTTTTTCTTTATATTACTAGTCACAGATAAGATTGATTAATCAATCTATTATTGCTAAAGTTTCCTTTAAGGCACTGATGCCATTTTTGCTCAGTTGCGATAAGAATTACGTGTTATTAAAGATGTCCCACATTTTTTACAACTGTACTTATCTTGACGATGTTATTCACCTAAATCATTTTTCAGCACTTCATTTAGTAAGGTACTAAACAATAAAAACAAAAATCGGGTATCTCATTAAATAATCTGGAACAACTAATTTTGCCATGCCCTGGAGCACACCCCTTGTGCAGCTAATCGCTTTGTTGCATCTCAAGATCATTACTTTCTCTACCCCTGATTAGATAGAAAATAGTAGTAAAATGAATCAACCGCAACTATTCTACGGAAGAATTAAGTTTTCAGGTACAAGGAAACGCAATGAATGTGAAATCAAATTTCTGGATTCCTCTGTCTAAAAGCTTGGGGCACAGAGTTCCAGAACCTTCCATGTCTCTCTCTCCCTTTTCTACTTCCAGCTCTAGGAAACGGGAGACGTTCTTTCATTAAAAAATCACTTTCCCGCTTCCCATTTGATCATACAATTTCAATGTAATTATTGGGTAAAAATGGAATTGACTTCTTATTTCATCCTGAGGCACATTCTTTTTCAGTTCGTAGTTCGAAGCAGAAAGCGTTACTGACTGCGCCCAATACAAAGAGTCGGGGGAATTTCGTGGAATTGTTTCCCTCAATAATTGTTCTCGTATCTAATTATCGGATAGATGACAGGGGAGACAGTTTTGGACGAGTATGAACAAAATGGGAAAAGTTTAATCGATTTCTTTAGGTGCTTTTAAAAATTGATTCTTTCATAAATGAAAAAAAAGTAATTCCGAATTTCATGTAATCGAATTTTATGTGTCATGTTCTTTAAAGGATATTACTTTACATTCTGCAGTTTTCCCGAGATGAAACTCGGTGCCCTGACTTTTTACTAAAATAAAAGTTTTTGGGAATGAGTATACGTTTCATATATATATATATATATATATATATATATATATATATATATATATATATATATATATATATATGAAGGACTGTGAGATATCTTCCCAACCGGCAATAGAAATTCAAAAAAAAAGATTGATGCAATTTTTGAAAAGGATATTTTCAAGTTACGGAGATGTGCAAATTTTTAAACATTATCGAATCAAGGATATTTCTCCAGTCTTGATGTTCAAATTTTACAAAATGATTTTTAGTACAATTTTTTTAAAAAAAAGCTTCGCAAGCAAACCGAATAAGTACTTGTGTATGAGTTTTAAAATATTTTGACTGATTGATTTACAAAATATTGATAAAAAAGTGCGCTGAAAATATAAAAAGATGCTATTCAGGGGAAATGATCATATATAATGTGACGCAAATAATTAATACTAATATTCATAAACAAGGATTAATGTTTTTTATTGTTATGTAATATTATTCGAAAGTATTGAAGAAAAACCCTTTGACACGAATAACGCACAGTATATAAGAGAACTTTAAAGGATAACTATGATAAGAAATTTTTCTCGATTATTTTCTTTAATTTGGGTGAGGAAAATATAATAAGCGTCTGAATATTCTTTTCCTAGTTAAAGTTGACGGTCATTTCCTAATTTTTGTCTTGATATTATGAAACAGTTCTAGAATTTCATTCGCACAAATTGGTGCTTAGGCAAAAATACTGCAATTATTCTTCAATTAAAATATATTGCAAAGAACAGGTTTATTTTGAACGTATTCACTCACGTTTTATTGCCCAAAGGGAATTTATCATTAAAGTTTAATACATACTGATGAACTTCAACTGAATGTTATTTTACAGTTTCTAAGCAAAATAAAATATTGCTGGTAAATCGGATGTTTTATTAACAGAAGAAGCTTCTTTTGTAAAAAATACGTACGGTGTAAGAATTACCATTAATTTTTTTTAAAAAAAATTATTCGTAATTGAAAATTACTCAAAATGTGTTTTTGAAGAAATCTATCTTCAAAGGGATGTGTAAAAAGTATTGTTTTAAAATCAGTAATAACTGAAAAAATAATTAGGCAAAAATTATTTTAGTGCAGTTTTAAACATAGTAGAAATTTTTTAAAGAAATATTTGCAAGATAAATAAACTTCTCAGCGTCGAAAATTTTTAAAAATAGGATTGAAATCACTGAAAGGAAAATTGTAGATATATTTCAAAATTATTGAATATAATTAAAAAAATCAAATTTGGAGCTATTCGATGTAATAAAAAGAATGTATTGTAATTCAAAGTAAAAACATTTAAAAACAAAACTCCAACTGAGAAAATTATGTTGAATTCCATTTTTCGAGTTAATTTTAGAATAATCAACCTTATGGTTTCAAAAATTATGAGAAAAATAAGTATACCCTGAAAAGCAAGTTTTACTTTAATTCAATAATAATTTACTGTAACAATAATCTTTCGATGTTTTGGGCTTGTAAAATTGATCAAAGTTTAAAGAAAATTAATTATTCCTTCAATAATTACAATCCTTTAAAAGCATAAGATAGCCGCCCATACGGTAAAATGGTTAGTGACGCTGACTGCGGTGCCGTAGGAACTAGGTTCGAATTTTCGGATAAAGCATGGGAGTTTGTAAATGCATAGGGCATTCGCGGCATGGGGGTAATCTAAATCGCCATCGAGTCGCAAGTCCTCTCGTGAGGTTGGAGGAAGGAGAAGAGAGAGGAGATGTTACTGACCTCCCTCAGAGTCTTATCCCTCAAAATTGGGGTGGAATAGAGTAAAATCCTACTGTCCCCTGCATGGTGCTCAAAGCTAAGGCTAACGACATGCGTAAAAATCTAGTCCTTAGCCGCAAGGATTAATTTCGTAGACCTTGATCCAACGTTATTGTCGATCAGGTAGCATAATCAACAACAACAGCAACAAAAGCATACTATTCCTCTCAGCATCTCTCAGTTAAAACTTCTAAAGAAGAAAATTCTCAAAACACAATCTGGACCTACGCCTTTGCATTTTCTTATAGGCCAATATAAGTCTTTCCACAATTCAAAAAATGTGCACACTGAGCAAAATTCATACATAAAAGCTCTCTTTCTCACCGACACTCAACAATTTAAGTCGAAGCAGCATTTTTTTGTTTCCTACCAATGATTATTTCATGAAAAAATCATGAGCGAAAGGAAAATCGAAAAAGATGAGGCATATTAAAATTTCGAGCGAGGGAGAACAAAGAAAACTTAGAACGGTCTGTCACTCAAACATGTCCACAACATCCGGTACCATTTTGGAAATGACGCTAGTGACACATCGCGCTGTTGCCAGGAAAGGAGATGACAATGCTGTCACCCAACATCTCCCGATGTATACGTATATACATATAGATATATTTCTTATTCGATCCCCAATACTATCTTGAAATTCACCTCTCGCTTCTGCCGAGGGTAGCGAAAAACGAATGTCTGATATTATTTCATTTCATTTCTCACATGGCGAAAACTGAATCGAAGTTGGCAAATATTCTTTTCATGGTTTCTTCATGAGCAGCCATATGAATTCGAAGAAAGTGACGGTTTTAGTTTTGCAATGATACTGTGTGAGTTCAAGTAATGTGGAAAAATAACTGATATTATAAATAAAAAATACGATTTTAATACCATGCTATTAAGTAACATTTTTAAGTCAGTTACTATACTAGGCAAAATAAAATACATAAGTGAAAAAATATTTCATAATGAAAAATTTGTAAAATTTCTTTAATTAGCCTTATTTTTGGGATATATATATTTCTTTAGAATAAAGTTCTGTATAAATATAACAATTTCCGTAATATAACAATTTCAAATAAAATTCGATTTTGCTATGAAACTTTTAGATCGACTAAATCAAATTAAGCATTTTTTTTTACTTCTGTTTTAGATAAATACTTTCAAACATACATTTCAATCAGTACAGGGGAAACATATTGGTTCGAATCTTTCAGTTACCATGTGTTTATACAAATATATAATTACTTTTAAATTAAGCTGATGACATTTAAGAGATAAAAATGTCATGCAAATAAATATTATAAAAAAAATAATTATATATAATAAATATATATGCACATATATAAATAAATATTATATATATGCAAATAAATTAAATTAAGAAAATATAATAATAATATTAAATATATATACAGTTGTTTTTCAAATTTTTATTTCTTTGATGTAAAACTTATCTTTCTAGGAACAGAAAATTCATTACTTTACCTCAAGAATTTTTTATCACTTAAGGTATCCGACTACCTTCGGGACTGTTAATTTAAAAAAGCACATAAATTGATAATTTTCATGATATTCAGTGTCACTTAGATTAGAATATATGTATAAAATTGTTTTAAGGACATTATGACTAAAAAAATTTTATTTAAATACAATATTTTGGGAAAAAATTGATTTCGAATAAACTTTTTTCTAAACGTTCTCCTTTTATAACAAATGCTTCTATAATAATAATATTTTCTTATATAAAGTAAAGACTTCTCCAGAGAGTTTGAACTAGGACTTTTAAAAAACTCGCTTTATTTTCAGAGTTATTACTAATTGAAATAATTATCGGCGCTTTTTTCTTAAAAGAACTACCCTCTGATGTAGTGAAACATGGATAAACCCACTTCTAAGTTATATATTTCAAAACTTCTAGTTGAGCCTCTGTACAAAGGTCTGAGCGATATACAGGCAAAATATTATTACAATAGAAACATTTTTCATAAAAGGAGAAAGTTTTGAAAATTGATCATTCGATTTTACTTTTCTTTCAAAATATTGTACTTAAATAATTTTTTATTGTTATGATGTTAAAACAATTTTATATACGTTTTCTAATCTAAGTGACACTAAATATAATAAATACTATCCATTTATACGCTTTTGCAAAATCACAGTTCCGATCATAGTCGGATACCTTAATAACTTTTTTAAATCATCAGATACGTGTATAACTAATATATTAACCTAATTTGTCAAATCTAAAATAAAACCATAATGATACATTTCCAACCATGCAAAATAATCCATGTTAATAAAAATGAATAAAAATAATATATAAAAATTAAGTAAATTATTGAGAGATGAGTACGTAAGAGAAGTTACAATTTATATATATATATAAATAAAAGATTAATATTAGAGATAAAAATTCATTAAATGACAATATTAGTGTTCTTATTGATGATTTTGAATAAAACTTTAATATCAAGATCAAATACTTCATGTTTGGTCTTAATAAACATGAAATTGCATTGTTATATGAATCCTTAAATAATGATTCCTTAAATGTTTTTCATGCAGTACACATTATTAAAGACATTCTTAACTATCTAGTTAATAAATTCAATATTAATGTTGAGAAAATTAATGAACCTATTACAGAGTACTGCACTTTATTATTCATGAATAACACTTTTGACAAAATTAACTTTTCTAGTGTATTTAATAGACATTTGTCACTTTTTCCGGTTAAAAAGCTTTTAAATATAACAAAACGATGGGCAGATTTATCTTTAATTGCAACAATAGTTCGCCCTCTATTAATATAGAAGATTGTATATGTAAAAACTATAATGATTTTATTGATGGTCATCATAAACATGTAGTTACTGGCAACTTAGACATAATCAATGATAATATTTTAAAAGATATAATGAGTAAAGGCACTAATTTTAGATTAAATGTTTCTAATAACAACAATACTGTTAAAAAACAAATTATTAAAGATATAGATAATTTTATTACAAAATCTGCAATTAAATTTGGACTACCTATTGAGGCATTTGATGAGTATAAGTACAATATTTTAAAAGACCTTATGAATTTTAGCTACCATTCTCAATATGAAACTACTTTTAAAGATATAAAACAGAAAATTTATGAATTACAAAAGAATTTTATCATAGTTTACATTGATAAAGTACCTGGTAACTATGCAGTGATTTGTAAGTATTTTTATTATAATATTCTTTATGATCACTTTCTTAATAATGGTTCTTTTAAAAAATTAGATTTGTCACATAATGAAATTAGTAATCGTATTATTGCTATTTATAAAAAAATTAGGTTATTGTATTCCTAAAATTAAAAGTATCCATATATTTTTTTAACTCCAAAATTCCATTAAAGTCCGGTTAAATTTAGAACTGTGACAAATGGTTTTAGAACATATATTACTACTGCAGGCAAATTACTTCATAATATTATACAAAACTTTATTAATCAGCAATGTAATAAAGCTATAATTAAAAATAGTAAAGAGATTATGGATTTTTTTAATAATAGAAATATTTATTCAGTTCATAGTTATGACTTTGAAGATATTTTCAATTCCATTGATTTATATGATATTATTAAAGTAATTTTAGAAAACCACAGTATGTATAACCTTAATATTAATTTTAACAAATTTAAAACTCTCATAGATTTTGTCTTAAAAGTAAATTACATCAATTTTTTAATGGTTCTTTATATAAACAAGAGAAAGGATTCCCACAAGGGGGCCCAGCTAGTAATAGTTTGGCTAATCTTTATTTACATTTTTATGAATATAAATATGTTATTAATAATGACTACTACATTTTTAGATATATTGATGATTTAATTATTTTTGGGGTAAAAACGATAATTTAAATCCTATTATTAATTTTTATCCGTCCTACTTAAACTTAGTTAAAATTAATAATAATCCAATCAAAACAAATTACCTAGATGTATCACTGTATATTAAGGATTTGAAACTACATAGTAATATTTATGATAAAAGAGATGCCTTTAATTTTAATATCATCAAAGTGCCTTACTGGAATTCTAATTTATCAATATCTATATATAGAAATATTATTTTTAACTATATTTATCGCAATAATGTATTAGTTAGCGATAAAGCTAATATTTTTTTTAAATCTTAAAAAAAATTTTAATCATTGTATTGAACATGGATACCCTGCTAACTTTCTTTGTAATTATATTTATAATGGTTTTTTATGATACAATTTGTATTACTGTAATTCTTTACTGTTATTATGTTTTGTAATGTTTTTTTTAAATTTAGACAATATCTAATTTATTCTACAATTATTAAATAGATGGCGGCACATGCGTATTATAAAAAAAATATATATAAATTTTTGAGTTTCTTTTATATTTTACGCTAATTTTATATGATTTTTATTTTTATGATTTTTTAAAAGTATATATATATTTCTTATTATCGTGTATCGTATCGCAATTAATCGTTTCTTATATCGTATCGCAATTAACTTTATGCGGTTCTGCTCTCCCTATTTGGCGGGAACACGTTACTGCACTCTTGGCCATCGTTTTAACTCCGTTTTAGTAGGTTATGTTTATGTTCCTATGTTATTTAGTTTAATGATTTTTTAATATTTAAATTCTACATATATAACTCTTTCCTTTCCTCTTGGTACATAGTATGACAGATTACAGGTGAAGTTTGGCGCCGCAAAACTTGTTTAAACCTGCAATCCTGGTTCCTAAGGCCAGGAATATGTCTTTATACTATGTGCCTCCTTCCTACTTATCTTATTTATATAACTATATGTTTATTTTTATATTTTTTTTATGTATTTGTGTATATGTATATATATGTATAAATGTATATATATGTGTATGTATATGTATGTGATTATATATTGAAAAAATTCTTTTATATTGGATTATATATGTGTGTGTGTGTGTGTGTGTTAACTGATTTAAAAGTTATAGCAGAGGCTTTTTTTCTAAATCTGAAGAGGAAAAAAACCCCGCTAGGAACGAAATTTCCTTATTCCGATCCAGAAATCGATATGGTTAAAAAAAACTTCCGATCTGAAGGCCAGTTAAGGGCTGCTACTTGTCAAAAAGGATTAAGTAGCAAAGCTTCAGCGATTTGCAGGGTATTCTGAAAGATCTGCCGAAAATCCAAGGCCATTAACCTCCTTGTAGAGCGCTGAAATAAAGAGGATCAATACGGTCTTTATTTTATTTCCTTTATCTGCTACATCTTCACAGGAAGAGAATGCCAAGCAGTTCAATAGATAGCTCAAGGATACAGGAGAATTTAGACTTTTCGAAGAACTCTAATAATATTATTTTTCAATTTAGTTTAATGGAAATATTTTTGAATTAGATAAAAAATAATATTTATTCCTACGTGATCGGGATTTTAATTGAATGCATTTATTGAATAGCTCACATAGCTTATTTGTTATTTTTTCTGTAACATCTTTTGTTTTCTTTTATTATACGAATGATAAATTAAATGCTTTTATTTACCGCGCGTGACAAAAATAATCAAGCTAGCAAATTTCATTTTAATATAAAATGTATATGCTATTACGACCTGCTAGTAAGAAGTATCACTTTTTTTCGTTATGAATTTTGGGTTTCTTCTAAATTTATACACATTTATTTTTTCCCCTTTGCAACACGTACATATTACTCATTTCTCACATATGTTTCAAATAATGGAAGTAACATATTCTAGTTTTATCAACGGTAGTATTTTAAGAGGTTATTTTCATGGAATTAAGTAGTGTAAAATAATTCAATAAATAAGCTACTAATTCGAATATTTGTTATGGAATTTATGCTACTATTTCTGTTTTCATAAGCTACTATTAATACAGTGTCTAATAATGAATGAAAGATGTATACTTGAAAAAAAATTACATCTGTTTATTTTTCGACCAATAGTAATCAATGAATTCAACAAATTATTCTTTCTTCTATGCTTTTGTTAGTTGCACTTACCTTGAAACCAAAACAGCAACAAAAGCTGGAAAAACAAATTTATTTTTTCTTACAAAAAAAGCTTTAAAAACTTAATTATTTTAATGGAAAGATTAGCATTATTGAATAATCTAATATCTTTTTTTAAAAAAAAGGAAAAGAAGTATCCCTCTCCCCATATATATATATGTATATATATATATATATATATATATATATATATATATATATATATATATATATGCATTTATCACGTATTTGTGTATAATTTTCTTATGTCAGTGTAATATAGGTGAAATTAAATGACTGAGATAAAAAATAAATTGTGGAAAATTTCATTAACTTTGTCAACTAAATCTAAACTTTAAAAAATTGTTTTAGATCATCTGTGTCTGAAGGTTTTTCTACCTAAGTAGACTGTGTGATTTCTTTAAAGATATACTCTATGTCCAATTTTTTATTATTTTACTTATTTATTCACTTTCACTTCTTCATCAAAACTTTTGTCATTTCCCCCCTTAATGTTTCGGTTGTTTCAATACTGCGATTGTTACTTTTGTAAAACAATACCATAAACAATGCTTTTTACCAAAACCTTTTTTAGCTGTATTGTAAATTGCTTTTTTCTTGTACTCTCTCAAAATATTTTCGATCATGCATCTATACATTTTATTCTTTTTTTGTAAACTTATTGATATTATAATACAATGCAAGAAATGTTTAAAAATAGTGTCAGAATAAAAGAATACATACATTAATTCAATTAATGTAATTTTTTTAAGGTTTTGTAACCTTTTTATTTTAAGAGCCGTAAAAAATTATCTTCAACATAACACAACATCTTAGAATATTTTCACTGATATAACCATTAAAATATATATAGTTACACTAAATATTTTCTTAAGAAATTCATATTGATTTTCCCATGATTTTTTTCCCTGTTTGACTATCAACAAAGGCAGGAATATATTTGAATACTTTAATCAGTAATGATGTTTATGAAAAAAAATAATGTGTGCTAGTATCAGTGTGAACACGCGGTAGAAGTTAACTTCTTTAACACTGTATTTAAAAAAATAATTAGGATGGAAAAGGTATAAGTATAAACCAAATTTTCATTTTCAATACATAATACTAAAAACAATTTTATTGTATACATTTATGGAAAAGTATCATTATTATTAGTCTATTTCCATTATGCGTTTGGGTGTTTCAGTACACACTTTTGTTATCAAACACTTGTGGTAACTAAAATAAGAAATGTAGGTTTTGCACTCAATATCATTTAAGAATCTTGAAAACACTGGACCAATCATAGTATTTGATTTTGTCGTTCATATTATTTTGTTATTTTGTAGAAATACGGCGAAATTGTCTTTTTGCGTCTTACTTTTTCCCCTACTTGCGGTAATTCAAGGCATATTGTCTTAACTAATCCTTCATCATTTGTTTCTACATGAATTAGCTTTCCAACTGCACCATTTGCCAATCTATTTGTCACATCAATATTTGTAGTAATCATGTAATAAATATAAATCACACATAAAATGTTTGATAAGGCAATCCATCTGTATCAATTAATGACATCTTATGAAATTTTTGACGCACAGAAGACAGACGCATTTTCGGCAAGCAAGAGAGAGACAATTTTAAACATAACACTAATTTGTATCCACAATATCTTAAATCAATACAGACAAATAGTAACAACAATGAAGCAAATTTTCTTGATATACATCAAATTAAAAGATAATGTTATAGTTACACACTAATATTTATGATAAAAGAGAAGAATTTAATTTCAATATCATAAAAGTTTCTCATTGGGAGAGTAATGCACCTGTTTCTATATTCAGAAATATTGTTATTAATTATATGCAACGCAATAAATTTCTAGTCTGAAAAAAACCATAAATAATAAATAACTATAAACATTTTACTAAATATTGCTTAAATCAGAAATACCCAATAAATTTTATTAATAGTTATTAGAATAAAGCAATTCTAAATAGTAAGGATTAAAATTCCTTAGAAAAATAGCAGTTTATTACTATACATTTATCGTTTTTCCTAGTTATGTTTACATCCTTATTTAAATATTAGATAAAATTACTTATGATTTTTTTAATTTATATCTAACTAGTGTCTATAAAGTTATGGTAGTTTGTAAACTATCTTTTTAATTTTTTATTTTTATTCTTTTAATACTTTTGTTAAGTGCTACATTTCAGCCACTCATATGCTTTGAATCTGCATTTGGGTCCAGAATCTAGCAATAACTTGTTTATTGCACTCAGATTTAGCGCGGGCTATGCAATTTTTAGGTAAGTTACCTCTATATTGTAATGGATTTAGGTATTCCTATCCATTATTTTCAATAGGTTTTTACTCAGTATTATTAACATAATGGGGGAAGGTTGGCTCGCCACGAAACATGTTTAACCCCACTTTTATTTAAATTAATTTATATATAATCTGTCCTCAGTCAGCAATGTTTATAATACTGCAACATCAATTTTTTAAATTTCGATTGCTCATGTGTCCTTCATTGTGCGTTTCCTTACTGTCTTCGTGTTTTTCGATTTTGATTGTTGGATGTTCATCTCTCGTTTGTAGAGAATTAGACTATATATAAATGTAAATCAACCACAATTTCACAGTCAATTAAAATAAGAAGTATAACTTCAAAATTGAAAATATATGAATTTTATAATACTAAATTCCAATTCAAAATATCAATGGTGAATATAGAAAATAAAGTTACAACGTTTTCACAAACAATTAAAAATTTATGAAATATACAAATGCAACCTCGGACTTAGGACTGATAAGTGGGGTTAAAATAGTTTGATGGCGCCAATTTTCTTCCTATTGCAACTTGGTAAGTTGATCTGAAACTATCCAATTTTCACAAAAATTTAAAATTTAAAAAGTTAATACTTAAAAAATTAAACTATTCGTCATCGCATTTTGAAAGATATTATAACATTAAAATGTTAAAATTCTAAAACAATTAAGTGCCTAATATAAGTGAACCATCGAACACCAAAGATGATGCACCCATGTTTAAAAATAGTCATATAGGCAAAAAAATGCCTAAAATCGGAAGTTCATGTTAAGAACCCATTACATTCACGAAACAATAACGTAAACCATCAAAAACTCACCCAAGAGCATCCTATCAATACTTCAATTCAAATTTTCTGCACGATTTCTCATATTTCTTACAACAATCATCAGTCCTATATTGCTCATAACTCTCTCTAAGGCCATGTTATTCAAAATAATCTATATTCTCACATTAGAGTTTAACTATTTGGTATTAGATGCAAACCAGATTGCATGCAAAAACGTTGTTTGATTGGTGATAAATAATTTTTAAGTGTAGTCGTGTAAATATTAGTCTATCTGTGTATTAAAATGTCTCCTGTGTGTGGAATGCACATATTCTTCACAGCTGTATCACTAACACGCTGACTTTGTGGACCTAATGTTGTGCGGTGGGTTTGTGCATTTCCTAAAGTCCATCGTAACCCTTCACAAATTTGACAATTTTATGAGTTTAAAAAAACTTTTAAGAAATATTTTTGATCTACGTATTTTCTCATGAAGTTGATGGGATAATCATTCCGTATGCAACCAAATATGAATTTCTGGATGTTCTTGAATTTATCAATATTGTGTGTAGTTAAATTATTGTTTCTCATCAAAAAATTTAAAATCATGTTTCTAAATATTGATAGATGTAAACAACTATATTGAAGTTCGGTATCTTTATAACATTGAAATTATATGTTCCCCTTTTATCATAGATATTGCTATATAATTTGTTGTCAATAATATTTAAATCTAAATCTAAAAATTCAACTTTGTTCGAGTTAAAATTTGTCTGTATTAATTTTAGGTATTCCGGATAAAAATTAATATTAGGTTTTAATTTCTTGTCGCGACCTGTAACAATTAAATCAACTATGTATCTTAATAAAAAAGGCATTATGGTTCAATTCTTTCGATTTGATTCATAGTGGTGTAAATACAAGTTAGCGATACTATTACTGTCAGGGCCACCCTGAGGCAATCCCTTGATTTGTTTGTAAAGTTTGTTATCAAAAATAAAAAAAATGAAGCTCTCCTGTATTACAAATCGAATTAGTGTATTGAACTTTTCAAAACTAATGTAACTATTCAAACCATGTTTCTCATATGCACCTGAAAGTACCTGAATTATATCTTCTATTTTGATGGAGTTAAATAAATCTTTGAAATCGAATCCATGGACTGAAAATACCTCTTGATGCTCAACCTTCTTTATTACACATCATGGCTGTTTTTTATAATAGAAATATCTTCAAATTTAATAATTGTATTTTGTAATATGGTCTGTAAAATTCTTCCCTGTTTGGATATATAACTATTGAACCCATTTGTTACACTGCGGAATTTGACAGGATTTTTATGAAATTTAGAAGTCAAAAATATATGGGATATTTAATTTTATTGCTAGAAATATCTAATTGTTTACAAAATGCCAATAATATGTTAATTATTTTCATACTAAATTTACTTTTACTTCATACGCATTTTTATTTTTATATGGTCATTTATTAACTTACTATAGTAATATATGCATATTATTGCATGATTGCCTGGGACTTTATCAACGTAGACTATGACAAAGGGTTTTTGAAAGTTTTCTATGGGTCTTTTAATTTATTATAAGAAGCATCATTTTTTTTCTAAAATTAAAATACCTTATGTCCCTGAGGGCATAAAAACCATATTCCTTAAATGCCTGAGTAGGTAAATTATATTTTATTGCAACATTGAGAATAAATTTGTTAATATCTTCTGATAGCTGTTTTCTTACACTTAAATTGCTATTTGAATTATTTAATCGATAACCCGTGCCTTTGCACATAATTTCTCTTAATTTCTGATCTTGAACTATTTCTAGGTTGCCTGTCACTACATACCCATGATATTCGTCCACGTATTTACTCTAATCATTGCATCTACATTCTTTTTTATGTGTGTACCACTTCCTTAATTTTATTGTAGTTAAAAACTGATGTACCAATTTTTTTATTATACCTGAACGCACGCTTTATCAACACATTTCTCACTGGGAATAAATCCATGCGTTTCTTAAATATTTCAGAAAAATGTATCCCATTATATGATTTGTTCATAAATAGCAAAGTGCAATATTCTGTATTATATAAGCATCCTCCTTCCATATATATACACTCAGGAACATTGAAAATAGCGACCCAAGAAGGAAGCTAAGTACAATCGCGAAACTTTGCAATTAAGTACAGCGTAATGTGGTATGCAAATGATTCAAGTTTTGTGTCAATACGCATGCTCATACACGCCGAGGTGGCGCTACGATCAGAAAGAGGGTGCTATATAAGCCAGCGCAAATTCGAAGATTCGTAGACGTGACGATTACCCGCCGATTGTAGGAAGACTTTGGTAAGCGAAACATGCCTGGTGAACGTGCTAAAAGACATTTCTCACAGTTAAGCGAGTTTGAGAGAGGCCTGATCCTCGGGAAGAAAACTGCAGGCTGGACGAC